>CM035440.1:72336796-72741796 GCA_020310875.1 Ceratopteris richardii | reverse complement strand
ATACACATGCATAATGCATACACATACACACATGCACACATAATGCATACACATGCACACACATATACACATGCACACACATATACATGCACACACACATACACATGCACACACACACACACATATGTACACACACACACATATGTACACATACATATACACACATACACACATACACATAGACAAGACACACATATACCTACACACATACACACATAATGATGCATACACACACATACACATGCATACACACACATACACATGCATACACACACACATACACGTATATATATTGATTTCTAACCATTTTGTTTTATATGTTAGGTAGTATGGATCCCAGTAGAGAGAGAAAGGCGAAACTCACTCTCATAAAAAGTCTTATGAGAGCAAGAGTTCCGTCAGATACTCTAGGGGCCATAATGCGGGACTACGCAGAGATGTCCGATGAGGAGCTGGATTATATGATCTAGATGCTTACGCGATCACACGAGGGCTCTTCTGCAGATCCACACGCAGGAAGAGAGCTATCTGCTCATAGGTATGTTTTTTTTCATAAACTTTTTTAATGATATTATAGCACATATTTTTATTTATTTCTATCTATCTATTTTCAGGACACCTATACCACCTCCAGCACGTGATAGGAGAGCAGAGACGTTGCCTATGAGGACATGCATAGGCACGTTAGGACTAGAGTGCGACATAGAGCCAGAGGGGAATATTGTATACATAGGAAATGGATTGGAGTTCAAGAGGAGAATGCGTGCACTATGCGACTCTTACCTTCGCTTTATCCACTTACCGTGGAAGTAAGTAAAAGTTTTACATATAAATTGAAATATATATCTTATGTTTTATTTATATTATGTTTTTTATTTTTGTAGTGAGCATGATGAGAGGGATAAAAAGTACGTGCTCAGTTCACTTGAGACGGAGTTTGGGACAGGGTGGTCTCTTAAATGGTGTTTAAAAGAGATGCGGACACTTATGGCGCATCGTCGTGACAATGCACGGTATGTATGTATATGAGAGAGAGAGAGAGAGAACACTAATCTCGATATTAGGGTTTTGAAATCCCTAATTTAAAAACTCTAATTCAACCTTTTAGCCATATGTTTGAAGTATATGTACACCTCCGACGTCTTACTAGAGAGATGTCTCTCCTCCCAACCTTATGCCTCTATATATAGCTACTCGAATCAACGAGGATCATGATTCATAATATATGTAAAGATATATACACATCATGTAGATAGGATACATAAATATAAAATGGAGTAGATATATTATGCATCACACATACATGCCTAAATGCACACATAAATATATATATACATACTAACATATTTACATGTACATATTTACACATACATGTACATGCCTACATGCACACATAAACATATATATAAATGCATACATATTTACATGTACATATTTACACATAGACACATATACATATATACATGTACACAATTATAAACACTTGCATATATTACGTACATGAATACATGAATATTTTACATAAATGCATATGCATATATACACATGCATATTTAACACATGTATACATATATCACACACATGCAAACACATACATATACATGAAATACATATATATGCATACTAATATATGTATACATATAATACACATGAATACACACACATATGCATACATACATGATAAAAATTTACTCCTCGAAGATAAAGCTATATATAAAATAATTAGGCATACCCCCGAGCTTCATGTTCTAACTTAGAAGAACATGATTTCATCTCTGTAGTAGGATTCATCGTTATTCAAGTTAATAAAAAAAACCTATTATCTGATATCCATTCAGAAGCTTCAAGTTACTATCTAATCTGCTCATATGTTTTCATTATTGCCATCATTTTGGTAAGACATCAATATAGTCTCATCTTCATTATCCTTATTGATTTCATTTATTTCTTCTATTGTTAAATCTATGTTCTCATGAATCACATCATCTATTGGTGGATTAATATCTATTTCTGGTAATTCCTCTTCCTCATCAGTAGAATCAGCATGTAGAGAATTATCCTCTTCATCAAAAAGATTAGTATCATTATCACGTATAATGAGTCTAATTTCTATTCCAGATGTTGATGTATCAGTATCTGATGCTGAATCATCAAGAGGACTTTCTTCAATCTCTCTAACAATAAACTGTTCAAACAATGACCTACCTCTAGGTTGCACATGAATGACTTGCCACCAAGGATGAGCATCTGGGATTTTATAAAAAAATGCTTGTTCAATATGCCTAGGAAGAATATATGGTTCTTTAGTAGATCGCATTAGCTTGGAAGAATCAATTGCCCAAAACCCAGATAATTCCTTTCTTATTGTAGAATTACTACCTTTATACTCCGCTCGATACCAGTCAACCTTCAAAATGACCTATCAAAATATATAACAACAAAAACGTCCCATTATTAGGTGCTTAAAAAAATAACCAACTCTAAAAAATATATATAAACTTTTTTCTACCTGTTTGAATGTACGAAATGAAATTTCGTAGATACCAACAATAGTTCCTACGTAACCAAGTTCGCTATCTATAAGGTTCGTGTCTTTTGAGCTAGCATGTGATAGTTGCTTGAAACAAGCAACAATACTAGAATCCTCTGTTTTACGTAAAGAATCAATGGCTTTGATTCTAATATGCTGTCCAAAAGCCCACATATTAGTGAACATTCGAGCCTGCAAAATAAATTCAATTAGTAAATAGAAACTAACATACATATATGAAAAAAATAAAATATATATTTTAATAAAATTACCTTTTGTTCATAACCTATCATTAACTCTCTTTGCTCATCTGAGATTTCTTCATTATTTGCGTTGGCGCGTTGCAAACGACTATATAGCCAATCCATGAAATAAGGTATATCTGTAATCTCATTATTATCGAGATTACGTCTAGATCTTTTGTTTTTTCGCCTTTTACTTTGGAGACTTTGAAGTTCCTCGTACTCGCTAACGAATGCTTGCATGCATTCGCTATTATATGCTACAAAAGTAGAAACATCATTTTTTTCTTGAAATGTAAATAAGAATGGAACCCCCTTACCTGATAATACCTCATCTGTTATTTTTGAAGAAGACTCGTTGGTCCATGCATGTGGAGCTTCTTCATGAACTCTTTCAAGGTACTCACTAACGTAATACATGCACTCTTCAAGCATCCAACCCTTTGCCATGGATCCTTCTGGTTTTGCTCTTTGTCGCACATAACCTTTTAGTATTCCCATAAATCGCTCGACCCAAAACATCCATCGAGTGTTGACAACACCGGCAATCTCTATCTCATCTACAAGATGGACTAGTAAATGAACTTGAATATCAAAAAATGAAGTAGGAAGTTCTTTTTCCATCAAACATAGTAGCTCTTTGCATTCACGTTTTTTTTGTGGGATCAAATTTTTATCGATCTCTTTGGATGTAATCCACCTATACAAATCATAAAAACAATTGTAAAGAAGTTAATTAAAAAATAAAAGATATCCAATATTCATACATATTAAATATAAAAGTATCATAATTACCTTATAAGTGATCCAAGACGATAGATCACATCTCGTACTCCTTTCGTTGTACATCCATCGATAACCAAAGGTAAAATATGTTTCAAAAAGTTATGCCAGTCATGGGTCTTTAATCCAGATAAGCTCTTATCATCCATAGTAAACATGTTTTGACACGATGCTCCATATCCTGTAGGAGTCTTGATCAATTGAATTCTATTGTTGATAGTCTGTATCTCTTTTGTTGTAAGTACCCAAGGAGCAGATGCATAAGTCGTTTCTTGTCGATGTCTATCAAAAACTGGCCATAACTTTGGTTTGGATTTTTGATCTTTCAAATCATTCCTTGATGTTGTGGTATCTTTTAGTCCAAGAAGATGCTGCCATAGTGAATAACCAATATTTTTGAATATATGCATAGGATCAAGAAGATGACATACTTTTAACTCTTTCCAATACTCCAAAGTTCTCTGCGAGTGCCAATTTCCCTTTACCTCTGTTCACATACTCATTATCTGAATCATCACTGAAGATTTCTGCTTCTGGATCTATCAGAGGTCCATCTGTCCATTTTTTATACCAATCCATAGGCGTCATAGGTTTTGGATACTGGCCTGTTTCAAGCTTTCCATTAAAATGTATCGCTTCTCTTTTAGATCTTAATGGATGATCATCAGGCAAGAATCGTCGATGTCGAAGATAAATATTTTTGTTGAGATTCTTACTATAGACTGATCTCAACCAATCACCACAATATGGACAAGCTTTATAACCCTTAGTAGATATTCCTGCATCATGGAAAAGGATAAAAATATAATTAGATTAAATCATATTTATTTACATGCATATTGAATAAAAAAATTACATCAATACCTGAACAAACGCCATATCCAAGAAAATCGTGAATAGTCCAAGCCACAATACCACGAATCGTAATATGTCTTTCATTGATGCTTTTCGATATATCAATGACATTAATACCTCTCCATAACTCTTGAAGATCGTCAATGAGAGGAGCAAGATATACATTCATATCTTTAACTTGTCTTTTGCCTGGGATTAAAAGTGAAAGCATTAAATGTTCCTTTTTAATGCTAAGATATGGCGGAAGATTGTAGTTTATGACTACCACTGGCCATGTTGACCATTTACTGGTTTTCATGGAGAATGGATTAACCCCATCTAATGCAACTCCTAACTTTAGATTCTGTGGATTTTGTGCAAATTCAGGCCATGTAGAATCAATATGCTGAAAAGCAACACTATCATGCGGAATTCTGATTATTCCATCAGTACTTTTGTGATCATGTCCCCAAGTCAAAAGCTTTGATAATTCGGGGCTTTGAAACATATGTCTAATCCGTGGAGCCAATGGAAAATGTCTCAATACCTTATTCGGGATTTTACCTTCTTCACCCTTATATCGAGGAGATTGACATTTGGGACATGTCAAAGAGTCTGCATATTCACCTCTATATAAAATACAATCGTTAGGACATGCATGTATACATTGATAATCTATACCAAGATTGTTGATTATCTTCTTCATTTCATCATGTGAGGTAGGAAGAATATTTTGACTTGGTAAAAACTTTTCAGATAATAACCTGTAAGTTTATCAAAAAAAGATATATTAAAAAAGGTAAATAAATATACATACATATATACATGCAGGTTTTTATTCTTACTTTAGATAAGGTAAGAACAAGAACTTGAATTGAATAGATACTTTTTGTCCGCGCATCTTTTAAAACTATTAATGCATCTTTCAAAATATTTACGCAAAACAATCGTATCCTGTCAATTCACACATATGTTCATATAATGGTGACTTGGATGAATCGCATGCACAGAGGTTAGTCAAGATAGAGCAGGATTTCTCGGGTATGCAGTAAACCTCTTGCATGTCAATGATGAGCATCTGAACTTTAGGATACAAAGTGGACTACTCCATTATAATCAGATTGCTGTCTCTTGAGTAACCTCTGTGCATGCGACTCATCCATGTCACCATTGCGAATATTTGGAAAGATGCATTAATAGTTTTAAAAGATGCGCGGACAAAAAGTTTCCATTCAATTCAAGTTCTTGTTCTTATAACCTTATCTAAAGTAAGAATAAAAACCTACATGTATTTATATATGTATATATATTTATGCATATATATATATATATATATATATATATATATAAATAGATAGAAATTTGAAATTTATACCTTAATAGTGTCGAAACAGATACATTACTCCATCCAAAACGATTTTGAAGGTTGAGAATAAGTAAGCTCGCATTTAGTCGTGTCAAATGACTTCCTTCATATACATGCTTTAGACATTCCTCTCGAAGATATTTCTCATTTTTAGAAATATCCATGCTCTCACTGTCATTTTGATACCAATCCTCAATAAAATCTGCCATGCCATCATCTTCATCATTGTCACACAAATCTTGTACTTTATCATCTTTTGAATATAGATCTTTCAACTTTGCATATTGCACAGGCTTAGTTTTGCGTAGCCTCCTCATGGAAGCTTCTGATAAATGAGGTCTTATTGGTAATTGTGAATGTTGTGGATGAATATCATCAACATCATACGTTGGAATCTACACATATAAATAAAACTCATTAGTATTCCATAAATGAATAAAAATTAAACTTCAAATATAAAATTAAGTATATAACTTATTAAATATGGATAGAAAATTTTTATTCTCTCTAGCTAAAAGGTGCTCTTGGAGGTCTACGCCATCCATAATTCACTAATAGTTCATCACCAGCATGTAATGTAGTAATAGCATTGACAACTATGTATCTTGATACATCTCTACTCATGTATGGTGATTCATGACTATTTTCACGCTCCTCAAATGTGCAATTAGTCCTTGAACTATTATGTAACCCTCGACTACTATTTATTAAACCTGCTATATTTCCATGTGTGTAAGGTCTTCCATCAATATATAATCTTTCATTTTCTGCATGTAAAATCCTTCTACTAGTAAGAGATGCCGCGTTCAAGCATATTCCATAAGTACTCATGCTTTGAACATAACGTGAAAGTCGATGCCAATCTCCCCATCCATATATAGGACCACAAAATGACATAAGAGTGACTTCAGAGTTCGGAGGCACATACAAGTCCTCTACAATAAAGAGACCACGAGCAGCATTAGTAATAGTGGATGGAGCAATCATATAGGGATTACCCCAAAAGTTGAAAACCTCTCCATCTAAAGGAAGTGGTCCTCTATTCCATCCTCCATATCTTCTTCTATCATATGTTTGTACTAAAGACCGATCACGAGCTGGCAATGGATAATCTCCAGCCGTTTCATTCTCTAAACCAGGAGGTAGAGGATTTCTAGAAACCTCTGCTTGTAATTGATGAACAGCAAGTCCATGACGTGTACGAGGTATATTAACATTATGAGAAAAATCATCATCATCATCATCATCGAGAAACTATTCCTGTATATCAATAATAATTTGATTTTATACATGGTTTTTAAATAAAAAAATGACATTAATATATATAGAAAATACATACCCAAGCATTATCACGTTGACTAGGTGATGGTGCATGCTCAAAAGTACCGTACTCTGCCTCATGTTGAATACATTCCAATCGTGGTCTTCGATACGTGCCATAACAAGAGTTACACCAACATATAATATGCTCTTGATAGTAAAATTCATCATAATTCCTATCGGAGGACACATGTAAAGTCGTTGCATGGGTAGGAGGTGGTGGAGTACCCTCTGATTGATCAGAATCTGCACATCATAAGAAACATAAAAAAAATATATAAGTTATGTATCCATCAAATATAGTTAAAATTAAATATTTCATATACTTACAGTATAAAGTCGTTGCACGATGAGGAGACGGTGGTGGAGTTCCATCTGATTGATCAGAATCTACATCATAAGAAACATAAAAAATATATATAAGTTATGTATCCATCAAATATAGTTAAAATTAAATATTTCATATACTTACAGTATAAAGTCGTTGCACGATAAGGAGACGGTGGTGGAGTTCCATCTGATTGATCAGAATCTACAAATAATGGTATTTGATATTAATAATTTGATTATCTACATAAATAAAAAATTCACATATACATATTTACACATACACACATATTCACATATACACATTTATACATACACACATATTCACATATACACAACACATATTATTGTGGGATAAATGCATGTATTTTGTATGAATGAGTGTATATGCATGCATGTGTGTGTACGTATATATGTGGATATGTATATGTGTGTTTATGTTATATGTATGTATATGTGTATATATATACATATATGCATGCGTATATGTTTGCATGTATATGTGTATGTGGGTATGTGTATGTGTATGTGTATGTGTATATGTGTGTATATATGTGTATGTATTCTGACTTTTTTTTCTGTTTGAGATTAAATTAACAGGAGATATTGTATGGTCGAAAAAAATAAGAGGCGAGCTAACATACCACCTGAGTCGTGGCAGTTTTTTCGTAGACAGCTACGTCTTCAGGAGTCATTTCCTCAGCAGAAGGTACACAAATTAATAGTTTATATTTATAATTTTTAGATATTTTAGTAATTTTTTAATTTAATTTATGTATTTTTTTCCTTGAATAAACAGGCTGCTGCAAAGAAGAGAGTGGAGTCGGGCCACACATCGCACTTAGGCCAAATGGGCCATAATGGTTTTGTAGCTACGTTTGTAAGTATATGTGTTATTGTGAGTATATTTTTTATTTTAGTTAAAATGCAAGCAACTAATGTTTTTTATTTGTTTCATTGCAGCGAAAGGATTATGGCCGATATCCTACGAAACACGAGATCGAGTATGCTACACATTTTGGATATCGGCGTTTGAGCGAGTATATACAAGATCATCCTGATGCCTTTGTGAGTATTTTTAAATTTTATATAATTATTTTGTTGTTATGAATGTTTTAATTATTTTATTGATTTATGTTTGTTATATGTAATACAGGAGTATTATGGGGAGACAAATATGGATGAGGTGGAGAGACAGACACAGGAGGGACGATCTCGATCGTCACAGGGTGATCATGAGGATGAGGATGAGGAAGATCAGGATGATCATGATATTGCTGATGATGATGATGATCATGATGATGATGATTAGGATTTTAGTTGATTATGACATTGGATTATATGTATTTACATTGATATATATATATATATTTATCTATATATTTTTCATTTCAGTCATGTTTTGAATTGTGTGTATGGTATTAAGTAATGAAGAGTTTTGTTCTATTGATTGTTATTATTGTTTATATTAAGCATGTGTTTTAATACTTTAATTATATAATTCATTCATATGTGTGTACCTAAGTGTATATGTATGTGTGTGTATATGTATGTATGTGCATGTGTATGTGTGTGTATATGTATGTATGTGCATGTGCATGTATAAGTGTATATGTGTGTATGAGTATGTGCATGTGCATGTGTATGTGTGTATATGTATATGCATGTATATGTATAACTCTATGTGTATGTGTGTGTATGTGCATGTATATGTGTATATGTGCATGTGTATGTGTGCGTATATGTATGTATATGCATGTGCATGTATAAGTGTATATGTATGTATCAATATGTGCATGTTCTTGTGTATGTGTGTGTATATGTATAACTCTATGTGTATGTGTGTGTATGTGCATGTATATGTGTATATGTAGGTATATGCATGTGTGTGTGCTTCTTCATCATGTATAAGTGTATGAGTGCATATCAATAAGTGTGAGTATGGTATGTAATGAAAATAACACAATTCAAATGATCTACAAATAATAGAAATTGTACTTACAATTGTGATCCATAGTTTTTGCTTGGTTAGCTTCTTGAATAACCTACAATAAAGAGAGAGAAGAGAGAGAGAGAGAGAGATCTAGAGAGAGAGAGAGAGATTTAGAGAGAGAGAGAGAGTGAGATCTAGAGAGAGAGATCTAGAGAGAGAGAGATCTAGAGAGAGAGAGATCTAGAGAGAGAGATCTAGAGAGAGAGAGAGAAAATTCAAAGAGAGAAAGATGTAGAAAGAGAGAAACAAAGACAGAGGGAGACAATAACAGAGAGCTTAAGCAAAACAACAATTCTGCATATACTTGCTTCAGCTCGTAAGCGCAGCGCAATTGCGAACGTTGGAGAGCTCTTCGATCGGATGCGTGAAAATGCCGATTGCAGAGCCTCCAACGTTTTAATTTTTGTCCGTCAATAGATCGTCGTATAAGCGATGCAACGCGTCGTCGTATACGACGGTCTGCACCGTCGCTTATACGACGGTGTGTACCGTCGCTTATGCGACGCAAAAAAGCGTCGCTTAAGCGACACCTTTGACAAGCATCGTTTAAGCGACGTTAGGCGGAAGCGTCGCAAAAAGGTCGCAAATACCATCGTTTTTTGCGTCGTATAATCGACGGTCCGCGCTCGACGGTAATTCCGACGCAAGTTGCAATTTTATAGCGACGAAATTTTGTCGCGTTAACCGTCGCTACACGCCCGTATTCCTTGTAGTGATGGATGGATGGATATAGATGGATTGATGGGTATATATATATATATATATATATATATATATATATATATATATATATATATATATATATATATATATATATATATATATATATATATAGAGAGAGAGAGAGAGAGAGAGAGAGAGAGATAGATAGATAGATAGATAGATAGATAGATAGATAGATAGATAGATAGATAGATAGATAGATAGATAGGTAGATAGATAGCTAGAGAGATAGATTGATATATAGATAGATAGATAGATAGATAGATAGATAGATAGATAGATAGATAGATAGATAGATAGATAGATAGATAGATAGATAGATAGATAGATAGATAGATGGATGGATAGATGAATGGATGGTTAGATGAATATATTGATAAATAAATAATTAAATAAATAAATGGATGGATAAATGTATTGGAAAATATAGAAAATAATAGATAAATAGTTGGATATATAGATAAGTGGATGGATGCATAAATAGAAATTATTGTTGTAATCTTGAAGTGAATCTATGTGACTATTATGAATGTAAGAGTCAAACAATTAGACATTTACAATGGTTTATATACACATCCTATACCATATATGATTCTCACCAAATGAATGTATATAACTAATGTGAAATTAGCAGTGAAATAATCAGACAATCACAATAGTTTTTGTGCACTCCCTATATTATGTATGATTATCCTGAGGTGAATCGATGTGAATATTTTTAGAGTAAGAGTCAAAGAATCAAACAATCACAATAGTCCCTATACACTCCATATACTCTTGGGAGAGTAGAAATCGAGGTGGACTTTCAAACAATCATAATAGATCTAATTTCTATATCCCTCTACTACTTTGAGAGTAAGAATCGATGCAACAAACATACAATCATAGTAGTTGTTTTTTACTAAGATTCAATTAATTAAAACACACATGTAAGAAATGTTTTTGTGAGTTAGGAAATGTACACTTACGATGATTAAAAAAAACATAAATAACAATTATACAAACACAAATCACACATATGTAAGGGACCATATGTGAATCATAACATATGTTTGATACATAACAAAAATAATAACATAAAAATAATAAATGAAAAAAGAAACAATACCTGAATGATGTGTTGAAGTAGCTCACAAGACTCTGCTCTTTGCTCTTCTTTGCATTTTTCTATCAAAAAAGCTTGCTCAAATGAGTGATTTTCAATCAAACGTGGAACCATATATATATTTTTGGTCTATTTTTCTTTTTAATCAGTGACTATATTCGGTATTTTTGTAATATCCAATCAAATAAATACAACCTAGCTTCTAATACGTAATTGAAATTGAGGGAATAGAAAAGAGCTTTGCACCTTGTCTTGTCATGGAGTTGCACCCATGGTCCTCTTCATGATTATGGTTATGTTCATGATGCATATGCACATTGTTATGGCCATATCGTTACAATTATGGAGTTAGTATCATGGTTGTGGACTTATGCTTATGCAATTGATTGTATTCATACACGTTGTTGCTTTTTCACATGTCTATAATCAATCAGGGGGTGTGATGATTCTCTGTTTAATGCACAAACCTGCCTTTCTCTTTTTTCTTTGTGTGTACGTGTAGAACTCTACTATTTAAAGCAAAAACTGATTTGGGCCTAAGGGAGTGCGAGTGTTCTTTTTTTGGAAGTTCGATCATCAAGTTACTCTTCTACTTAAAGTTGAAAGTTTGACATAACAACATACAACATACCGATCCCCCACTTTCAAAGGGTAGTCAAGTAGATCACGCCCCCGACTTGAACAATGGATACAATGGTTTAACCATTGCATAATGAATCCCTCACAAGTGAGTATTGCAATCTTTTTTTTTAATAAAAAAAAGGAAGTTCAATCATTGAGATGTACTCTTTCAAATTAGGTTGAAGTAATTTGAACATACAATGAAAGACGGCTATAGGACCATAAGACTCCTTAAATCTCACAAAGAAAGGGTTGAACACATAACTACTATTAAAATACAAAGCCCGAAAATCCACTAAGGTAAACACTAGAAAGGGGCAACCCTAAGGCCAATCTAGGTAACTCGTTTGGACTCGATGGCATGAAAGCCCAATGGTCTTCCAAACAGAGTGGATTAAACATCACACCACCTAAGTGTAAGTGATCACGGGTGTCCAACCACCCCTCTCTGAGGCAAAGGACCCCCACCCCCAACCTTCAGAGGCAAGGGTCCAACCAACGTAGTCCTGAAAATCGTTATTACAATGTTTTCAAACATATTAAGTAATTGCTCTTTAGACATTGCAACTCCCGTATCTTTCTTCTCAAAAATGGTCAAGACTGTCAGAGGCCTACATTTCTATCCAACCCTTTTTAGTGCTTGGAGGGTATGCCTTGCAGCACCAAATTGTGCGCAACTATGAGAGGTACTAGTACTCCTCATACCAAGCTCTCATTGCCTTTTTGTAAACAAGAGTTGTGAATCTAATATAAACGTGTTCTTGACAATCTTCTTGGTGTCCTTCACTTTCGTCTCTGCGTTTGCGTGAGTTTGAACGTCTCAAAGACTACCTCCTACTCTATATCATGCACGTCCAGGTGGACCTGCCTGTTTACTTTGTTCCTCTTTGACAGTACTTGACGTCCACCTAAACTACAAATGATCTATTGGTGAGATCCAAGACGAAACTTCGACTTAAGCAATTGCTATGCGATTTTTTTCTGTTTTCTATGGAGGAGAAGACGCACTTGCAGTGCAAATCGCTTCTTCATTCTCCGTCCATTTGTTGTGGAGTGGATCTGTGTCCTGATAGTGATTACATTTTCGATCACAAGCTCTCCATAGCCAGCAGAAATCGCAGATTCGCAGCTCCTCGAGTTCGCACAGACGCTCACCGACAAGTCTATAGACAATACAAGATGTTATTAATTCCCGCTCAGCTAGATAAGAACGCCCATTAAAGTCCACAAATCATTTTTTAATGACAGTCCCATCCACCTCCATCCTCGCTAATTCTACTCATCAGTTGACAGCTTGACAGACATGGCAAAGATAACTCTTTCACGATATATGATGAACATGTAACGAAAGTATGTGATAGTTTACATGAAATGACTAGATTTAATATAGTTTGCTTGACTAGACTTTACAGGCTTATAGTTTCTAATGGTTTACGGTAACGCCTGCTTGGCAGGCACTATGAAGACACAGATAATAACGCCTTCGGCAATGGTTTGCAGGCGATGGTAATGGCTTAAATGATGCCTGTGTGCCTGCGGTTGATGCTGAAGTTGTCCATTAGACAGGTTGAGGTTTCTTCTGCTCGGCACGCCTCTGAACTCCATAAGAAATTGGCATAAGAGCCCGCATGGTAGGCATTGGTGGGTTCAGCTTCAGCAGCGGCCTGGAAGGCCTTCTCGGCTTGCGCCAGATCTCCCTTCGCAATCCAAAGAAAGTTCGCATACTTGGCCATCACGTCCGCATCGGCGCCGTCTTGCTCGCCCGCCAACGCCCTTCTAAAGAAGCTCTCGGCCCTGATAGTAAACATTAACCACTGACTTGTAAGGATCTCAAACTATACGGATCTGCCGACAACCTTATCCTCATGAGTGTCAGGAACGAAGAATCAAAGATGACACTCTTAAATTCTTAAATCACATATTTTGGTTTGAGGTCGGTGCATGAACAGAGATGACGCCACTAATGCAAATAATCTTTTAGTGTGTAGCCTGTACAGTGAGCAGAAATGCCGCGATTAATGCACACGAAGGTTCGCCCTGTAGATTGTGCGATGCACAGAGATGACCATTGACGACTCTCTTGCATATAAATCATTGTTATTCAGCCAGTTCAATGAACAGAGATGACAATCTTAATGCACAGATATTTACAGGTATGTTAGCCTATACGATGAAAATAGATGACAGCTTAGATGCTAAGAGACTTTTGATCTGCAGCTTGTACGATGAGAAGAGATGACAATGTTAATGCGAAGAAATATTTAGCCTTTACCTTCTTCACCAAGAAAGGCTTGCTACCAACAGAAGATTCACTAATAAACTACAGTCGATGTGTCGATCAAGGCAAAGTGTTTGCGCAAAGCTTCTAGGGGTTTATCAGTAATGATACCTGGAATTGTGGTGCCTGACTAAATGGAGGAATTGGGCGTAGTTGGCCAGAAGGAGCGTGTTCCGGGGATCCATGCGGATTTCTTCTTGGTACCTAAGGTCAGTTCTGTCGAAGCATGGATAGCCGTCTGCTTCATGATCATTACAGATTCTTTCGTGCACATCCATACAAGAACCAGATAACCGAAGATGCTGCAGACGGCGATGGTTTTCCGCTGACTCCGATGACACTCTCCACTCATGACTTGCCGAGGCTTCGCGAGTTTCGTTGCTGTGAGAGTCATGGGAGTTGCTCATTGGGAACGCGTATCTAAACTTTTCTATCCAACTAGTGCAAACCTTTCTCTCACGTTCAGTATCAATTTTCCTACCAGCAGTTTCTTCATCGCTGCCCGATGCAGAGAGCCTGACGAAGCTCTCCATGGAGCTAGCAGACCCCGGTTTGGTGCGTGCGGCGGCCGCAGCACCCGCGAGCCGCAGGTGCTCAGCCATTGAATCAACCTTTGAGTCCATTTCGAGAGTAGACATCGTCGCTGCAGTTGGGGGCTCTGTTGCGGGAGCGACTTTGAATGCTACATGCTTCGACATGGAGTGGGATGTAAACTCGGCTAGCAGAAGCATGACGAGAGTCATGAACTTCGGAGTGGAAGAGAAAACCCCTTCAAATAACCATATAACGGAATCTGTCATCTCTGCAGACGCATGGCCCGGTCGTATGCTGGGATGATGAAAGACGCCATCGCAAGCCACAATCTGTGTGTGTTCTCTCTTATTGGCAGAAAGCGCATGCTGATGAAGCGTCTTCAGAATGTAAACGAGCGAACCGAGCGCAGTGGACATGGAAGCGCTGAAGCTCTCCAGATTCGCATGCGTAATGGCACAACTGTACGGCGAACAAGAAGATCTAGCTATCCTGCTGCCTGTACCCGAACGCTGAGAAGATGTTAACCCAGCTCTTCTCTTACGTTTCCTGCTAAGCAGACGCAAGGACAATGGCCCCTCTCTAGCATCCTTTCCTGCACAAATCGCAGAGGTGTTCTGCCGCAGCTTCTCATCAGATGTGAGGTTTTTCTGACGTGCATTTGTGAAAGCAAGTGTCCTTGGAGATATCTTTTCAACGTCATGAGCGCTGAAGTTTTTAGAAGGTGCTTTGAGTCTGTACAATGTCTCTTTCATCTCCAAATACACAGTGCTCTCTTTGTCAGTGAAATCACTTGAGAGCGTAACATCACTTCTGCCAGAGAGTTCATGGTTTCGTGCCATGATCTTGGACGACAGAAGGAAATCCGAGCCTCTAAACAGGCGAGGAGATCCTTCAGTAGAGAGCCGAGAGTGTCTGCGCAGAGCTCGCATGGTGAGCTCGGGCTGGCCCAGGAAGCAGTGTCGTGGTAGGCTACGATGTCTCACTATATTGACTACATGAGTATGAGGGGGAGCAGAAGTGACTGTGTGTATACTATCCAGCGAAATCGTACGACGTAAGCTCACCATTGAACCTGCTGGACCTCAATGAGGAGAGGTGGGTGGTTCTTCGTATTTGCCAGCTTTTCAATATATAGTATTCCCAGATCGAGGGAGAGGTCACGTCTCTCCTCTGTAAAGATTCGCAATGCTACTGATTGTGTTAGCTACTAGCCCAACTTTCTCAATACCTCTCGACTCTCGAGTCTCAATCCTCCTTTCGTTAGATTCATTTGCTCCATCCCGGTAGCAGTTTTTTTTTTTTAAGGAAGTTCGGCTTAGGCTATTCTCTCGGATTTTAATTAAAATAAAGAAGAAAAGTTACAACTGAATGGGACTAGTGCTCATGGGACCCCTGAAATCCCACAATGCCGGGGAGGAGTATGTGAAGCTAAAGAGCATTACAAATGAGGCAGATAAATCTATCATCACCCTCATGTGGGACCCATTTGGGTTTCAACTTATTGTTTTCGAGGAGACCCGGATATTGAGACTCCATCCCGATAGCAGTTATATTGCAAAACCAATACCTGCATTGATGCAAAACCAATACCTGCATCAAACATGGAAGCTTCAAGCTTGGCCAGAATCAGTTGGGATGGTCGAAGTGGAAGTACGAAGGAAGGTTGGCCTTGCTATGGAAGGTTGGCCTGGCTATGGACAATAGCATGGATCAAAGTCTCTGCAAGTAACTTATGTGAACCTTCTTTTTTCGTTTCCTTTTGCAGCAAACTGCAGCTATGCTTAAATGACGATTTGGCACAAGGAGGGGGTCACAATAGTTTATATCTGTTGATTCTCATATTCAAGGGGTGAGAGATTCAAACAAGCTTTGACATGATCTCTGCAGTGAAGAATTACTGAGAGTGTATAGGCAATGATCTAGAGCATAGTTTTGAAGCACAAGTCACAATGACTAACTGCAATTATACATTTTAGATTTGCTTTCATTGTCTCATGATGCAAATGTCAACTAGATCTCTCCTCTTATCTATGAAAAAAAAAAATTAAGTGTGTTTGAACACCCGATCCAAGCTCAATTGTAATCAGAAAATCAATTATGCCTTTTGTATATTATTTAAAAAAAAGGAAAAAATTATTGAATGCTCAGACCCGGAATTCAAAGGAAAAAAACTCCTTGAGTGTTCAAAAGTTGGTGTTATGGAATATATGGAGAGGCAGCATTCTCTGGCAAATTTGGAGGTGTAGGAACCTTGTTGTCTTTAATTCCATCTGGAACCTGAAGTCTGTTCTCCTCAATCTTCAAAAAGAGTTGTATTTTGTGGGTCTTGACTCCATAAATTCTAGTAAAGAGGATTCTATTAGTAATAACTCCAAGTATGAGATCATGGCTTCCAACCCTTTTTCTAGATGGAAATCGTTTTTGTTAGCTCACTACTCCCTAGAAAGATTTCATATGCTCTGTAATCTCTGACCTTCTGGTTGGGTTGTATGTGGTATGCATATCTTGCTCCCTTGCACTTTGTATACTCTCCTGTATTAATTTAAACTTTTTCTCGTTCTCTCTAAAAAAAACCTTTCAAATTTAGGCCGGGTTCATAAAGTGCGACGGCACAAGGGTGTTGTACAAGTGGCAGCAGTTCATTTGAAGAAAAAAAAGAAGGGTGTTCCGCCACCACCACAGATTGAGACGGGCTTCGCCCCTCACAACAACTGTGTGCCGTTCTGACAAGCCATTCTGATTGGTTATTCATCTTATTCAACGAATAATATCACAGGTAAACTTTGCTTTTGAAATAGTACCACCGCTTTATATGAACGATACACGGCGGAACTCCAATTAAACCAAGAAAACACTAGTGCCCTATCTGAACACACCCTTAAAGTATGATCGCATAGTTTGCACTTGCAAACAAAAGGGTTATTTTATAGTGTTTGCATTACATAGAGAGAAATGTGGTTTATAGGATTTTTCCTCCAAAATATATATATTCTGGGAACAAAAGTTCTATATGAAATATTTCTAGTGCGAAAGAGAATGAGGTGTAAAGAAATCATTAATCTCTTTCACCCCTGTCCCTATAGCATCTAAAGCATGGATGTGCTTGATTAAATGATCCATCCACCCTATAGCATGGATGTGATTCATGTCTTTTTATGAACCCCTCTCATATCCTTGCACGTCAGCTTGAAGTGTCATCAAAGGCGTTTCTAAGGAGTAGATTACATGGACACGTGCAAAATCGTTATTCCTTCATTGAAGAACCCATCTAAGGAGGAGATTCCTCCCTATCCAAAGGATAATGATTTGTGAGAATAGTTGAAAGCATCATGGAAAACTAGATAATCAAGTGCCACATAAATATAGGACAAGATTCTGATTGCAACTTTGAAATAGAGACTAGTAGAACTACTTATTTGTGTGGATTGAGCGAGATGTAACATCTAGCTCACATATTGATCTTCTTCTTGCTTAGAGTGAAGCCAAAGATTCAGAGTTAGTAGAGTTAACTGGTAGAGAATTTAAAGGTGGTTGATGAGGGAGAGAGAGTTAAAGGTTTTATATGGTTTCCAACGTATGCATTATTCGAGTTGACCATAAAGATCAAAGAATAACCAAAGTATGGTGTTGGTTTGCAATTTTGGTGTATATGGTGAACTATGGAGAAAAAGGAATAATACTTGGATGAATCTATATGAAGCTGATTGTACTATAAGGATTGGATTTTCCTTAGAATCAATATAGACCATTAAGATTGTAATATAAGATAAGATTTTCCTTAGAGCATTATAATCCTTAAACTAGAAAGTAAAAAGTGGATGCCAATTATTCTTTTTATAACGGGATTATGTCTTCAAGGAGACCTTTGAACTTTTTTAAATCTAACTTCATCAAATGCACACCAATTATTCTTTGTTTATAATGGGTATTATATCTTCAAGAGACATTATTCTAACTTCATGAACTATTCAACAGACATTATTCTAATTTTGTAAGATTTTCTAACTTCATGAACTATTCTGTTTTGTAAGGAGTGGTATGTCTTCAATCAATTCAATGTAAATTGGGAACTTTCCTATAATGGATCATAGGATCATATATTGGAAAAAATAAATCAATTGGAATAAATATATAATAAAAAGGGATTACTATCTTTTTCTGTAGTTTCATCTTCCATCAAGAAAGGAACTCACATAGGTCATACCATTTTCTAGACTAATATTAGCGAGGACACAGTATACGTTTTTCTACTAATCACATTTTAGTAATTATTAGTGAATCCAAAATAGGAACTTATGTCCTTAATTAGGTATTATGCGTAAATGGGGAAAAAGAGGATGCATGGCGAATGGGAATTTCAACAAACTCCATATGTACAAGAATGATGTCAGCTTAGAAGATATATTTTGTTTAAGTTATAAATGTATTAGTTGGAATTTGATCTTTGGAATATAATATGTTTTTCAAATGTATATTTTTTAATCAATGATTGGTGGATATCTCCTAGTTTTGCTAAGAGCATGTCATAATTGGAATAGTTTATATGAATAATTTTTTCCTCATTTGTGAACCATAACAATCTGTTTATGTAAAATCATGTGGATTCTATCATCTATAATAATGCTTTATAGACTTTATGATAGAGAAAATGATATGAAATATCTAGAAAATATCTTTCTATGTAGCATTCACACTTCCTCATAAAGAGTCTCTGTAATGTTCTTAATTTATGCAAGGAGGGTGGAGAAAATGTGACAGAAACACAATAGTTGATTGCATGACTCAATCTCCTTCATGTTCATGGATTCCTTGAGCTCGAAAAGCTCTAATAAATATAAGAAAGTGGCCATGATATTAACTACTTTTTCCTTGTCATTGTGTATTAATGACCACCTTGGTTAATATTTTATCCTTGATGAAGTGATACCATAACTCTATGTGCTTGGTTCGTGCATGGAACATCATGTTTCTTGCTAAGTTATACTTGAAATGTTGTCACCATCTTGACATATTTGTCACTAGATAAAATAAAATCCTTTACCCAAACATCCATCTTTAAACAACTTCTTAAACCGAATAACTTCACATGTGGAAAATGCTAATCACCTATACTTAGGTTTTATAAGAGATAAATCAAATGTGGGATGTTTGTTTGTGCTCCGGAAGATGACATTTGATCCTAGTATGAACACAAATCTTGGCGTGTGCCTTCTATGCTCCTTGGATTTAGCCCAATATACATCAATGAATCCTTTGGCATGCATGTCATAAGTTTATAATAACCATTGGTTCACCATGTTCTTGATGTATCTCAATACCTTTCTTGCTGCATTAAGGTGATCAACAAATGTTGCATTCATAGTTTGTGAGAGCACTCCTAATATATAAACCATCTAGTCTAATGAATGTCGAATAAATCAATTTCCAATTATGCTCCTATACAAAGTAATTTCTTCAATTGGCTTCCCTTCATTTTTACAAAGCTTAGTATTTGGATCAATGGGTTGTTTAAGTGGCTTATATGCACTCACTCCAAGATTGCAGAGGATCTCAAGTAGGTGCATTCTCTAGAAAAGATATTATATTTTCTTTACATATATGAATTATATCCCTAGGAAGTATTTGACTAGAGTTTCAATATCAAAGATATTATATTCTCTTCCAATAATTTCCTTGATTGTTTTTATACTTGCATCATCACTTTCCATTATGGTTAGGTAATCTACATAGAAAGAAATATGGACTACCTTATCTCATTTCCATTTGAGGCATATAGAATGGTCTACATCACTTAATTTCTAGCCATATCTACAAAGATAATCAACCTTTGATTCCAAGGCCTTGAAGCTTCTTTGAGACCATACAAGTCGTTGTTGAACTTACAAATGTACTTCGGATGGTTAAGCTCTTCAAACCCAAGAGGTTGATCCATGTAAATAAGTTCCTTCAAGTCATCGTTTAAAAAAAATGCATCTTCTACATCAATGGAATATACACAAATGTCTTGAAATAGCTACTCCAATGCTATCCCCAATAGGGGTCATTTTGGCAACACGAAAAAAATTATATTTATAATTTATTGCATAGGATTGGGTAAATCTCTTTGCCATCAAGCTTCATTTACACCTACTTATGTTTCCATCTACTTTTGTTTTGATTTTGAAGACCCATTTTTTTCTTATTAACTTCATTAATTCTTCTTTAGGCACCAATCTCCAAGTGTTGTTCCATAAATTCTTGTCACTCCTTAATATCTATGGTTTCATCATATGTGGATTGTTCCTTTTCTTTCATCACACTAGTAGTATATGCATAATTTTGTGCTATGAAATCATCAAATCCAAGCCTTTAAACTGGATACTTAACTCTTGTCATTGGGAGTTCCTTTATTCAACACTTTGGTGGGATGAGTCTACTTTGCATTGGTAATATGATCTCTAGTTTAGTTGCAACTTCTTTTTCAATGATAGGACCTTCATCCTCTTCTACTCAATCCCCACCCGATTTTGCAACGTTGCTTGGGGCACTCAATTATAAGGTCTCGTGAATCCTTTCTTCATGCCTTCTCTCTACTTATTGTATTTCTTCTTCCCGGAATACATGTTTGTGATGATACAAATGTTTAACTTCATTAAATTCCACATTTGAAGCTACCTTTTATTCCTTAGTATTAGGATCATGAGATATGAATTGTCTGCAAAGCGTATTTAATAAAGATACATCTTTCTGCCATAGAATCAATCATGGTTCTATGTTACTAAGAAACATGTGCATAGTAGACACATCCAAATATCTTCAAGTGGAAAAGATGTGATTTGTTAAGCTCAAAGCCTCCTGAAACTTCATGCCATGTAATTGAGAAGTTGGAAACTTGTTCATTATATATCTAGTTATATATATTCTTCCTTCAAGCATCGTTATATCTTTGGGGAATACAATAACAAGTGAAATCTTACCTTTAGATATCTAAATCCTTTCCCATTGGTAATTTGAACCTTTGGAATGTTTCGAGCACATTTCATGATTTCTTGATGCAATACATCCAAAGCTTCCTTGAGTAGTCATCTGTAAAGGTGAAAAAGTGTCTATCCTCTACAAGTGAGGTCTCCCCCCCCCCCCCACGCACACACATCTTTGTGTACCATATGAAGTACATCATTTGATATATAGCCACTTTTCTTGAAAGGTTGTCTTGTTGAATTTCATAACAGACATGCGTGGCACATTTTATGTAAGATATTGGCAGTGTGACACATTTTATGTAAGATATTGGCAATGTGAAACAGGATAAATATCCTACCAAATACCTGTTTTCATATTCTTAAGTATTTGGATGTTGATACATCCACATCTCTTGTGCCATAGATTCAGATCACAAATCCTTCTATCTATGTATGTCATAAACATTGCATTGTTCTTGCTAGATTGACTTTTTTCAAGAGTATACATCCTTAATTTGTTATTTTCTCTAGTTATTATTTCACATTGATTCTTTGAATCCTCAATGAAGCAACTCTTGTGATTGAATTTCACCCATTCTACCATATCACCAACATAAATTAGATTTTTTAATGTGATTCTAGGTGAGCATAATAGTCTCCTTGCTTTGTGGTTGCCATTCAATTTACCCCCCCCCCCCAAGTGCTATATCTCATGTTTTATGTTGTCTCTAGTCTCACATATCCTCAATCAAGATTTTGTGCCTCCCTAACATGTGGTTGCTACAACCATTACCTATGTGGCCTAATTCATGTTGTTTCTTTACATCTTGGTAATGTCTCATAGTAAGTAAGTTCTCATTTTCTTATGTACTAAAGGATTGATAATAGTTATCTTTCTTTTTGTAGTTGTATCCACCATGATTTTGATATCAATCATTTTCATAATGTTGTGGCTTTCCATGTATGTAGCATCCATTATATGTATTGCCTCTTCCTCGATATATACCTCCTATTTCTTTGAACCTTCCTCTTCCTCTTAATTCTTGACCTTCCTCTTCTTTTTGTTGTTGTTGTTGTTGATAATGATGATGATGGATTTGACTGCCCTTGTTTCCTTGATGCTTGTAGGTGTCTCTACCCCTTCCTCTTGATCCATCTCTATTGTCTCTTTCTCTTCCACCTTTTTCTACATAGAATATTTGACCATGTCTACCATTTGGACCTGGTTTGGCAAAGTTTGAGCTATTTAGTCCCATCAGGTTTGTAAGTTGTTCAAAATATGGAAATTTATCCCTTTAATACATAGATGTTTTCTATGCCTTTCCTTCTTCATCTTCCCTAAGTGTATGGTCATCATTATTTACTACACATCTAGTAAACCCAAGTGAATATAGCAATTTCTAAGTTTTGTGGATGAAATATTTCATGCTTTTTATTGAAGAATGTTTAAGCTTATTAATATACTCTTATGTTGGATCTGAATAAAGTCTCTATCCACACTCCCATACTATCTTATATGTGTCTAGGACTTGTATGTGACCTATCATAGATTTTCTTATATGTTGGGATAGAAGTAAGATCAATTTCTTATCCCTTTACTCCCATTCTTTAATGTCTCTTTGTTGGTTCACATGTAGAGTTGTGGGATCTATGTATGTATTCACATCTATGCCACCACTAACCCCAAAATATATATACACTTAAACCTATGTATATCACTCCCATAAAAGGATTTTTTCTAATTGTAATCATGTTGGTCGCTATGAGCATTTGAAGTTCATTGTCCCTTCCATAGATAATATGTTTTTTGAGCTAGTCTAGACCAAACTTGGTTGCTTTGCAACTCACTTTTCTACCTCCTACAAGCTTCTCCAAGTTCTTTCATGTGTGTCCACCTGTGGTTTTTGCTTCATGCTTGGTAACTCATGCATATCTTGGTTGAGCAAGAAGCAACCTACTGTGGCCACTTCTAGTTGTGAGGTTGAGTATAGGGTAGATTTCATAGTGACTATTGAGTGTGTGTGGCTCACATGCCTTATGGCTGATTTGGGTCTTCGTCAATCTTCTGCCACCATCATCTTCACTGACGGTTAGCGTGCATTGGTAGTTTCGAGGAACCCTTTGTTCCATGCTCGCACTAAGCACATTGAGGTGCACTATCATTATGTCAGGGAGAGGTTCTCTGCTAGAGAGTTCAGTTTGGCATATGTGCTTACATATGAGAATATTGTAGACCTTTTCACAAAGGCTCTGCCGAGGGGGAAGTTTGAAGCTTCCCACAAAGCTTTGGGCTTACTTCCTTTTGTTGATTGATTCCACATAGGTTTTCACTTCCTTATACTTGAGTGCCATCTCCTTGTTCATCGCATCACTCCCAGGGGGAAATTTGTTGATATATTTAGGTAGTGATGTGTGTGAACACACTAGGACTATCTAGGCAGTTTTTTCCCTCAGGTTTTTTTCACCCGACTTGAATATACACCTATAGCCTTAATGGGTCACTTATCTTTGTACATTCTTCTGGTAATACATTCAGTATTATGTGTTGTGCTCCAAGCTTCTTCTTCGTCCTTGTGTTATTCACGTGCTTTTGCACACCTCAAACTCCAATAGATTTTCATCCTACTTCATTGGAGAACAATACCTAATTTGTCTCTTCATTTTGGCAGCCGAGTTCATTTGAATCAAAATCATATTCATGATGATTTGACCCCCCAAAAGTCAGAAGATGAAGTGAAATTTTTTTTCGTGCACAGTCATACACTTCAAGCTGCAAAAATAATTAGGATTCATATGATATTTTGTTCACATGTCAAAATTTAGCTAAAAATCTACCATAGGTAGCTACCAAGAACATGAGTACATAAGTACCCAAAGAGAGAGAGAGAGAGAGAGAGATGATACAAAGTTTTATGTTCATGTCTAATAGATTCATTCTAGATTTTCTAGTTTGATCACTTGATCAAGACATGGTCTAGTGAGATAAGAAAACAAATGCTATATTAGTAAGAAGTATTTGTTCTTTTACCATGGTATTTCAAAGAAATATAGACAACTGAAAGTGGTTTTAAGTCATCACAAGATGAGATATTTCTATTTTTAATAGAGAAAAAGGTAAAGGCTACAAAAATTTCATCCAATATTAGATGTACTTTGTCCTCATGATGATTACAAAAAAACAATATCCATTAAGGATAATGAATTGCAAAGGTCTTCGTACGTATAAAACGTGTATAAATGGATCAAGAAAAGTTCTCAAGGCATTCACTAAAAACAATGGAATTATTTTTAAGAACATTTTCAAGATTTTTTAAACTCTTAGAAGAGTGGCTAAGAAGGGATCAATGTTACCAAAGATATTGAAGTGAAACCATTTGCACCAACAATCGATGTTATATAAAATAAAATCAATGATAGTAAGATGAATCTAAAAATATCATAAAATATTTCTTTAAAAGGGTAAAGGGTGCGTGAACAAAGTAGAAAAAAACATGTTATGAATATATTTATAGAAATTCATTCCATTTTTTAACCTCCTCTATTCCAATTTTTATACCACATTAGAGCTATTTTGAGGTCAAAAGGAAGGCCTTGTAAGAAAATCATATTCCCATATTCTCTCTATGATAGGAAATGAAACTCTTCAGACCCCCATGTAAAAGGCTTCATTACACGACATAGAAGGGTTCACTTCCTTGCTGCATGTTACTATGATTGAGTTGCTATTAGCTACTTGGTGGCTTGATAGATCATTAGTTTCATGAGACTATGATGGAGTTTTTGTTCCAACATCTCAAAATGACATTTATCTTGTATTGGTAACCCTCTTTTGCCTATATTGGCAATGGTGGACTCCCATCAAGTTGCCAAGTACCATCTTCACATTGACATTCCTCCCTCCATATGCTCCAACTCAAAAATTTCATGGAGAGATTTCTCTCTCCATGAATGAAAGGAATGTGCTAAGCTTTTCTAGAGCAAATAATATAGATATTTGGTGTGAGAGATCTATTTGACCCCTTCACCCTCAAACCTGTAGTTATCCATCTTCATATAGCCTTCTAAAGTCTGTTTGGGATGGTGAGAAAGGAACCGTTTAAGTTATCGTAAAAAACAATTAGTGCCCCCTATCTTTGAAATATCAATACACTAGGCTCAAAATATAAAAATTCTTCGCTTGAACTCTCACAATGCTAAAATCCATGAGCAAGAAGAGAATATTATAAGTCTACAAAATTAGCTAAAATCCATGAGAGAAAAAGAAAGCTACACGACATAGAAGATTTCAAATTTGGTTCAAGGGGAGTAAAAAAAGAAATAAAAGCAATAAGGTAGACATGTAGAATTTTAGTCTATTTATATTCTCTTGCTTCCATGTACGTAAATAATCCCAGTTTTGGTTGGCGCTCAATGCAAGGGTGGCTATGCAACCCCAAAACAAGAATTTCAATCCAAACACCAACCCAACAAAGTAGATAAAGACTCTTGTTAGCTCGGCTAGATATTTAGTTTGCTATCTCACAAATGAGCAGGCTTATGCATTTCCTAGGTGTCAAGCATTGGCAGACAATCAAGCACATCTTTCCCTACTTGGGTGGTACTCGACTACTTGGGTTGTTTTATCCCAAGTGGGGATCACTACCGCTAGATTTGCATGCTTTTTTGTGACTCTGACTGGGATGGGTGTCGCTCAAGTGTAAGCACCACCTCCTTACTTGTCAATCCGTGGAGACATGAGGACTGGTATGAAGACCATGAGCAAGTGAAGGCACAAGTGCATGAGTGAAAGCACACAAACATGCACACACATATACACACACGCACACAAGGCAAGATCAAAGAGAGGAATAATGGAAAGCTTCGATTACAAAAGAGTTCTCTTACAAAAGCTCAAATCTACAACAACCTAACTCTCTAACCAGCTAACCCCAAAAAAGAGATCTCTAGCTCTTTTTGTAGTTTTTTTTAGTAGTTTTGGCTCTCTCCAAACCTAGTATCCGGCCTAGTTAAAAATTAGGTTCCAAGGCTTATTTGAGGGCTCAAACGGAGTCTAACAATTATCAAAATTGGCAGGATGATACTTCTAATACTCCTCAAGCTCGAGGACTCATCGGCTTGAACAAAATGGAGTTACAAAAAGGTGAAATGGTATTTACAATGGTTTGAGTGTTCAAAATCACTATTTTTGAAGGGGATTCTTCTGAACATTTGACATACACTTCTTGGAACTCCCTACTTGTCCATCTTCTTGTGTCTCCATCTCTTTGATGTGTTTTGATGCTTGTGCTTGACCTTGAGTTCCAACACTCCCCCCTATTTGTTATGAAATATGGATGGATGCACCAAGAGACTGAGTAGGTACTGCTAAGCCTACTTTGTACCAGCCCTCTTTTGCTTCAAAGTTGATAACTAGACCTCCTTAGCTTTCCAATGACACCATAAAATGTCCTATGTACTTTGAAAGTGATGGGGATAATGATTGAATCAAAACAGATAACTTTGGAAGTCATAAACTCAAGAAAACTTTCTATTTATGTCTTGACACCTGCAAGGTATTTTGCTCACTATGCCCAGCACAATAGGAATTGGAAAACTTCCTTTTAGGGGTATCTAATTAGCTTAGTAAGCTACCTATTCCAAGTGGAATGATGTAAAATAATAAACTATGCTAAGAGAAATCAATTTAGCAAGATAAGGTATACCCTCGACTTTTTAGGACTCTAGTAGAAAATGACCAGAGATCCCCTCGACACCAATTTCTCCAAAATGGCTGAATAGAATGTCTTAAAAACTTTGAAAGCATGTATATTACTTCAAGATGAATCCAACAAGCTTTGAATCACTGAATTTGGTGAAAAATTGACCGAGATATGCCCTTGACAAGTTGACAGACTTTTGAGTAGACTAACAGAGAACTCAGAGATGGACAATGTGAATGTATGCATTAATGAACATTAGTGTACAACTCAATTGGCATGAATATCATTGCCAAATGGTGTAGAGAGTTGTGGGCTAGAGTGTAGACCTCACACACACTCAAAAACAGTAATGCTAGGCTCGGGAGTGCTCTCTCTTACCCGCGACTTTTCATGTCCATTTTTATAAGAGCTGGGTAAAAGTTTGAATTCAAATTCAAACTTTTGGCTCCCTATGATCAAGCTCCTAAATGCTTGGAGATATTCTTTCAATCAAACAACTACTTTTCCACAAATCCCTTTGGTAGGTGATTACAAGAGATTCCAAGTCAATTTGACTTTTACAATGAGGTAAAGTGGTAATTAACCACTAGCATATGTTCCTATGCTTCTTCATGTATGTATGAACTTCAATGCATCCTTTGAGCCAAATGTGTAGGCTTGTAATTTACACCAACAGCTCCCCCTCAAGCCAAACATTTTGGCTTAAGTCTTCATCTTCAATCTTCAAGTATATCCTGCAATCCAATCATGGATTTGAACCTGCAAAGTTTGGTTCCATCCAAAGCTTTAGTCAACAAATCTGCACATTGCATGTTGGTTGATACATAGGTTAGTTGAATATCTTTGCTTATCAATTTCTCTCTCACATAATGGTAATGGACCTCTATATGTTTGGTCCTAGCATGATAAATAGGATTAGATGCAAGGTGGAGAGAACTTGTATTATCTCCAAAGATAATTGGTGACCTAGTGTATAATCCCAATTCTGTATACAAAAGCTTAATCCATATTGCTTCTTGTGTGGCATTAGCCAGTCCTCTATACTCTGCCTCTGTAGAAGACAAAGCAACAGTAGGTTGCTTCTTTGAAGACCATGAAATTGGTTTGTCACCTGCAAAAGAAATATATCCAGAAGTGCTCCTTCTATCATCCTTGCATCCTGCCCAATCTGCATCTGAATAAATTTTGATATCAATATCTGAAGTGTAAGGGAAATACAAACCATGATTCTGTGTACCCTTGAGATACTTCAGGATTCTCTTGGCAGCCTCTAAGTGAGGTATCCTTGGCTTGTGCATAAATTGACTTAGCACACTAACTCCATATGCAATATCTATCCTTGTTAAGGTAGCATAGTTCAAGCTACCCACCATACTTTGATAGCCTGTAATGTCATTGACTTCATCACCTTCATGGGCACTTAGTTTTAGGTTTACCTCCATTGGAGTGCTTGCTACTTTGGCATCCTGCAAGTGAAACTTCTTCAACATGTCATGTATATACTTTTTCTGAGTGATGTATATCCCTGAATTAGTGTAGACTAATTCAAGTCCCAAAAAATACTTCAGTAGACCAAGATCATTGATCTAGAACTCCTCCATCATTTGACTTTTGGTATATCTGATTCCATTGACATCATTACCTATAATGATGATGTCATCAACGTAAACACAAAGGTATATTACCTCTGAATTACTTCTCTTAATGAACAGAGAAGTATCTGCCTTGCTCATGAAAAATCCTTGGTCTTGGAGGTATGTAGTTAACCTGTAATTCCATGCCCTAGGTGCCTACTTCAATCCATATAAAGCCTTTTTTAATTTGCAAACATATGTTATCTTCTTAGGGTCCTCATAGCCAGGAGGTTGTGACATATATACCTCCTCTGAAATCCATCCATTCAAGAAAGCATTCTTGACATCCAATTGGTACATATTCCAATTTTTTGATGCAGCCACACTTACCAACACTCTGATGGTTGGCATCTTGGCCATAGGTGAGAATGTCTCTTCATAGTCAATGCCTTGGGTTTGTGCAAAACCCTTGGCTACCAATTTGGCTTTGTACCTATTAATTGTGCCATCAAAATTTCTTTTAAGCTTATAGATCCATCTAGATCCTATTACCTTCATTGAGTCCTTCTTAGGTACTAACTCCCATGTGTCACTCTCCTTGAGTGCTTCAATCCCCTCATTCATAGCTTCTTTCCATTCTGATTTGGTTATTGCTTCTTCATATGACCCTGGTTCTTCATTTGACAAATCTTTGGCAAGATAAAGAGAATTTTTAGTAACAAGAGATGTATCATACCCATATCTGATAGGTTTCTTGCTTTCTCTTTGTGATCTTCTAAATGGTTGAATTGAAGATTCAGGTATGTCTTCAAGCTTCTTCATCTTCATTTTGCCTTTGGACTTCCATGCTTTGAATTCGTCAAGGTTAATAGTATCTTAATCATCTAAACTTGAGGCTTCATTCAGAATAGGTTCCTCCTTTGTAAGACTTGGAAATTCCTCTTCCAAATCATAGGGTAACTTGACCTTCCTGCATTCATTCTCATACCAAGAATCATTTTCATCAAAGATAACATCTCTGCTTACCATGAATCCCTTATTGATAGGATTATAAAACCTGTAACCTTTTTTATTTAAATCATACCCAATAAAGATGCATTTTTCAGCCTTTGGGTCTAGCTTACCTCTTATCTGAAAAGGAATGTGTACATACGCTACACATCCAAATATTTTGCAATTGTCAAGTGAGGGTCTCTTACCATGCCATGCTTCATGGGGTGTCATGCCATCAAGAGACTTAGATGGTAACCTGTTTATGAGGTAAGTGGCAGTGGAAACACTCTCTGCCCATAGATAGTTAGGTAACCTTTTCTCATTAAGCATAGATCTAGCTGTCTCAACAATTAGTCTATTTCTTCTCTCAGCTACCCCATTCTGTTCAGGAGAATACCTTGTGGTTATCTCTCTTTTGATGCCTCTGTCCTGCAAGAAGTTTTCAAATTCATTGGAGAAGTACTCCTCCTCCATCTGACCTTAGCCTCTTCAAATTCCTTCCTGTCTGGTTTTCAACTAATGCAAGATATTTTTTAAAGCAATTAAATACCTCATCCTTGTGCTTCATAAAGTACAATACAGTCCATCTGCTATAATCATCAATGAAAGATACATAGTACCTTGAACCTGAGACTGAGGGATCTTTTCTTGGTCGCCATACATCTGTGTGGACAAGCTGTAGGTAGTCTTCATGCATGTATCCTTTCCTTGAGAAGGGTAACCTGTGAGACTTCCCAAATTGACAAGCACCACACTTATAAATCATATGTTGCTTGGATACATTAGGTATCCCAAGCACACATTGGTCCCTACACATTTGTTTCAAGGTTCTTTCTCCTATGTGCCCTAACCTTTTGTGCCAAATCTCAAGCTCTGAAAGTGTCTGATCTTTATAATTGTATAGTGCAATGTTCTTTGTATTTTCTAACTCAAAAGTGAAAAGTCTACCTGATTTTTCTCCTTTAGCAATCCTCTTGAACCCATGTCTTGGATCCTCCACATATGCTCCATATTGGTTGAATCTGACCTGCAAACCTTTCTCCACAATCTGACCAACACTCATCAAATTTTTGGTAATGGTTGGTACATAGAGTACCCTGCTCAACAAATTCTGATTTCCATCACAAGTCTTAACATTTCCAACTTTAACTACAGAATGCTTTGTGTCATCACCTATTTGGACTTGATGCTTACCTTTTGGTTCCTCAAGATCAGAGAGTAATGCTACATTTCCGGCCACATGATTTGAACATCCTGAATCAATGTAGAATAGGTGGTCATCATTTGTACCTGATTTTGAGGTCATATTCATGATTAGAAGAGAGTAATCCTGCTCCTCTGTGTAGTTGTTGTAATCCTTCCTGGATTTGAATCCTCCTTGGTAGTTGCCATTGTAATTACTGTTATAGTTGTTGTTGTAGTTATTGTTGTAGCCTTGGTGATGGTTGAATCTTCCTCTTGACTGTGAGTAGCCACCTCTTTGATATCCTCTTCCTCTCTGATTCTTGTAATTCCTGAAACACTCATCTGTAGTATGATTTGATAGACCACAAATGTTGCATGCTGAGCAGTTATAAGATCTCCCCCTACGTGGCTTACCTCCTCTGCCCCTTCCTCTTGATGATCTACCTCTCCTTGCATAGTTGGCTTGGGAGGTAGAACCTTCATCTTCCACCTTCTTGCTTTTGCCTTTATCTTTAGACTTCTTATCAGTATATAGGGCAGAAGAGTTATTACCTTTGGAAGTATCTCCATTTTTGTTGAGCTTTGCTTCATGAGTAAACAATTGTCCCATGAGAGTTGTAAGATATGGAGTGTGCATGTCCATGTAAAGATCCATAGTTGTGGTGAAGCTTTCCCATTTGTCATCAGCCTTGATTCCATTGATCACTTGCCTTACAATTTGTTCTTCTTCAATCTCTTCTCCTATGCTTGCTAACTGATCTGCTACATCTTTAATCTTGGTCACAAATTCTGAAACAGCTTGTGAATTCAATCCACAACTGATTTTTTCTAGCCCTTGTGTTGGAGGAAAAATATGATGACAAGGTTTCCCAAGTCTCTTGGGATGTCTTACAATTTCTAATATGTGGCGAAAGAAAATCAGATATAGAGTTGAGTAAATAAGACCTTGCCAATGCATCCTTAGCACACCATGTGTTGAGCCTTTCATGTTCTTCCTTGGTTGGTAATCCTCTTGTTTTGAATGAGGGCAATTCCTCATCTCCTGAGATGTATCCATAGAGACTCCTTCCTTGTAGGTAGGTCTTCATCCTTAGAGACCTTGATAGTTTTTCCTGTCTAATTTATCAATGAATGAAGGAAAACCATCTCCCATTTTACCTTAGTTTGCTCTGATACCACTATTGGGAAAGATGGATGGATGCACCAAGAGACTGAGTAGGTACTGCTAAGCCTGCTTTGTACCAGCCCTCTTTTGCTTCAAAGTTGATAACTAGACCTCCTTAGCTTTCCAATGACACCATAAAATGTCCTATGTACCTTGGAAGTGATGTGGATAATGATTGAATCAAAACAGATAACTTTGGAAGTCATAAACTCAAGAAAACTTTCTATTTATGTCTTGACACATGCTAGGTATTTTGCTCAGTATGACCATCACAGTAGGAATTGGAAAAATTCCTTTTAGGGGTATCTAATTAGCTTAGTAAGCTACCTATTCCAAGTGGAATGATGTAAAATAATAAACTATGCTAAGAGAAATCAATTTAGCAAGATAAGCTATACCCCCGACTTTTTAGGACTGTAGCAGAAAATGACCAGAGATCACCTCGACGCAGATTTCTCCAAAATGGCTGAATATAATGTCTTCAAAATTTGATAGCATGTAGGTTACTTCAAGTGAAATCCAAGAAGCTTTGAATCACTGAATTTGGTGACAAATTGACCGAGATATGCCCTTGACAAGTTGACAGACTTTTGAGTAGACTAACAGAGAACTCAGAGATGGACAATGTGAATGTATGTATTAATGAACATTTGTATACAACTCCATTGGCATAAATATCATTGAAAAATGGTGTAGAGAGGTGTGGGCTAGAGTGTAGACCTCACACACACTCAAAAACAATAATGCTAGGCTTGGGAGTGCTCTCTCTTACTCGCGACTTTTCATGTCCATTTTTATAAGAGATGTGTAAAAGTTTGAATTCAAATTCAAACTTTTGGCTCCCTATGATCAAGCTCCTAAATGCTTGGAGATATTCTTTCAATCAAACAACTAATTTTCCACGAATCCTTTTGGTAGGTGATTACAAGAGATTCCAAGTCAATTTGACTTGTACAATGAGGTAAAGTGGTAATTAACCACTAGCATATGTTCCTATGCTTCTTCATGTATGTATGAACTTCAATGCATCCTTTGAGCCAAATGTGTAGGCTTGTAATTTACACCAAGACTATTGAGTCTGTCATCCCTGACATACCCTTGTTGTAATGGTTGTTCGATGTAGCTCTTTGAGAGGTAGTGTCCATCCTGTGTGAACAACAGCCTTCTATCTTCCTATTGTAGTAGGTTCTATTGTTTGATTCTTCATTTGTCACTGTGATCTGCTATTGTAAGACTCAGTTCTTTGCTATGTGTTGCTTCCTTGGATTCTAGCGAGAATGCGTGATTGTGAGCTCCCCAAAAACTATTAGTTGCTCAAAAGATGTTTTCAAGGTTGAGTTGGAGCAATTGTTGGCTTCGAATTGCTTCCTAGGTATTGATGTTATCCCCGTGATGTCCTCTAGATCTTCCAAAGATTATGTTCATAGTACTCATGCCAAGTACTCATAACCCATAGTGAATGATGGGTAAATGTGTTAGTGCATGGGCTGGAGAAAGTATGTGCCTTGTGCACGGCCTTGTAATGTGGCCCTATGCATGCTTACTTGGAAAATGCATTGGAAGAAGTATGGTGCAAAAATTGGAGGTGTTGAGCTAAGTTCTCAAGAGTACACTGACGAAGAGGTTTCCTAATCTATCAATGTTGTCATAAATACCCAAGTAGAGAATTCTTACCATGTAAGCTCGATCGATATTCCGCTTTTCATGTTGTACTCCCATCATAATGACTGACCATTGGGGTGGCTTTCGTTGTTGATGGATGTCCTGGTTGAGGATTTACTAATAAGATTCTTTGATTGCCGAGCATGTCCCCTCTCTTCAAAGCAACATTTTCCAAATACTGAGAATTGACTCTCATTATATTCCTTGACAAACAACATTGGGTAACTACACCAAGCTTAGTTTCACATATTCTCTTGAGCTCACCATCAACATGAGTCTTCTCACCCAGTATACATATAAGGATGTGCAGGGTACCAGAAGTAACCCTTGCAGATATCTCCTTGGATGCTCTCGTACATACAGTAGTTAAGCACCTCTCAAGTTGTGGACCTTCAAGCTTGTTGGAAGCAGTCAGAGGCACAGTCAGAGGCACAGACGACATGGAAGCATGTAAAGACGGAGCAGGGAGCCAGTCGGATTATTTTTTAAACAATTATGTTTTTATTACCTCTTCAAACATCCAACAGTGATTTTCATCACTCTTGTAACATATGTAATATAGACAAAACCCCATTTTGTAATCCATAGCTCCATTTTGTGCAAGCCGAGGAGTCCTCGAGCTTGAGGAGCTTAGGTAGAATGCGCGTACCAATTTTCGTTATTTTTAGATACCGTTTACCCTTCCAAATAGCATCTAGGACCTAATTTTTAACTAGGCCGGTCACTAGATGTGAAACCGGTCAAAACTAGTCTAGAAACTATAAAAAGAGCTAGAGAGCTCATTTTAGAGGTTGGTTCATTTTGGCTAGTGTGAGCTTGGAGCTAGTTTGAGTTTGTAAGAGTGTTCTTGAGTAATAGAGCTAAATTCTCACCTTCCATTGTGTCTTGCTTGTCTCTTCATTGTGTGTGTGTATGTGTGTGTGCATCTTTGTGCTTCTCACCTTCACCCTCACTTCATCTCACGTTCATGATCTTCATATCACTCCTATCTCTTCCGCGGATTGACATTAAGGAGGTGGAGCTTCTTAACGTGGTTCTCTCCATTGTGCTAGAGCAACACCAAATTTGGCGCCGTTGCCGGGGATCGAGTCTAGGACGAATGTGTGATGGTAAGAGTATAGCAAGAAGTGGCGTTGGAAGGTAAAAATTTCAGTTTTTGTTGTTGTTTTTACTTAGTTTTTAGTGTTTTTCACCTCCCCCACACTCCATCTTCATCACCGCATCATCATCTTCATCTCCTAAAAAATCAGAAAATTCACCATATCCACCCATTCTCCTCATTTCCCCTCATTTGTGCATGCGAGAGAGCGAGAGAGAACTTTTGTGCTTGTGTGTGCTTGTGTTTTCTTGAGTTTTCTTGCAGGAACAGAGCTCCAGTGCATCAGGAAAGCTTGGAAAAGGTAAAATTTCACTCTCTGTCAAAGATCTGCCGAGTGTGGCGGACCATCGCGATGGTCTGCAACTTTCGGAATTCGAGGTAGGCGACCACACCACGAGGTAGGCGACCCTTGCGCATCTACGAATCCATACTTGCATTGCAAAAAATCACATTTTGGTGGACCATCGCGATTGGCTCAGACCATCGCGATTGTGTCGCACCATCGCGATAGGCTCACGCCATCGCGACGGCTCGGCCGGACCATCGCGACGGTCTCGGACCATCGCGACGGTTCACTTGAGCCATCGCGACGGTCCACTTGGACCATCGCGATTGTTCAGCTGACCACACGCCATCGTGATTGGCCCATGCCATCGCCACGACGGTGCCACGTGTCAAGATAGACCATCGCGACGGTTCATTTTTTTGGACCATCGCGACAGCCCAAAATCGGACCATCGCGATTGGCTCATGCCATCGCACTTGTGACCATCGCGACGGTTCACTTCGGACCATCGCGATTGTCCACCTTTGACCGTTGACCCACGCCATCGCGATTGTCCACCTTTGACCGTTGACCCACGCCATCGCGATTGTCCACCTGATCACGCCATCGCGACGGTTCGACCTCACGCCATCGCGATCGTTCACTTCGGGCCATCGCGACGGTTCACCTTTTCGCACCATCGCGACTGTCCAAACTCCACGCCATCGCGATTGTTCACTTCGGGCCATCGCGACGGTTCACCTTTTCGCGCCATCGCGATTGTCCAAATTCCACGCCATCGCGACGGTTCGCTTGGACCATCGCGACGGTCCCAGACCATCGCGATTGTGCACCCCCATCGCAAATTTAGGGCTCAAGATTTTGACCAATTTTGGGGGTATTTTTGAGAAATTTTTGGACCATTAGACTCATAGGAGACCCCTTAGCTCATATTGGAAGGAAAACTTGATTGTCAGTTTTAACCCCCCAGGGCCTGAACGCTCATAACTTTTTCATCCGAAGTCCGTTTTTTGAGCTTAATAGCTCATTAGAAAGCTCTTGACGAGTACTACGTGACCTCAACTGTTTTTTTCTTAAAGGATACGTCTATTTTTAGATAAGCTATTTTGAGGTTCACCTAGTTGGGACTAGGAAGCCAAGGGGCACACATTGAAAACTTGGGCAAAAACGAGAAGGGACTTAAAAGGTGTATATACTCAAGTGTTTGATCATCCTGTGAGTTGGTCTAATATTGGATTTTTCCAGGTCTAGAAAGGACAATCAAAGGCAACCAAGGCAAGGCAGTGAAGGGCATAAAGCTTGGGAAGCGCGGCTTCTTGGGCAACAGGGCATCAGAGCAACCAGAAAAGCTGACTCGAGGTTGGAAGATTACTCAACCCCCTCAGTCAATTCTTAGCTTAGGATAAACGTTAGCATCGTGGATTAAGACGATAGGAACGCCTCAAGTTCAAGATACTTAATTCTTTCAAGTCCAAGACTAAAGGTGTGTGTGACGTGAAAACCTAAGGAAAGAACCTAAGTCTGACGGAACGAGAACTCAAAATTATCACGGAAAATCGAATTCCCGACGCATACAGTAAGACAAGAATCCAAAGAAATCTAAAAAGAATCAAGAAAATAATAACAAAGAATCATTGACGATCTGAGTATGTACTGAGTGTGCAAGGACGAAAATTAATGAACCTTAGATCAGGGAGACACATAGGTAAGTCGGACCGACGAAGCCTTAGATCTTCAGAGGCAAGTGTAAGAACTACTGCTCGATCGTGGGCTCAACAATTGAATAGTAGTTACCCCTACGAGAGCTCAGACACCAGCGGATCAGAAATGGCATTTAACACAGAAAGACCAGAAGTAGGGTCAAATGTAGCATACTTAGAAAAACCAGAAGGACCCTATAGGAGTCAATTAGAGTTTCTCCGAACCAACCGACTAGGTGCTCGCATCTATGAGGATGGTTTGCAAAGGCAAGTGGTGCAACTGCACAACCCTGATCAACCCATTGGATTGGAACGTCCAGTGGTGAAATTCGAGAGAGACGCTTACATAGACAAAGAAGGAACGATGTACATCTTAAGTACACAGCCAAACAATACCAACGAGTTTGGCGTGATTCAACTAGAGACGGAAGCAAAACCTCAAGGAAAAGAACCATTAGAAGAGCCTAGAACACCTAGAGGGAAATCTGTACTGACACGAGTACTAATCCCAGAATGGATCCCTCAGGATAACAGAAGCATAGAGTTGTTTGTAAATAAAGAAACGGATGAAGCCTTTTGGAGATACAAGACCGAGATACTTAGTGAGGTAGGTATCATCACTATATACGAATTCAAGGACCCGGATACACCTGGAAAGGTTGTATACCTGGATGAGACTTCAGAAAGAGTCTTTGTGGTACCCGACCACGCTAAAAACACATACACATGGAGAGGAGAATTGGTATTCCCTCCATCTAGAATGAACATGAATACGAGACAACAAGGGGCAGGAACATCCTCAGCCCATGGAAATCAAAGAGAGGGAAATAAAGAGAGACCAGAAGTAAGCTTCACTCATCCCATCGGGAGAGACAGAACAACCACGGATAGACAAGGAGATCATGGAATACCAGGTGGTAGAGATGATTTTCCTCTACCTAGACCACGTGAACACGCAAGAATATTGAGACCCACTCAATTAGTAAAATCAATGAAGAATTATTTTGATGGGACAGGAGATCCCTATGACCATGCCGCAGAATTCAAGCAAGTACTAAGAGCGGAACAAGTTGAAGACATGTTCACGCAATACAACGCATTTGGACTAACATTAAAGAATACCGCTTTAACTTGGTTCCAACCACTGCAACAAAGGCAATTCAGGGACATCCATCACTTTTTAGAGTCATTCATTACTGAATTCTCTAAAAGTGGGATTAGACATGACACGTCTTCGTTGATTCATAGCTTTAAACAGACCCCTCAGGAAACAGTTAGACTCGCAGGACGTAGGTTTAGACAATATGTTGAACGATGTCCAATGCAAGAGCTACCCTCACAAGCCAAGCAAGTGTCATTGTTTCTAGATGGTTTGTTGAGCTCTAAACTGCGCTCCTACGTGTACCTAAAAGAACCCAGAACGCTAGAGCAATGTGTAAGAATTTGTATAGACATTGAGGATAACCTAGGAGAGGAATTAGAACTCTCAAAGGTCTATAAGGACTCAGATTGTTCTTCTCTAGCATCCACAAAATTGTCTAATTCGATAGAGGACCTAGCAGAAAAAGTGGCCCAAAAACTAGGAGTTTCTAGTAAACAGGTGCCCAAGCTACCAACTAACGTACGTTGTTACACTTGTGGTGGAAATCATTTGGCAAACGTGTGTCCCAATGCACCTCAACCTCAAGCCAACCCTAGTGGCCAATATTGCACAATTGAGAGAAGATACACGAATCATACGGCTCAGGACTACCCATACAACAAACAAACCGTGAGACAGAACTACCCGCAAACGTACCAGCAGCCAGGCAGGTATCAAGGCCAATACAATGCTCAGCCTTATTACTATAGGCCTCCTCAGAACTACCCATACCAGGCTCAACAGAGACCTCAACCCGTCTTAGCTCAGCAGCCACCCCCACCAGCGAATGTCATCTCAGTCAAATACGCTGCTGCAGAAGAGAACCTAAGTAGGGCCTTAGTGCCTTCTTCACCTTTGATCACAGAAAGTGACCCGAACTCAAACAGTTTTGACTCTACTCATGTAACTAGTCCACCCGCTTATTACACGGAGTCACCAGAACATGTGGAGACATATCATTATGATAGTCCACCAGTGGAACCTAGTTGGGAGCCCGACTACGCTCATGTGAGGTACACAAACCCAAACCCACGGCCCCAATTAAGACAACAGAGACCACAGGGCCCTAGAGGACCATGCTTTAGATGCCAAGGAGATCACTTCATAAAGGATTGTCCACATCCCCCGATAGCAGGACAATCACAGTACTATAACATCCAAGGCTTTTGTGCTGATTGTGGCAAAGAGCACATAATCAAAGATTGTCCTAAGAACCCTGTTAATGCTCCGAATGTGACACCGATCAACGTGATAGGTATTGTAAATAACGCAGATGGATCCAACCCTACATACGTGCCTATCCAAGCTATAACAAGAGCCCAGGCGCTCTTACAGAACCAAAAGCTTAATCAAGAGAAAGTAGCCGAAACCAGTGAAGTTGCAGAATCTAGCAGTAAAAAGATAAAATCTTGGAAAGATTCTAGAGAACGAATTAAGAGAAAGTGGAGTAAAAAGATAACGGAATTGGAAGGAAGCTTAAAGGAATCTAGAGCCAAAATCCAAGAATTGACTTCACAGGAATTGAATCAAGAAAAGCCAGCTCAGAAATCAGGATCGGTTTTAGCGGAACCCATACCAGAAAATCTAGACATGATGTTTCACGCATATCAGGCTAGAATAAAAGAGGGACCTCAGGTAGCTGAAATGAGCAAAAACTACCCTCGAGCTGATCTAGAAATTGAGAGAACTAAACTTTGCATGAAGATGGTAGAATTAGCACAAGCTTTGTTCGAAGCCTCTAGATATCTTAATTGGAATAACATGGCAAAACCGGAGTTACACTTTCAAGGACTAATGGAGAGGCTAGAATACTTGATAGAGAGCAAAGAGAAAAAGGATCAGCATAGGAACCCTATTGCCCCAGAGACACAGGAAAGGAATGCACCATCCCTGTCTCAAGTACCCAACACAGAAAGTCAAGACAATTTGTCTTCCATACATAGGTACTCACATGAATTTTTGAGAGAAATACAAGAAGAGAAATGGAGAAAAGAACAAGGAACTCATCCTCCTATTCAAGAAATAGATGACTTGCAGGAACAATTTCCCCAAGACATCCCCTCTATATATGATGATGTAGAGGAAGAACAACTGAGTGAACACACAAGATTTGAATCTAATTCTTTACAAGAATTACCTCAGTTCACAGGACCTTGGGAAGCAAAGTCTATTAGTATGAGAGCACCCACGATAATAGTGAGGAATGAAGAATCGGTAATCCTTAGAAACACGGAAGTGATCAAGAATACTAAGGTACAGTGTAATCTCACTCTAGAGGAGTTGTTGAAGGTAAAACCCGAATTGTGGAAGCATGTAGCAAATCAATTCCCCGAGCTTGCTACTGCTCCCTCACAAATAGGATCACAAGATAAGGTACCAGAGATTCCTGTGGAAAAGATTGGAGATGTGAGCGAAGGAGAGGAAGGTAACACTTATCTTCCGATAACCCATCAGGGTTACACCACGAAAGCCATCTTAGATTCAGGAGCCGGAGTAGCCATAGCTACCACCGCTTTATGGAAACGTTGGGGTAAGCCAGCTCTCAGACCCACCAGGATGAAGCTGCAAATGGCTGATGGACACATAGAAAAACCATTAGGCTTACTAGAAGGAATATCTCTCACCACTTGTGGTGTAGAATTTGAGCATACCTTTGCCATTTGTGACTTTGCAAAAAACCATGCTTATGAGATGATATTGGGACGACCATTCATGCGTCAGTTGCAAATTGTACAAGATTGGGGAACTAATTCGTTGTACTTGCAACATTTAGGAGTGACTACCAAAGTCAATCTTAAAGACTATTCACATAGAGACGTACCCCCAATACAATGGAATACCATCCATAAGACACCTGTAGAAACAGAATCCGTGCACTCATTAGAATCAGATCCTTCTTGGTTGCACGAGGATACTCATTTATGGATGTGTAAAGTAGCCAAACAAGAGGAAGAAAGGTTAGAAGCCAGGACGTTAGGTGCAGAACAACATCCACGAACCCTACAAGATCCAGCCTATGCACCTGTAGTATTCCCAGACGAAGAGTTTGAACCCCATGGTTGGGCAGAAATCCTAGCAACCATGGATGTAGCCATCAATGAAGAACAATGGACACCCCACTGTGACGAGGATGGCTATGACATTTCAGTTTTCACAATAGAGCCAATCATGTGCGAGGCAATTTTAGAAGAGTGTGAACCTAACACTGATGCATTTGAGGATGCAAGCGATTTCGATTTAGAATCCATTATAATGGACTCTCCATTTGCATCAGAGGAAGAATATTTCTACGAAGTAGAGACTCACCCTCAGAGACACGAGGAAATTACGAATGAGGTGAGGTTAGCCACGGAAGTGACTACTAAGAGTGAAGGCAAGAAAAGAAAGAAGAAAGAAACCATGTCAGAAAAAGAAGAATCTTTGTTTGAAGTACCCGAGAACTTCAAGAAATACGAAATTGAAGACAGAAGAATCATGGTACGAATGCCTAATAGAAAGGCGAATGACGGACAAGTATATGATAACCGCGAGAAAACCAAGAAAATAATCGTAGCCATAGAAGGAGAAGAAGAAAAATGCACATACATAGGGCATGATTTGACAACTGAAGAAGAAGAAGAGCTAGTTGCCCTATTATGCGAATATAGAGATGTTTTTGCGTGGAGTTACAAAGATTTGAAAGGAGTAGATCCAGATATATGTTCTCATAGAATCCCAATGACTCCAGATGCAAAACCGACAAAACAGAAACCATACACGTACAATGATAACTACGCTGCGAAGATTAAAGAGGAGATAGATCGTTTGATAGAAGCAGGATTCATTTACGAAATTGAGCATACCGAATGGGTATCCCCCATTGTGGTAGTACCCAAGAAGAATGGAAAATTGCGTGTGTGTATTAACCTTAAAAAAGTTAATGCCGCAACGATTAGAGATAGTTATCCTCTTCCTATCACAGAACACCTCTTGGAAAGAGTTGCGGGCAAGGAAGTTTACAGCTTTCTTGATGGATTTTCAGGCTATAATCAAGTAGCTATTGCTCCAGAAGATCAACACAAGACGGCATTTGCCACTGAATGGGGCATATTTGCATTTCGTGTGATGCCATTTGGCTTAACAAATGCACCCGCCACTTTCCAGCGACTCATGTGTCATGTTTTTAAGGAATTTTTACGCAAGAGCTTAGAAGTTTATGTCGATGACCTATGTGCTCATTCAAATGTAAGACAGACACATATCCCAGAGTTAAGACAAATATTTGACAAATGTCGAGAGTATCAGGTTTGTTTGAACCCAGAAAAGTGCGTTTTCATGGTCAGACAAGGCAAAATTCTAGGACACATTGTGTCAAAAAATGGAATCTCTACGGATGAAGAAAAGGTGAAGGTAATTGCAGAATTACCTAGACCAACTAATGTGAAAGAGGTACAGGCATTTATGGGCCATTGCGGATATTATAGGAGATTCATACACATGTATGCAATCATAGCCAAGCCTTTGTACTCTCTTTTAACCAATTTTGAATGGACAGATGAATGTGAAAATTCATTCAATGAACTTAAACGACGCTTGTGCTCAGCACCTATATTGACTACCCCAGATTGGAGTAAGCCATTCCATGTACATGTGGATGCATCCAATTACGCCATAGGATGTGTGTTAGCACAACCCACGAATGAAGGTAACATAGATCTTCCCATAGCTTACGCGAGCAAACAATTGAACGCAGCAGAAAGGAATTACACCACGACGGAACGAGAAGGATTAGGGATGATCTACGCAGTAAAGAAGTTCAGGCACTACTTGTTGGCCAACAAATTCAAGTTCTTTACGGATCATCAAGCCCTATTGTACTTAGTCAACAAACCATGTAACACAGGACGACTGATACGTTGGTGTAACATAATCCTGGTAGGAGATGGTTGAACCACACCCTAAGAGAGAGGATTAGGAAGTAATCCTCAACCATGGCTTTTGGGGCAAGTGGTTAGCCCATCACATTCCTAACCAAGAGGTTGTGAGTTCAATTCCTTACATTGGTATCAGAGCATTTACTCCATAATTTTCTGTCTTTCATCATCTTGCTCATCAATCCACTTTCTCCTATATGCGTGTGCATACGCTGTTCGCGGTTGATCAGAGATTTGCCGAGTTCCTTGCGTTGTATTGAGAAGCATAGCACAAAAGGATTTGAAGTCATCTTTACTGTGAGGAAGAGGGGATTCGAACCCCGTCCCCCCAACAAAGGAACGCTGCTCTATCCAAGAGAGCAACGACCGTTCGCGATACTCTTTCTATAGCAGCTCCTTTCTTTCTTTGCATGCGCTGTAGAAGACTACAACAGGGAGCAGAAAAAGGAGTATAAAAGATCTCGCGTGCTGCCGTCCGCAAGATTCGAACCCTGGTGGCTACTTTAAGAGGAAATCAAGCTACCCACGCTGCCCAACGTGGTTCTTGTTTCATATGTGCAGACAAAATCTTCTAAACCAGTGATCAAAGCTGAAGTGCAAGCCAAACTCTCATCCATCCAAGGAGCAAATCAGTGGTTGCAGGCCAAACCCGAGAAGTATTCTGCTTTTAGCCAAAGAAACAACCAAGGAGAATCAAAGATTGAGCAAAGTTTGAAGGAAGAGGAGCCGTGGAGTGAAGATCTGGAGGCCTAACTTCGTCATAATTCTAGCACTCTCGGCTAGAATCAAGTCGACCTCAACGGACCAAATCATCAGGGACTATTTCTTGTGATATTCTTGCATAGCTCTTTTGATTTTGTTGCACACACCACTTGCGTTAGGAATACTTAGTAAGTTTAATAACGCTTTGTGTGCGATGGAGGGGACTTCTAGCCACGTCTCGCTTACGAGTACTACTAGTACGTCAGTGTTTGTTTCTGTTCCTATTTTAGTAACATCCTCATTCATGCCTAGACCACCAATAGCTGCACGTGCATTGCATCCATCTGCACCTAGGGGTTCAAGGGACTGATCACTGAGGCTAGAGGGATACAAGAGTAGATCATTGAGGACAATGATCGACCAAGGGATCACTCCAGCCACTAATAGACTCTAGTGGTGGATATGAAAGGAGTGGAGGAGATTGCACATGCACTTGTGGACTCTAGTTACACTTGTGGTCCTCATTAGTTCAAGCAGCTATATATACAGGCATAAGGTTGGGAGGAGAGTCATTCATTCATGAGCATTTGCAGTCGTTACGCTGTTGCAGTTGGTTTCTATTACTCATGGAGTACGATTTTGAAGTAGTAGTCAGGAAAGGAAAGACACATCTTAGAGCTGACCACCTTTCCAGATTAACCTCAGGAGAAGCTCCTCAAGGAGTAGCGGATGAATTACCAGATGCATACTTGTTTAACCTTGAGATAGCACCAGAATGGGCTAAGCCTATAGTCCCTATTCTCACATATGGACCCAAGAATCCTAGGTTAAAGATCAAAGAGGGAGAGATTACCAAGTCCCAAAGATACCAAATAATGGCAGGAAGCATATATAAATAGGATAATCAAAAGATTCTTGCTTGTTGTGTAGATGAATCAGAACATGCGAACTGGTTGCAATTAGCACACATAGGTGCATTAAAGCAACATCATTCGAAACATCGAACATTACAGACTCTGCATAGATTAGGAGTATATTGGCCTACGATGGAAGCAGATGTCTACAGGTTGTGTAAGGAATGCCATGTTTGTTGTGAAAAACCACCAGTAGAGCATGCTACATTATATCATGTGTCTCTCACACCAGACTGGAGTGAACCTTTAGTGACATACTTGAGGACGAACACATTCCCTCAAGGCATGACCTTAGCTCGACAACGTAGTCTGGAGCAGGAAGCTCAAGACTATTCTCTTATTGGCGATAATTTATACAAAAGAGGACGAGACGGATATCTAAGACAATGTGTTCATGAGAGCGATTATCTGAGCATACTAGGGACTGCACACCAAGGTGTTGCAGGAGGTCATTTTGGACCCGATAGGATAATCAAAGCCATCCTCTTTGCAGGATTATGGTGGCCCACTCTTCACATGGATGCTCATACCTATGTAAAGAGATGCGATGTGTGCCAAAGAACTCAGTTTCCAACGCGCAGAGATGAAATGCCATTGAAACCCATGATGGGCGGACGTGCATTTTCAAAGTGGGGTATAGACTTTGTAGGACCCATTAACCCCCCTGCTAAAGGTACACATGCGGAATACATTATTGTTGCGACAGATTATCTTACGAAATGGGTAGAGGCAAAAGCCACGAAAAAGAATGATGCACACACAACTGCAAAATTCTTATTTGAAAATGTCTTTACAAGATATGGATTGCCTATAGAGTTAGTGAGCGATCGAGGCACTCACTTTCTAAACCAAGTCATTGAATATTTGTTACAGGATTTTATGGTGATTCACAAGAAATCCGCACCATATCATCCTCAGGCCAATGGTCAGGCTGAAAGCACTAATAAGATCCTTTGTAACGTACTGACAAAACTTGTGAACAACAAACGTTCAGATTGGGACAAACAGTTACACCACGCTGTTTGGGCATATCGAGTGGCCTACAAGACCGTACTCAATGCAACTCCCTTTCAGATGGTTTTTGGTCAGAATGTTGTGCTTCCCTTGGACTTCTTGATACCGACCCTTAAGGTGGGACAAGAACATCAGTGGACCGGCCATGAATTATCAGCGAGAATAATGGACTTGGAACGATTAGGAGAAACGAGGCTAAAGGCAGCAGCAGGAATATACGCAGCGAAGAAGCGACAGAAAGCATATTTTGATGCACATGTGAAAGATAAAGGCCTAAAAGAAGGAGATTTAGTTCTAGTGTATACACTGAAACAGCACGCACGGAAGTTAGAAAAGCGAGGTTATGGACCTATGATCATTAACAGACTCTCAACAAGTGGAGCAGTACAGTTAGCCACCTTAGAAGGAGACGTAATGCCTAATTATATTAGTGGCTGTAGAGTCAGGTTGTATCAGGAACCTCTTACTGAGGATATGCTTAGACTACTCACGTTGGCAAAGAAGCGTAAGGAGGAAGAAAATAGAATACGAGCGGAAGCTCAGGCAGAAGCAATAGAACGCATTAAGCGCATGAAGCTAAGGAGACAAGGACTAGGGAGAGAACATTATAACTATTTGGAAACTACACCCAGATATCCCATGGCCATGTGTCAAGTAAAGTCAACCACTCATCCTAGTATAGTGGACAGGAGACCATTCATTACAGTTAGGCTAGAGCACGGCAACCCTTGCCAAGAGCTCAAGGCTTTAATTGACTCAGGTGTTGCGACTAGTGCGATTAGATGGTCCCACTATAAGGATTCAGGAATAGAAATGCGGCCAATTGAGGCATACCTCATAGGGCTAGGAGGCATGGAAACCCCTTGCATGGGTGAGGTGGACCTTCCTATCCTCATTAAGGATGTGACCATGACAGCGAAGCTACTAGTGTGCCATGATGACGACTTGATAGAACCCTTAATCCTTGGCCAAGACTGGTTGTACGATCACTCAGTGGACCTAAATCTTAGACAAGGATCCTTACAGATTGGAACCTTAGAACAGAAGCGAGTGATACCACTTGACTTCCCTAATGGCATGCCGATTGAGGTTTGTAACCCTAGACCCTATGAAATACACGCGACGGAAGGCCGGAAGATCTTTAATCAGCCCAGTCACGTTACGTCTACACCAACCCACTCGGGCTTGGCCATGGACAGTTGTCTATCAGAAGGACGACAGGAGATCTTCCCTGGGACTTCCTGCAAACTAGACAGGGCAGCTACCCAACCGCTAGGGCAGATGAGCACAATCAGCGGTCAGGTGGGTTGCATCAGCGGCAAAATGAGCACAACACCTTACGGTGCTCATCCTTCCAAACTTGCTGCGGACTGGCCTAGATTAAAGATGAAGAACGAATCACTTCCTCATGGGCAGGTCACGCAAGTGTTGGATCTCCCTTCTTTTCCAAAGAAGAGTGTCCAAAGGACCTCTCAAACCCTACCACGAAGGAGTCAACCACAACAGAGGAACCCAGACCGACGGCAGTATCAGAAGACACAACAAGGAAAGCAGTCTAGGCCACCCAAAGGAAGCGGCACCAGACAAATATGGGTGCCAAAAGGACAGCAACCACAGCCTATCAGCTACACAGCAGAAGAGAGCAGGACAAAGTTTCAACAAAAGCAGAGTCATCAGACAAAGGCCTCTCGATCTTCTTCTACAAGCATCAACACTCGACAAATTTGGATCGCCAAGAAATATCTTACCCATAGACCCACACCCACGCAGATTTGGGTACCCAAACAATGTATTATATCTCAACCCTCAAGCCATGTAATATATACCCCTCAGAAACCTTTTCATCCTTCAAAACCACCAAACCCGATACCGCTTTCTGTATCTCAGCAGAACCACATCACCCACCCAAGGACTCTTACAAAATGGATACCGAAACGTATCCAGACATCTTCTTGTACCCCATTATCTAACAATTTTCCCATCCCGTTTAAACTCCACCCTTGTAATAATTCACCCTCAACCAAACCTTGTATGAATGCACACACCAAAACCCCACATCATGCATGATAAAAGCTCATCAAGAAATGTATACATAATCTGAAACATGCAGGTGTCTAGAGACCTGCATTAGCTCTACAAAAAGATCATTGCATTAATCATTTCACGACACGTGGCTACACGGGTTACGCATCGGTTATGGAAAGGGATTGCGGTCTCACTTTAATGGGATCATAATTAATTTCCATGCTAATGTGTTAATCTTTTGTAGCAGATCTTTCTCATTAGCACATCAATCATCATGCAAACCAACGAAGGACCATCAGAAGCAGGCCCCAGCGTAGCTGCAGCACCCCTCAATGTTTTACGAGCAGAATCCCACCCGACTGCTCCACCGGCAGAATTCCAAGGATTTCCAGGGCCCATGCCGATCGATAACCCACCTATGGGCTACACAGAAAAGATACACCGTAACTCTCACTGGTTTCAGGGACTTGCAGGACCCTTAGCGGACGCGGATTTCATATTTGAATCTAATTTGACATTTGATGACCGCACTTGGGGAAAATACCAATTTTTCTCCAGAGAGTTCGAAGCCCTACAGAACACCCAGGATTTAACTCACGTTTGGGCCAGAGCAGGCTTCACGGAGTATTTCAGTGATCCTCTGCCCAAACCTGACTTTTACAGGTGTTATTATTTAATCACTACTTTGCAGGCCTCAGAGAATAAGGATATCCCAGGAACTTTTATTTTGCCTTCTTTAGTGGATGATCCACCCTACAAAAGGTTTTACCTCTCAAAGGATTTAATCAGAGCTGCCATCAAAATTCATGGCACCCACACGCCCACAGATCGAGAAAGATTAATTCCAGACCCTATGAAACGTGGGGACGTCACTAAGTGGGAGGAGATCTCAGCAATTACACCTGAGCTGTCAAAGCCGCTACGGATATGCATGCAACACTTCGCATTCCCCGCTCAGGACAGATTTACCATGCCCCATAAAAGAATATGGTTTGGATTGTACTTAGCGTGCACGGGACCTCAAACCGTTGATCTGGCGAGCTGGATCATTGATCAAATGTATTTGGCACAACACAGATGGGAACGAAAGAAAGTGCTTAATGGATGTTGTGCGCTCACAAGAATTGTTTATATGTGCTTGGCCTATGATTTGCCAATTGAACGCGCATTGACTGGAGAAGAGCTGAAGGCATTCAAAGGAACGGCGAAGAAAGCCAGGAAGCCCAGTAGAACACGGGCAGGTAAGCGCATGAGAGGCACTATTCCTTGCCTTCAAGTGCCAGAGTCACCATCACCACAACCCTCTCCAGCACAATCACCGACAGAAGCCGCTCCCACAGTGCAACCTATTCGCATAAGGTTGTCTAGACCAGTGGCCACGGAGGGCACTACTAGTACAGTTGCACCTCAGGCAGCTACAACCACAGAACCCACCACCACGACAGCAGAAGCTCCCACCACTATTGGTGCGGAAGCCTTTTCTTTCCCAATACCCCACATGGAGGCAGAACCAATAAACACAACATTCGATTTTGAGATGCCGGATGCATTCTCAAATGAGTTCCAGTTTTCAGAGGCACAGATGTTCTCTCAAGAATATGAACGCCCCAGTTACCCTACCACACCGCGGGACGTGCCACAGGGACAAGTTGTGTCGAGCTCTGATGACGAACGAACAGCCACCGACGATGACGAAGGTGATGACGAAGCCAGCCAGGGCACGCATGATTCCCAAGAACAAGGACAGACAGACGGTCAAGACCAACAAACCGATGCACACGGTGACACCAGCACGCACGAAGAGGAGACTTTCGAAGCAGCAGCGTACACGCTGGCAATTAAGAAATTATATCGTACGATGGAGAAAGTCTGGGCACGGAAGAAATTGACGGAAGAAGAGAGCCAGGCCCTAATCGAACAAGAACTAGTCTCCGGAGGATTTGAAGAAGTCTACATCAGAGGGTTCAGAGAACTGGTCCAATCCATCGGCCCGGTCGAAGCACTGAGGTATTTACAAAGGAAGCCACTCCCCCAATATGACCCTCGCAGAGTTCGCCTGCTATCGAAGCCCGGTGAATATATTCGAGTTCCGATAGGTGCTCAATCATCCCACCAAACGCAAGATGCATGCCTACGGCCGGAAAGATCCTTCACCGAAGAAACCATCCTAGTCGACTCCCCACCACATACTACCGTTGTACATACTACCACTATCCTTGAAATAACATCCACACCATCTACTCCTCTCTCACCTCATGTTTCACCAACCCATCCTGTATCCCCCGCACACCCTACTGCTCCTCCCACATCCACACCAGTTCACGGCAACATAGCCACCACCTTTGCCCCACCCATTCAGGCCACCACGCCCGTACCCACCCCACCTCATCCACATGATAACCCCTTCATCCCTTCATCCTTCCCATCCTTTCCCCCACCTTTAAGACACCCTTTCACCTTTCTAACCCCACTAACCTTCTCACCAGTTTCACCTCCTCAACCCACCATAACCCCTATTTCCCCTTTTTACCAAGCTGCTCCAACCATTCCCCCTGTAAATTACTCTACATTTGTAAATCCCGTCTTCACACCGACACAACCACCCACTTACACACCGCTTTTCACAGTCACCGCACTTGACACGTCCAATGACATGGACATCTCACCACCCACCGCACCAGCACCCACTCCACTCACAGCACCATCATCTTTAGGTACGTCACAATTTTCCACGATCACCACTGCATCCACCTTCCCAACCCCATTCCCCATTCCCGTTGCATCTACTTCTCCTGCATCCTCACTTAACACTTCATTACTATTATCGCCCACCATAGACACTGCACTTCAACAAATGTTCACATGCATGACACAAGTACGAGATGAGTTTGCATCTCTTGGCAACAACTATCAACAGCTGCAGCGGACGACAAATGAATTACAGTCGCAGCTTAACTCATTATCGATCGAGAATGCCTCGTTAAATACGCGACACCAAGAACTAAGAGAGGCATATCATAAGCTAGAGCTAGAAAGTGAAGAGAAGACAAAAGAAGCCACTGCTGATCTGGACAACCTGCTTCGAGCCCAAACAATTAGGAACGCGACGCTGACCAGAAATATGGGCCTACTCAGGAGACACCTAGCCGCAGCCCAGGAGGAGAACGTGAGACTCCAAGCGCAGAATAGAGAAAATTTGGAAGCGGCATTGGACCATCCGGAACAACCATTAAGTCCGAGCAGATTCAAGGCAATCCCATCCGAATCGATGCGGATGTTGCTAGATGACCACGTTCGACTGCTAGAGGACTACGATCGAATGAACGAAGAGCATCAGAAGCTAAAAGAAGATCACAAATTACCACAACTCAGAGAACCGGCACCACAACAACTACCAGTGGCAACAGAAGTACCAGAACCTGTGGACCCCTCTCCTGAACTCATAGAGGAACTCAACGCACTACGGGCCCAGGTAACCACTCTTCAATCACGCATAGATGTATACGAAGCACCACCACGGCCTGATTCCCCACCGGAGATCCCAGCTGACGACGAGAACATAACCATTCCGGTGGAGGAAACGTTTGAAGAAGCATACGAGCCCATACCCATCCCAGGCGGACAAGTCACGGCCAAAGGCCAGATGACCTATGAACTTCCTACCCCCGCGTGGATGAAAACGGTCGAAGAGCTTGGAACGACACATTCGGCCAGAGTAGAGGCACAGTTACATGCCATGGCCATGATTGAAGAGAGAATTTTACAATCCCCCTTCTTTGCTCATTTGGCCCCTCGACGCTATATATCTGGGCATGAGCTACAGTATAAGCCATACTTCATGTTAATGGCTGAATATCAGCTCGCTATAGAGAAAGAAACCGGCATGAAACCCACGCACGCTACACAATTCGAGCCGGCGGACTTGCCACCAAATGCGCAAAGAGGAGAAATCCATCAACCTGATTGGCGCAAAGACCTCCTCCAGAAGTACCCAGAAATGATGAGCACGTGGGTGAAAGCGCCCTTGCACTTAAAGTATAATCCTTGCTGGGGACCAGTACCACGACGCCGCTCCTGGACTGCATTCGCTATCAAAGTACAAAACAATAGGCAGTGTCAGGATTGGCTGAATTACCCCTACTTCAAGCCACCTACCGAGTTGCCCACTGTTGGCTATATGATGGCTACTATCCGTCACTGGCTCCCTCGCCTGAAGCATATGAATGATATTGCAGCGCATATGACTGTCAAAATCTTTGACATGATGCAAATGATATTTAAAGTCTTCCGACGAGTCAAGGCACCGCATGTAAACACCCCGGGATTTGAGCATGGTAACTTTGATCTCGTATATGACATGAGCACAACGCCATCGCTCCGGGTGTGTTATGCCTGGCACTGTAGAATAAAATACCTCCCGGCATGCTACAAACAAACCTTTGAAGAGATGTTCACCACCGGGTTTTGGGAATACCATTCCGAGGTATTCATCAGCAGGCCCACACATTTATTGCAACTTTTTGCCTGTGAGCGAATGGTTTATTCCACGCATTATCAACTACCGCCACCCGACGAACCGCAACCGATAGACTGGGAGAAGCTCGAAGCTGATCTCGCCCGAGGCATTCGAGTATCTGAGCACACCCTCGCTCACGACCTCCTACAAAACTACATCCGGCAGACCGCACAACAAGGTTCTGTCGAGGACGACAGAAGCGAGAGGGAGGGGGGTGTTGGAAGCAGTCAGAGGCACAGTCAGAGGCACAGACGACATGGAAGCATGTAAAGACGGAGCAGGGAGCCAGTCGGATTATTTTTTAAACAATTATGTTTTTATTACCTCTTCAAACATCCAACAGTGATTTTCATCACTCTTGTAACATATGTAATATAGACAAAACCCCATTTTGTAATCCATAGCTCCATTTTGTGCAAGCCGAGGAGTCCTCGAGCTTGAGGAGCTTAGGTAGAATGCACGTACCAATTTTCGTTATTTTTAGATACCGTTTACCCTTCCAAATAGCATCTAGGACCTAATTTTTAACTAGGCCGGTCACTAGATGTGAAACCGGTCAAAACTAGTCTAGAAACTATAAAAAGAGCTAGAGAGCTCATTTTAGAGGTTGGTTCATTTTGGCTAGTGTGAGCTTGGAGCTAGTTTGAGTTTGTAAGAGTTTTCTTGAGTAATAGAGCTAAATTCTCACCTTCCATTGTGTCTTGCTTGTCTCTTCATTGTGTGTGTGTATGTGTGTGTGCATCTTTGTGCTTCTCACCTTCACCCTCACTTCATCTCACGTTCACGATCTTCATATCACTCCTATCTCTTCCGCGGATTGACATTAAGGAGGTGGAGCTTCTTAACGTGGTTCTCTCCATTGTGCTAGAGCAACAAAGCTCTTCCCTCCTACCAAGGTAAGGGGAAACAAAAGTCATGGATGCCAAGTTCTTGACATCTACTAGATCCAACAGCAATAATACATTTGTTAGCCAAGACACACTTCTAGCCAAACTGATAATTTCCCAGTCATCAAGGATTCCACCTTCAACGAAGCATGACTCATTCATGTTCCATGAGCCAAACCTAGGAACAAGCTCTTTTTGTTTATAGGAACAATGTCACAAAACAAGAAGAAAGATGTTAGAATCAATAAAAATAGTTGACATATGTGAATGTGTTCTTGTGCCTGGGATTCTCGAATGTGTCTATGCATGGCCATGTAACCTGGCCCTATATTAATGCATACTTTGGAAATGCATGGCCTGAATGGTGCAAAAGACAGGGTTGTGCAAGGAGCACATGGTTTTCGCTCATTGAGGCTTTCGAGGTTACTCGCAGATGTTGATGCCATCTTTGTGGGAGGTTTCCATTGGATCTCAAGATGACAATTGGTCCTTCCTTTGTATGGGGATCCATTTGAGAATGGTCTTCGATGGTGTAATGATCACCTTTGGCCGCTTCATGTTTGGATGTTTTCTTGACTTTCTTCTCCCTTGTGGTTAGCTCTTTGGTTTTGTAGGAGCCGTTGGTGCTTTAGGCATCCAAACCCATATCCTTGATGATTGTCTTCTTACCATTGCCAAAGAGGTGATTTGATGTGCTTTTAATTTATGTGCTTGGATCTGATTCTTACTTCACCTTGGCTTCGTTATTGAGACTTTGCTCATGTGGGAGGGCATAGCTTGTTGTGTATGTAAGAGCTTCTTGGGTACCCATATTTGTAATTGTCCTTGTTAAACTACAGCTAATTTCTTAGGCACCCAAACTTGTCGGATACCATGTGGTTGAGCTTGTCTCTATTGCTTCATTCGTTGCCTAGCCTGATTGGCTTGCCTAGATGGGAATTGGTGTGGCAAAGCTCGTGGTTGCACTCCCTTTTGTACCCAGATCTACCTCATGCTCGGAACTAATTTTTTCTTGACATCAATTTGTCTAGTTGATATAGCAATTGTCTTGTACTGTTTCTCCTACTTGTGTGGTTGAATTGCTACAGATGGCTGAGACTTCATAAATGAAGGAATTTTCAATGGGTCTTCGACTCTTTTATTGGAGGCAGCATACTTTTGCACCATAAAGCTTTGGAAACAGACAGTGTCTTCTTTTCTAAGATTAGATTTAGAAGAACTAAGAGGATGTGTGACCTTTAGATTTGTCATCATGCAATTCTCTAATTCCATTATAATGCATTGGTCATGTACCCAAACTTATGAACAAGTTGTTTTCTTAGGTTTAGGTTGACTGCATGGACATAGATCCAATCTAAGACAAGTGGTTCCGTAAGATCCTCATCTTGACAAACTAGAATTTTGACTCCCATTGGGACATCTTGAAGGTAGATGGGAAGCTCCACCTCACCCAAACAAGGGGTTTCCACACCTCCTAGACCTATGATATAGGCCTCTATGGGAATGATGTTCAATTGAAGATCTTGGCAGTATGAGAGTCTGACTCCACTATTTGCTGCACCTGAGTCAATCAGTGCTCTTGTAGCCTTTACATTCTTTCCTTGTCCTACCTCTATGGTCACAAATGGACGTCGATCAACTATGCGAGAGGCAATTTCACCTAACTTTTGGCACATGGCCATGTCATACCATGGGGCTTCAAGATTGACATCTAGGCCTAGTCGCCTTAACATATTTTTCCTAATGTGCTCTCTAGCCTCTACATGTGCTTCTTCTCTAACCCTTATCTCTTCTTCTTTTTGCTTCTTAGCAATGTTGAGTCTCCTTAGTATATCCTCTGTAAGATTTCTTGATAGAGCTTGACTCTACATCCACTTATATAGTTTGGCAAGATGTCACCTTCTAGAGTGGCCAATTGAGGAGCACTGCTAGTGGAAATTCTATTAATAGTTATGGGTCCATATCCACATTTCTCCAAAATTCGAGCATGTTGTTTTAGTGTATAAACCAACACTAGGTCTCCCTCTTTCAGTCCCTTATCCTTGATGTGTGCATCAAAGTATCCCTTTTGCCTTTTCTTTGCAACATAGATACCTGTTGCCACTCGTAACCTCGTCTCACCTAAGCATTCTAGGTCAAAGATCTTGGAGGACAACTCATGTCCATTCCACTCATAATCTTGTGCTTCTTTTAAAGGTGGGATTAGGAAATCTAATGCTAGCACAACATTCTCTAAAAAAACCATCTAAAATGGGGTGGCATTGAGTACCATTTTGTAGGCCACTCCGTAAGTTGAAACAACATGATGAAGTTGTTTATCCCCATCAGATCGTTTATTGTTTACCAATTTTGTCAATACATTACTTAGGATCTTATTTGTGCTCTCGACTTGTCCGTTAGCTTGTGGATGATAGGGGGTAGACTTCTTATGTATCATCAAGAATTCTTGGAGAAGATTTTCAATGACTTCATTCAAGAAGTGTGTGCCTCTATCGCTCACTAACTCTATTGGTAGTCCACATCTCGTGAACATATTCTCGAATAAGAACTTAGCCATTGTTTGAGCATCATTCTTTGACATGGCTTTTACTTCTACCCACTTTGTAAGGTAATCTATGGCTACAATGATGCACTCAACATGGGAGTTTCTAGTTGGGGGATTAATAGGACCTACAACGTCTACAACCCACTTTGAAAATGCACGTCCTCCCATCATTGGCCTCAAAGGCATCTCATCTTTTCTAACGAGATATTGTACACATTGGTATGTGTCACATTTCTTCATATAGGTATATGCATCCATATGAAGAGTGGTCCACCAAAGTCCTGAGAATAGAATGGTCTTAATTACTCGGTCAGGACCAAAGTGTCCACCTACAACACCATTGTGTGCAGTTTCTAAGACTCTCAAATACTCTTATTCATGAACGCACAATCTTAAGTATCCATCTTTGCCTCTTCGGTATAGGTTGTCTCCTGCTGAGGCATACTCTTGAGCCTCTTTCTCCATGATCCATCATTAGGAAAAAAGGTGAACCCTGCATGGGCCTTGTAAGGATCCCTAATTTTTAAGGATTAAGCCTAATTCTGTTGTTGTCTAAGGGGACAAAGTGCATTTAATAGGGCACTTTTTAGTAGGCTGGAGTAGGCTTTTTTTAAGGCTTACTAGGCTCCTCTCTCTCTTCTATTAGAGAGAGAGAAAGGGAATCTACTTTTCACATCATCAAACTCGAGCATGTATGGGAATAAAAAAATGATTTTTTTTTAAAGGTCTCAATTTCAGTGTTTATTTACTTGAAAGGGCTCATTTTTTAATATATATGTCAGAAGTGACTTTTTTTTTAGTTTAGTTTCTAATTTTCCTTTTGAAAAAGTAGTATTTTTTTAAAATCCTTCCAAAAGTAGAGTGCCACATCATCAAATCCGTAACTACTCTTCACCCAAAAAATGACTTTTTCAAAATTTCATCATTTTTGGCTATTCTCAGTGGAAAAACACACTGTGACCCATCCACATCCAAGAAAACAAAATTTTCCTGAGAAAATCATGCTCTAGCATCTCTTCTAAACAAATTTATGGTCTCTTTCTCAGTATTGTTTAATTGTTGGAAAAGATGGTGTTGACACCTATTACAAACCTCACATTAGGATGTCCTCATGCCCTAGCATCAACAAGTATCCATGTTCATGTGCCCAAAGAGTTTGCCAAATACACAGTGCAACAATGATGTGAACTCTCAAAATGTGCGTCGTGAAGCTGGAGAAACGAATATTGATCTTTGGACGCATGGTTCATTATACCCTCCTGATCCAATGTCTTCTTACCATCCAACATTCCATAACATCTCAACTTTACTTCAGTTCATCGGTGCCGGTAAAGCTGGGCTCTTAGGTTATTGTCAACAATTATCTACACATTCAACTGTCATTACTAAGTATTGGATTCAACAATATCAACTAAATCATACAAGGTTGGTCACTTTTGAAAGCACAACCATATCTTTACAAGAAAATCTTGCAGAGCTTGAAAAGCATATGGAAGAAAAGGAGAGAACAATTGAGAAATTAAAAAACACTGTCCAACACTTGAGAGAGACTCCACTTGGGATGTGATGTAGGAGACGATCATTAACATCCTTTCACTCTCTTTCAATTGATGGTGGAGCACGCAAACGATGAGTTTTTGCGATAAGGTTTGGCTTGTATTTGTTTCTCTTTTTGGAAGACTTTTTATATATATACATATATATATATATATATATATATATATATATATATATATATATATATATATATATATATATATATATATATATATATATATTTTTCTTGTTATGTAGGTCATTTGTTGAAGATGTTAGTGCGTCATCAACAACATAGGATCAATTCAAGTTATTCTTGTTTGACCAACAAGAAGGTGGTTAGTATTTTGGAGTCACGGATACGAAACCTTATCAAGAAGCAAGTGATTAAAGATTTCACAAAAAAGTTACAAGATATTATCACTCCTAGAGACGTGCAGATGGTATGTGATGAAGCAGGAATTAGTACTAAAGGATACAGTGCATTGTACAACCTTTTGAAGCATTCATTACAAAGAGAAGGTATTTTGCAGAATATGTTTCCATCTCCTTACAAGGTATCACTAAAGAAGTCAATGTCCAATGAAGATATAGCTAGTATTCTTGGAAACTACTTATATATAGAGGATATTATGCCTATGTCTATTTATCATTTATCTACATCCAAAAAAGAGTTGAAAAGCGTAGCTGGAAATGGATTTCCTTACACAAAGTACAACAACATATTCGTGGATTTGGAGAGGCTTCAACAGGCAATGGTTTGATTTTACAAATCTACTATATCAGGTATGTGCACTATTGTTACCTTGATATACATTGTATTTTGATGTTATAAAAATTTTGCTAATTTATGCAGATTGTAATACCAAATTACAGTTTATATTGAAGTTAGATGAATGCCAGATCATAAAGGGACGACGAGTGGAGAGATTGAGTTTGACACTCATGAATGAAGCTATGACAAATGCCATATCTGATGAAAGTAGTAACTCTAGCTCTAACTCTACATATAGTGTTCAATCCAAGAAAGAAATATGGTTGTTAGGTGCTATTGAAGTACCTAAAGAATCCAATGATGTTCTTTCATGGATTTTTAGTAGGACCCCATGGATCACTAAAGTAATAGTTTCTCAAATTCATGGTGCAAAGCTCCACATAGAAAACTTTGGTGATTTTGAGATAGATTGGCACTTGGGTGGGGATTTTAAAACTATCAAAGGCATGTTAGGTTGCAAGCAAGGTGCACCTGCTCGTTATCCATGTCCATTTTGTACTCGAGGCTACAAAGTAACAAAGGGACAACAAAAAGTACTATCTAGCTTAGATGAATACATAGATGCACCTACTTCCACGGAATGGGATAGACCTTTGTTAAGGTATCCAATGTTAGAAATACCTAACCGTGACACATTAGATAAAGATTGGAATCCCATTATTCCATTTCCATTAGTTAATGTTCACTTTTGTACATTGCATGCTTTCATGAGAATATTTGATAGATTATTAAATCTCCACATAGAATGCATTTTCCATGAAGCCAATTGATAAATCTGTACAAGCAATCAAAAAATTGGAAGAGTTGCTTAATTCGATTGGTTGTCATGGTGGTAATGTAACTCTAGTTGTCAAAAAACCTGTGAATCGCAAAATAGTTTGCAAAAAGTGTCAATGACAGGGAAGAAGGCAAGAAAATTTTTCAAAAGAGGTGTAAGCCCTAAGAAAAATGAATGCAGGGAGCTATGGAAAGACTTGTGCATGATCATCACTGATAATGATTAAAATTGACCTTAGTAATAGGCGAAAGAAGGTTTGGTCATGCTTAGATAATTTGGTAGGCTTAATGAGTCTTAATAGCTCCAACATAAATGACCGTCAGTTGTTTCAAGATACATTAATGGAGTTTGCAAAGTGTTTCATCCTATCTTGGGGAGAGAGCAATATTATGCATTACATTGTAAGTTTTCTTATTTTTTCAATTTTCTTGTTGATAAGATTGTGTTATATGTACTTATATCATTTCAGCATATTTTATTTGCACATGGAGCATTTTTTATGCATCTATATGGTTCATTGGAGATTTTTAGTACACAAGGAATGGAGAAGTCACATTACAAGGCTAGAGGTGTTTACTTCAAGAACACACGACATGGTGGTGGTGCAATGCAATCAAACTATATGGAAGAGATGTTTAATTGGTTTTATCATACAGCATTTTCAAGGACATATGCAATGGAACGAGCCAAGGAGTCGAAAGTTGCAAAACTTGCAAGATTTAATCAACACAACTTAGCTAGTGAAAAATGGAATTCATCATTGGCACCTTTACGTCATGCTCAATGGCGGGCTACAAGAACACGACAGGGTTCATCATGGAAGTGAAGTCATTTAATAAGTCATTTAATACATTCATGGCATTTTCTGAATAATTCATAAGGTTTGCTACACACTAATCTCTTGTTTGTAATTTTTTTAGGTAATTTTTAATTTTTTAACTATTTTTTGTCCATTCAGATGTGAACAGAACCTTTTTAAGTGAAACATTATAAAAGGAGACTCATTGTCTCATTTCAACATTCTAGCACTACGAACAAAGCAAACTGCAAGGAAGGATCCCATTAACATTCCTACCTATGTGCAAGGCACTCAGAAGCCACCATGGATGAATCACCACAAAAGGCGACGTAGTGTATCGCGCTCTGCATCCCATCGCGAAACAGGTGGTGGTCATACCTCTGGGACTGAACAGTTGCATGAACAAGTGGAACATGGGCAATCCAGGGAAGAGGCCGTAAATCAACCCCAATCACCACCATCATCATATGATGAGCCTCCATCACCAAAGAGACCAACAAAGACAAGGGTGAAGGAGCGTGCTCACAGACAGGTAGTTTCTAATGATGATTTTGATGAATCGCATGAGGATGTGTCTCAACAACGTTCACAATCAAGTGAGGAGAGTCAAACATTGCCACCATGGGGTAATGAAGAAATACCTACAAATCATAGGGTTACTGTAGCGGGGAAGACACTACCAACAAATCAGGGGGCCATACCCAATGATCAAGAGAGGGAGCAAAGCCAGCAACAACATCCTGAACAAGGAGAAAGCTCAAGACGCGTGCAACGGAAGAAGAAAGTCTTTCAACCCCGTCGTAGACCACCCCAACCAAGACCACAAGAAAATGTCCAACGAAGACTACCATCACCACAAGCTAGAGCACCACAGCGAAGAAGAAGATATACGAAGGCATTTGCAGAGATAAGGCACTATCAAAAGACGGCTGAGCTTCTGTTACCTAGAAGACCCTTTGCAAGGGTGGTTAAAGAAGAGTTACAAAGGTATTGTGCAGGGTTAAGGATCCAAGCTCTAGCTTTAGAAGCTTTACAAGAGGCAACTGAAGCATTTTTTATATCAATGCTAGAGGATTCCAACCTGTGCGCCATCCATGCTAAGCAAGTCACTATACAACCGAAGGACATACGGTTAGCTAGGAGAATTAGGGGTGATTGTAGCTAAGTTTTGTAACTGATCTCTACAGACAAGAGATTTTTTGTAAATATTGCCATATGGAACATTAGTACTTTTCCTCTATTCCCTTTATAATCTCATTATTTAGAATGAAACATGAGCAGTCATTTTACATTTCCATGTGTTTTCTTGTGATAATCTCTCATATATCAGTGATTGTTTTCTTATCTTGTCATTTTGATCTAGTCATAATATCCATCTAGTGAAATTTCTTTCTCATTTAAGGTTATGTAGGTCTTGTAGGGCATTGGGAAACATTTGCAAGGCCTTCTCCCGCGTTTCTGTGACAGGGCTTTATTTGGCCTCCCAATGCCCTACAAGACCTTAAATGTGAGTAAGAAGGTCCAAAAGAATGAGAGTGAAGAAGGATCATGAGGAGTAAAGCTAGTTCATAAGGAGTGAACATGAACAAATTTTGACCTCCCTATGCCTTTGAAACATATGAGCAGAGCATTTTGAAACTTAGAACATTTGCATTGTTGAAAATATCCATTTAGTGAAGTTTCACTCTCATGTAAGGTCACCTAGGGCATTTGCATTCTTGATAATATCCATCTAGTGAAATGTTTCTCATTTAAGGTCATGTAGGGCATTGGGAGGCCAAATAAAGCCCTGCCACAGAAATGTAGGAGAAGGCCGTGCAAACGTTTTATAGGGCCTTCTCTTGCGTTTCTGTGGCAGGGCTTTATTTGGCCTCCCAATGCCCTACATGACCTTAAATGAGAGTAAGAAGGTCCAAAAGAATGAAAGTAAAGAACCTCCCAATGCCTCCCAATGCATCCCAATGCCCTACATGACCTCAATACATCACATGCAGGTCCAAAAGAATTTTAGATAATATACTAAAAAAGAAAGACTTGAGACAATTGTAAATAAAGCAAAGTGAAAATTTGATATTAATTCAATTGTTTACATCAATTGGCTTTGAGTTTCTCAATGACTCTTTCGACGCTCCAAAGCCATGGGTAGGGTGTAAGTCAAAATTGAGGTTGCTATTTCATCAACATTTCTAAGTCCTAGACCTAGAGATATACCTATTTGACCTAAGACCTTTCCACGGAAGTTGGAACCTAAGGTTGTAGTTAAAAGGGATTTCTTAACTAAAAAGATACAATTACTCCCCTGTGTAATGGTTGATAAACAAAGCAATATACTTAAGGCCTTTAGACACCATGTCATGAAGTGGCCCTGTGGACTGAACTCTTTATGGATAATTACAAAATGTTCTTTGGGAAGTTTCCCAATGTAGTTTGCAAGGGATGAGCCACCTCCACGAGCCACTCGATCACCTCCACTCCTTGCTACAAACTTGTCGACTTCAATCACCTCCTGCACAAAGTTTTATGATTAGTAGTTGCATGTGTTTGTAAGAATGAATGACATGAATTGAAGATACTTACATCTTGAACTCTATCTTCTTCTTCTCCTCTCTCTTGAAGATGTAAATTAATGTTGGAGTGGGACATCCCACTCTGCTCGATTACTGGTGAGGCGAGAACTTCTGATTCCAATATCCTTTCTTGTACATTACTAAATTGTTCTTCTGTGATATGTTGATGTTCACTTGTAAGTATATCATTGCAAACCAATTTTATTGTGTCGGCCACTGAGTCACCAAATGGCAAACACTTTTTCTCCAACAAGTCAGAGGTACTATCCAAAGGACACTCTGACAAAGTACAAAACAAACTTAGGCATTCATCCAGCTATAGCCCAATTGCCTTCTCTACATCATGTAAAAACAAATATTCTTGTCCCTCGACAAGAAGCACTGAAAAAGTTTCAATCTCCACCTCTGGAATAGTTTGCTTCTGGCTCCGAAGAGGTGGATGGCTTGGGCACTTCTTTCAATTTATCATCCACACCAAGAGGATAAGTTTTCTCAATAGCTTCTCTCTCTAATAAGAGATTCAAGGGTTCTTGAGGTGGTTCCTTTTTATCCTCGACAAAACCACCTGTAAGAAGATGAGGGATCTCATGAGGAATTGGTTCTGGTTCCTCATTCACAAAAAAAATTGTGGCAGCAATGAATGAAAGATATTTTGCACCCATCTTGCGTTTCCTATTGAATTTCCTTATAAGTGGCATAGTTTCATCAAGAAGGTGCCCTACTTCCTCTGCAATTACCTGGAACCGTTTCAATCGTTTTGCAAATGCCTCATCACCTTTGTGAATGTAGGTGAGAAGGTCACATGGAACCCAGGTTCCATTATATGGTGGTATTTCGATGGAGAAACGCAATATATGAACTTGCGTATATTGAAGTAGCTCGTCCAAAGCATCGGCATTCATTTGAACGGTTCCATGGAGGTCAGGAACCTTGGAGAGAAGATCATATAGGTCATGTTGACCTTTATAATCTAAATCCTCCAAAAATTCTAGAAACTTGTGGCGTGCACTCTTAGTAGGTACAGAGGTGGAAGCCATAGCTTGCAAATGCAGACTGCTCTAACACTCAATGTAGTTGCAAAAGTGAGAAGTGAGGAGAGAGGACTCCTATTTATAACTTTTCTAGAATTTTTAAGTGATGGGTCCCACTTTTTCATAGAAGTGATTGGATGCATCTACATGGACATGGAATGGTCTATTCCAATAAGGAGTGGTCACTATTGGTAATGTGCACAAACATCTCTTCAACTCATTGAAGGAATTTTTGCATTCATCTTTCCACTCAAAATTTGTCAACGAGGCATAAAGAGGTTAGCTCTTTAATAATCCTTGGCCTTGGCACCTCTGCTATGGCTCTTACTTTGTCCTCGTCGGTTGATATCCCATTCTTAGAAACAATATGACCTAAGATCTTACCTTGTCATACCATGAAAACACACTTTTCTGGGTTCAAACAAACTCGATATTCTCTACACTTGTTGAAGATCTATCTGAGCTCAGGGATGTGGTGTCTTCGTTCTTGGGAATGAGCACATAAATCATCCACATATACTTCTAAGCTCTTTTGCAAGAACTCTTTGAAGACATGACACATGAGCCTTTGGAATGTTGCACATGCATTGGTGAGACCAAACCGCATCATATGAAATGAAAAAATTCCCCACTCTATGGCAAAATCCGTTTTGTGTTGATCTTCTAGGGCAATGGCTACTTGGTTGTAACCTGAAAATCCAACAAGGAAGCTATAAACCTCCTTGTCTGCAACACGCTCTAATAAATGTTCGATGATTGGAAGTGGATAACTATCTTTTATCGTAGCGGCATTAAGTTTTTTAAGGTACACACTCGCAACTTGTCATTCTTCTTGGGCACTACTACAATGGGGGACACCCATTCAGTATGCTCAATCTCATAGATGAATCCAACTTCAATCAACCTATCAATTTCTTCTTTTATTTTGGCTGCATATGTATCATTATATATGCAGGGCTTCTATTTGCTCGGCTTGGCATCAGCAGTCATGGGGATCATATGAGAGAAAATTTTTGGATCTACCCCCTTCAAGTCTCTATAGTTCCATGCAAACACGTCCCTATATTCCCTTAATAGAGCTACAAGCTCCGCTTCTTCTTCAACACCTAGGTCATCTCCTACGTATGTACATTTTTCTTTGTTCTCCTCAATGGTTACAACATTTTTTTTGGTTTTCTCTTTATTATCATATGCTTCTCTTGCAATGGCCTCTCTCTAAGGCATTTGTACCAAATTTTTTTGGTCTTCAACTTCATATTTCTTGAAATTTTTCGGTACCTCAAACAATGATTCCTCCTCTTCTTGTTTTATTGCTTTTATTTTCTTCTTCTTTTGACTACCTTCATCCTTTGAATTTATAGTTTTGATACTGGTGAGAGGTTCTTCTTCTTTTTGGGTAAACACTCCTACATCTTCTAGATAGTCATCCTCTGAATCAAAGCAACTATCCATCACAATGGATCCTAGATCATCATCCTCTTCCTCTCCTATGATATCACTAGGGTAACATTCTTCTAGCATGGGCTGACACATGAACATTGAAATATCATAACCCTCCTCATCACAATGAGGTGTCCACTATTCTTCATTGACAACAATGTCCATGGTGGTCAATATTTTTGGCCAACCATGAGGCTCAAATTCCTCATCTAGAAAGATCATCGGTGTGTAGGTTGGGTCTCTAAGTGGTCTATCTCCTGGCAAAGTTCCTTCTTCTCTCGCCTTTAAGCATTTTTCCTCTTCCTATATGACTTTGCACATCCACAAGTGACTATCTTCATCCATCCAGGATGGATCAAGTGAACTTTCAAAATGCACAGAGATTGAATCTTCTTGTGCTTTGTGGATAGGATTCCATTGTAGGGGTGGTACATCTCTAAAGGTATAATCCTTTAGATTGACCTTAGTGGTGACCCCTAAGTGCTATAAGTACAAGGAATTGGTTCCCCAATCCTGTACTATTTGAAGTTGTCATAGGAAGGGCCATCCTAGGATCATCTCATAGACATCATTTTTACCAAAGTCACATATAGGAAAGGTGTGTTCAAACTCTACAACACAACTGGTTAGAGTGATCCCTTCTACCAATCCTAGAGGTCTTTCAACATGGCCATCAGCCATTTGAAGCTTCATTCTAGTGGGTCTTAATGTGGGTTTGCCCTATTGCTTCCACAAGGAGGTGGTTGCAATTGCAACACCTTCCCCTCAATCTATGATCGCTTTGGTTGTGTAACCTTGGTAGGTGATTGGAAGATATGTATTACCTTCTTCACCTTCACTCATGTCCCCTGTCTTGTCTAGAGGTATCTCTGGAACTTTTCTCTTAGAGCCTGCTTTTGGCATACTGGAATCAAGTTTTGGAACCTGATTTGCCACATGATGCTATAGCTCTGGTTTTACTTTGAGTAGATCTTCTACAGTGAGATGAAATTGAACCTTAGTGTTCTTCACGACATCAATGTTCCTTGGAACCATTGAGTCGTCATTTACCAATATTGTGGGAGTTTTGATCTCAAGTGATTCAAATTCCCATGGGCCTGTGAATTGTGGCAACTCTTGTAAAGAATTAGATTCAAAATTTAATCTTTCATCTTCTTGTTGCTCTGCTTGGTCTCCATAGATAGACAGAATGTCTTGGGGAAATTGATCATGAAGGTCATCAATCTCACGAATAGGAGGGGGATTACCCTTCTACTTGGCCTATTTCTCTTCTTGTATTTCCCACAAGAACTCTTGAGAGTACTGTTGAATTGAAAGAGGTGCTCCATCATCCACAAAATTAGGAACATAGACTTTTGTTGGTGGTGAGCTTTCTCTTTCAACAATTGTTTGAGCATGTGGAGGTAAAGAAACTTGCGGTTTGTTTACCAACTGTTGTAGTCTTTCTAGTAAGCCCTGGAAATGCAAATCCAATTTGACAGAGTTTGTCTGATTGAACATTTGACTGGTCTCAAGCATAGCCTGAGCTAATTCTACCATTTTCATGCACATTTTTGTTAGTTCAATCTTTAAATCTACTCTAGGGTTACTCTAGTCTAGGTTTGCAGCTATTGGCCCTTCTTGAAGATGAGCCTGATAGGCCTTGAGCATCATGTCCAAGCCTTCTGGGATTGGATCTACAAGAACAAACAGTGTTTGTTGTCTATTTACAATGGGTGGTGGGGTGGGATGAGGTGGTGTGGATGGAGTTTTGGAATGCGAGGGACTTTGAAATGCAATGTCTTCTATTTTTGTTTTTTCTTCTTTCAGACTTTCTTCTAGTTCTGATAACTTTTTATTCCACTTGTGATTGGCCTTCTCCCTAGTATCCTTCCATGTTCTTGTTTTCCTCTTATTGGGCTCTCCTTATTCACTTGACTCTGATTGTTTACCTGGTTTATCCTATTTTAAGGCTTGTGCTCTAGTGACTGCTTGTGCTCTACTATTCAAGGGTTGAAACCAAGCTAAGGTAGTACCCTTAAGAGTCAAACCAAATGTCCCAAACTAGGTGAACAAATCCTCAACTTGTTCAGCTCGTAACACTTGTTTGAACTTGGCCACATGATCATAAGGATCTTCTGTCCCGTTAAAATAGTTCTTCATTGCCTTGACCACTTGAGAGGGTGTAAGGGTTCTTGGGTGCTCACGGGGTCGATGCAATGGAAAATCATGTTCAACTCTTTGATGTCTATGTGCTTGATGTCTCTCTCTTTCATGTCTTTCATTTTCAAATCATGATCTATATCTGCCCATTGTGTATGTAAAGCGTACCTCAGTCTCTCTCTAGCTCTTTTCCTTTGGGTTTCATGATTCTTGGATAATCCTACACCTTGGAGGCCATGGGCAACATTAGACCTTGGTGGAGGGAAAATCAACTCGCCCTACCAAGTGTATGCATGCCTTTCATGTTCTGATACCACTAATACTCTCTCTGATGTGTTGTCTAAATAGACCACTTTTACAGGGGTATGAGAATCTTTAAATTCATATATCATCACATTTCCTACCTTGCTAGGTTGATCAGTCTTAAATATGCAAAAAGCTTCATCTGTCTCCCTATTCCGGAAAAATTCTATGCTTTTGTTATCCTGAGGAATCCATTCCGATGTGAGTATTCTGGGTAACACCGATTTGCATCTAAGGGTCTTGGGTTTTCGTCCTAGGTCTCCTTGCTCTAGGTCTCCTATCTCGTTCTCGGGAATGATATTTCCAAAATCATCTGTCCTATCTGGTAAGCTCGTAATCATATACATGGTTCTTTACTTATCATTATATGAACCATCTTCAAACTTAACCACTAGGTGTTCAAATGCAAAGGGTTGATCTTGAGTTGGACCACTGATCACCTCAGATCATCCTCATAGATGCGAGCACCTAATTGGTTGGTCCTGATATATTCTAATTGTGTCTTATAGGGACCTTCTTGTGTTTGCAAACAGGCAATGCCTGAGCTATCTGTAGGTCTCCCCATGGTGAAAGACATTTTTGAATCACTTGTGTCCAAACTTAGTATGTAAGGATAACCACTTAGTTATTGTGCCAAAGACTTAGTTGTATGGTTGACACTAGCCTCAAAAGATCTAATGCTTTGTCTATCCTTGCCTAGATGTCTACCAGATCTCAGGTTCATAAGCCTTCTCTTCTACTCCCAAAATTCCCCTTAGTATTGCTCAAAATCCTTTGGAGCTTCCTTGGCTTCCCAACCCCGCCTGAAGGTCCACTTCAAATTACACCATGTGTACGATTCAAATGAGCTTTTCGATGCACTCTAGAGCTCAGAAAATGGATTTTGGAAAAGAATGTCAAATAAAGCTCCTAGGGGTCAAAACAGAGAAACAAGATGCTTCAAAGAATCGTGTTTTTTTCGGAGTTAGAAGTCTAGAAAGTCACAATTTTGTGAAATCCAACAACCCAAAGAGCCGCGATTCCTTGCCCAATAAGTATCCAAAAAGTTGCAAATTCTTTTTTCCTCAATTTTCATTGGGTAAGTGGGAGGCATCGTTGGGAGACCACTTTCCTTGGATGAGTGAGAGGCCCCTTCGGCGAGCTCCACTTACCCTATGCAAGCCTTGGTGATCAAATCAAGAGAATTATGCCACTTTGCAAGAAAATCCAATCATAATTATTGGAAGTTCAAACATCACCCAAGATGAGCCATATGAGACCACATCATCCTCCTCATATGCCACACCATCTAGTCATTTCCTAAGTGACCCACCTTAGATCAACCCCATCGCATTGAAAGTGGGGAACCCTTATATCAAGTCCCTAGGCTACTAAACATCAAAGTCACGACAACCTCACATTCATGGGAGAGTATCTCCAAGTGGACTATCTCGTGCAAAGGTTATTAGTGGGCAACCTCCTTGGGCTACAATTATTGATGCTTGGGCAAGTGTGATGCTTGGGCATGCGCTTGTCTAGGTAGTGGGGCCACCATGACCCAACCAACCTAGGCTAACCCTTTTATCCATCTTGACACTAAAGGATAACTAACAAGGTAACTACACTTGGGACACCCCCTAACTCCTATGCACACTATGACCAACTTACAAAGTCAAATGCCTGAACACTACCATTTCTCCATTGCTAATATAGGAAAAATGTATAGTCACATTCTTGAGAATATCTATCCACCCTTATGTCTATAAAAAGGGTTGTTCACATGTTGTGAAGGTGACTCTAGGGGACTTCGAGGGCTGGAATAAGATAGGCTTGGTAGAGGGTACACTCTAGAAGGACACTACATACTTCATGCTCAAGCAATGTGTGTAGTTATTTAGCATTGTACTAATCCATAGCAAAGTGTGGCAAGCTCCTCCTACATGCATGGAAGTCCCTACTAGAGGTCCTAGCCTAGATGATAACTTTGGGTTGGTGCTAGTAAGGAGTCCATATTGCACACCCATCTTGTTAAGGGTTTATGTATATGCATTGTTTATGTAACTAAGGCATGAGTGGTGTGCTCCTCTCATGTGTATCCTTTTTAGTTGTAATTTTACTCATCATTCATATCTTTTGTAAGTAATGTGTTGAAGGCAAGGAAATCAGGAAAAATAAAATAAAATAAAAAGAAAAAAGATGGCTATGTTGAGATTAAAAAGGACACGTCACAAGGGAGAAGTTACAAAAGGAAGGTGCGCGACAACCGTGGAGGGAAGAAGTTACAACAGGAAGGCGCACGACAACCGAAAGGGAGAGAAGTTACCAGAAAGAAGAGGGCGAGAGATCAAAAGAGAAGAAGTTACCAGGAGAAAGAGCGCAACAACTGTAAGAAAGAGAAGTTTTCTTAACCGGAAATTTAGAGGATTTCAAACAGATTCTGCAGAAACCATTACGCAGACATTCTAGTGATGAAACCTTGCGGTGTAATCAAATTCTAACTATGAAGTTTGATTATTTGCAATACTGTAATTTGCGGTGTCAAGTTTATCAAAGAAGGAACAGCAAATGTTTGCAAGATAAAGTTCCCTGTTTGTAATCTTCTATTTCTCGTAAAGTCAAGAGAGAGGTTTAAACTATTTGCATAGAAGCGCATTGAAATTCATGTGTCTGTGAGTGTGTAAGACGCTGTTACATTTAGAAATGTGGAGTTTGAAATGTGACTGTGAAATGCTGAATCGATAAAAGTTACCGGTATGAGGAATTTCGGTGCATTTCCGGTGAACTTTCGGTGGCGTTTTCTATGGAATCTCTGCAAAGAAGATCAATGCAAAAAATGGGAAATGAGAAATTCTGATTTGTTCTTTGTTCAGATGTTTGTGTTGAACCCCCTGAACCCTCAACACAATTGGCGATCCTACTGTACGGCTGACGCAGCCTCAAGAAATGCATGAGGGGCAGGTGCAACCGTTTTGGTAAAGTATATTTTACAAGGGCACAAGCAAGAGCAGCGATCGTGGAGACATCTTCAGACTTTTACGAGTGGTACGAGGCCGAGGAGCAGCAAGCTCTGGGCACTGACGAGGAACAGGGGGAAACAGGTGCAGCAGAGGCAAGGTTAGTGGGCGGCATACTTGGAGCGTTATTCCTCACAGAAGCAACTGTAGGGGTAAGAAGACGACTCCAGTTTGACCCACTTGCAGGGGCGACCGGTCAAAGAACTAGGCGCACACCTCAACCATAGCCAATGGCTCAACCACCTCCTAATGCCAAAGTCAAAGCCGCTCATTTTAGTGGAACCTCTAAGGAGGATGCTGATTGCCATGTAGCTCAATTTGAAATAAAATGGACAGCGAATGGATATCCAGCTATGTACGGTGATGATATTAAACTTCAATAGTTTGCAGCCACATTGGAAGGACGAGCTATGAGCTGGTTTAGTCAATATGGCATTGCCCATTTTGCTACATATGATGATTTAAAAATAGCATTCTTGCAATGATTTAGAAAAGAAAAGACACCTTTCGATGTATTAAGGAAGTTGAGGGCCATCAGACAAAAGACCATGCTAGTGGAAGATTATGCTCAAAAGTTCCGGACTTTAATGGAACGGTTGCAAGGTAATGAACGACCTACTGATGAGATGTTGGCAGGATTTTTTTTGAAAGGATTAAGGAGCACAATAAGACATGCGGTGGCCAGTGTGGACATTGCAAATGGCTTTGATGTATTAGTATTAGCAGCGGTGCGTGTTGAAAGAAGGTTTGGACAAGCCAAAAAGAAGCAGTCTGATTCTGGTTCAGAGGTTGAATCGGATTCAGCAACGGAGTCGGGCAAGAGTTCGAGTGATTCTGACACTGATGACTATGATGATGAAATAGTGAGGACAAAGCATCGTAAGCATAAAGCTAAGCACAGTAAAGAGGAGGAATGGATTAATAAGTTAAAGAGACATGGATATTCTATACTAGCTCCAAAGGAGAAACGATTTTGTGATATCTGTGACAAAGAGGGACACACAACAACACAGTGTTGGTATAACCCTAAGCATAGAGGGCAAAGTTCTCGGCAAGACAATCGAAATCTAAATGACGTAGCGGCCAATCAGGCTATTCCTATCCAAGGGCGAGGTAATTTTCCGAGACAGCAACAAGTAAGACCCCCATGGAGAGATCAAGGGAATCAACAAGGGAATAACCAACAAGGCAATCACCAAGGTCGACCACCAAGGGTAATGCCTTGTGGGTGTTGTTCAGCTCCTTATCATTGGATAGGGCCGAATTGCCCTTTGTGGGTGAAGCATCGTGAAGAAAGAGGTATACTCGTCATTCGGTATAATCAGCATAATCAATAGGGACAACATCAACAACAGGGGAAGTAGGTGGCTCAGGCGAATGCCATGCTGATAGAATGGCCAGAGCAAGCAGATAGAGCCCATGATGCACTCGGTACATCTGATCGAATGCACGTTAAGAATAATAACCAATGGCAGTGTGATTGTAAACAATGTGGGAAAGGTAAAGAGGTTGAAGTGTTTGCAGTTACAAGATCAAGGAAGAAAGGCCCTATTGATTGGCAGGAACAAAGGCAAATCCGAGACAAGGTTTTGAAGCAGGTTCGAGAGGAGTCTCCTAATGAGGCGAGGTGTGGAGGTCAGACTGAACAACAACAGGGTGTGAAATTGATACCTCCCATTCTAGAGCGGGATAAGGTGCCGAGTCAGCAAAGCTTGGCAAATGATTGGTTTGATGAAATTATTAGTTCACTGTTATAGTTGTCTTTGGATCAACTGTTATCTTTGGTACCTGTGTTTCGGGAGAAATTGTTGAAAAAGCTACTTGGTTATCATGCAGAGCCCGAAGTTCAGTCGATCCCTTCAATTTCGGCTAACAGCATTGATCCAGCAAATGTGGATTTTGTAGTACTAGTAATTCAGGTGCAGTACAACCAGTGGCGATTTGCAGAAGTTTTGCTTGATGGAGGATCACGGGTAAACATATTACCTGAGCATATTTTTATTCAAATGGGAAAAGGAGTATTGACTCCAGCACCTTTTCAGGTAAAGATGGTAGATCAAACACGAGTACAGCCAGTTGGCATTCTGAAGCAACAACAAATTATCATTTCTGGTATGACATTTATGGTAAATTTTGTGGTTATCCGAATGTCTGAGTCCGCGTATCCGTATGAAATGTTGTTAGGGAGACCTTGGTTTCGGCTCGCCAAAGTCAAGCAGGATTGGGGCTTGAATGTAGTAATGATTACCAAGGGTAAAAAGCAGGTGGCGATTCCTATGCATGGACGAAAAAATATGTCGGTACAGGAAAAACCACTTATGGCTTAGACAATTAATTTAGTAGATGAGATTGAGGATGATGAAGAGGAAAAGTTTTTGCAAGCAAACCCAACGGTGGTGCCGGTATTAGAAGTCGATGTTGCAGGAGTGTTAAGTAAGGATTATAGTGGTGGGTCAAAGGTAGAAGGACCAATTCCTGGTGAACAGGTGGCAGGTGCCCAGTTACAAAAGATAGTTGATCAACGTATAGACAGTCCGGTGCAGAAACAGATGGAACAGCAGGAGGAAGAGATAATTGCACGGGTGGAAAAGATGTATGATCAAAAGTATGCAGGTTCTATGTGGGTGAAGGAGGAGGAGCTTCAAGAGGTTAATTGAGGAACTAAAGCGGAACCCAAGATGGTGCGGATTGGTAAAACATTGGAAGGAAAGTTTAAGGAGTATCTTATTTGTTTGCTTAAAGAGTATGTAGATGTGTTTGCTTGGGATTATACTGAAGTGAAAGGCATAGATCCGCACTTGCATCAACACAGGATTAATTCAAAGACGGATGCAGTACCTGTGGTGCAACAAAGATATAGAATGAATCCTAATTTTGTTAAACAAGTGAAGGAAGGGACTGATAAATTGTTGGCAGTCGGATTTATCAAACTAGTGAATCAGGTGACTTGGCTATCTCCTATCATCGTGGTCCCTAAAAAGACTGGGAAGCTCAGAATTTGTGTTGATTATAGAAAGTTAAATGTGGCAACGGTTACAGACCCGTTTCCTATGCCGTTTTGTGATGCAGTGTTGGATGCAGTAGTAGGCCATGAAATGTATAGTTTTTTGGATGGATTTTCCGGTTATAATCAGATCAGTGTGGCTGAGGAGGATCAGCATAAAACAACATTTATTACAGAATTTGGTGCTTATGTGTTTACTATCATGAGTTTTGGCTTGAAGAATGGACCACCATCATTCAATTATGTGGCACATAAAGTGTTTGAACCTTATCTGCAGGACTTTATGCAAGTATTTGTCGACAATTTTTCGGTCTTCGGTGAAATGATTAAGCATTTACTACACCTGAAAGCATATTTTGAAAGATGTCGGCAGTTTAGGATGGTATTGAATCCATTTAAAAGTGTGATTGCAGTCAGAAGTGGTATTTTATTGGGCCATGTTATATCACAAGCAGGAATGGCTATTGATATTAAGAAAATTGAAGCTATAAGTACAGCTAAAGCACCGACCAACGTTAAAGAAGTAATGGGATTTGTGGGTCAAATCAAGTGGCATTCCCGATACTTAAGATATTTAGCAAACATTTCCTTACCACTGACGCATTTGACCAAGAAGGATGTTCCGTTTATGTGGGCTGATGCTCAAGAGAAAGCGTTTCAGTTGTTAAAAAAGATGGTGTCAGTAGCACCCATTTTGCAACCACCCGATTGGTCAGTGCCTTTTCACATATTTGTTGATGCATCAGATGTGGCCGTAGGAGCAGTTTTGATGCAGCAGAAAGACAAAGGATGGTATAGACCTCTCTATTATGCCAGTCGAGTATTGGTTGCGGCAAGGTCATGGATATTGAGATCTTTCTCTCAAGTCTGAGTGCCTATTTGAATCCAAGTATCCAAACATCCTCCAAAATTAAGTGCAAATTACACTCCCTACAACCCACACACAACTTCACCATCTACAAAAATACACTAAGTAGGTGGGTTTGTTTGTTGTCTATTGACTAAATGAGTCAATGTGGATTTTGGGAGACTAGTTATTCTACATTAGGGTGTGGCTATTGATATACTAGGTTGTACTTTAGTCAAGAGTGTGGTCAAGATCCATAACAAAGAGGCACATCAATATCCCACTTGGTAGCTCATTTGATAACATAGTTGCTAAAGCGGTAGCCTGATTGGTACAAAAAAAGCTAAAAACTATGTATGTATTTTTTGCATAGACTCAAACTAGTGAACTACATAGAAATATGGTTGAAGCCTAGAATCACTGTGTACTACAATATTGTTAAATATAACACATGTAAATTGAGAGTATGAGACTCAAAATAAGTAGACCAAGAAATGGGTAAATGCACATTGAATAGAGTGAGCTTGTGAAGAGCATGAGTAGGATCTCCAAGCTTCTAACCAAGTACAAAGTGGGGGAAAGGTCGTCCTTATATAGAGCTAGCAGAAAATCTCCAAAGTACATCAATCAAGATAATTCCCCTTGAAGGAGAATGATTACAAGGTACAAGCGAATGGCAAGATATCCAGATAGAACTAAATAAACATGAAAGGGTGTGTCTCGTAGACACGAAATGGAGATGCACTCATACAGGTACAAAAGGAAATGAAGTACATGAAGTTCTTTTGTCAACAACCCCTTTGCAACTCCATTTTGGGAGTGAGGAAATGCTAGAGATATCCACCAAGCACTGAAGTGGAATTGCAGGTAGAGCATTTGTGAACATGTTTGCCAAGCTCTCTTGAGACGTAGAATGCTCCAGATTAATCCTTCAAGATATGATTTTCTCACGGATGCAACAAAAGTTGATCTCAATGTGCTTGGTTCAAGTTTTGAAGATTGGATTCTTGGCAATGGGAAAGGTTGACTGATTGTTGGTGTAGATGGATCTAAGAGTATCTCGCAAAATACAAATGCCATATAGTAGATGATAAAGTTATATGGCCTCACATGCTACAAAATCGGATACTTGATACTCAAACTCTGTGGATGAAAGAGCAACTATAGGCTGATTCTTAGTTGCCTAAGAGATGGGTCTTGAGCCAAGCAAGAATGTCTACTGAAAAGTAGAACATTAACAACTAGGATCACTAGCCAAATCTAAATCAAAGTATCTTGTGAGATCAATGCCCCCTCTATCATAAAGAGCATGAGGTCATGTGAGGGCAAGATAGTGAAGTAACCTCTAAGCATCTTGCCAATGTGTATGAGTAGGTTGACACATGAACTGACTAAGAATACAAATATCATATGCAATGTTAGGTCTAGGTTTGGCTAGGAAGAGCAAAGAGCAGACTAGCTACCAATAACCATGCACCTCAAGGAGTGGTCATGTACCCTCTAGTGTAAGCTTGATGCGTGGATTAAGAGGTGTATAGATTCCATGTTATATATATAAAGTAAATCAAATAATTACTTCATCTAAGACAAGAATATGCCTTCTTTGAACTCCCAAACTTCCATACCAAGAAAGTATTTAAGCAAGCAAAGGATATTGATCAAATACCCAATGTGAAGTTGCTTCATAATGAACCGGATGGTCTCTCAAGATCAATTCATCAACATAAAGGATGATGATGGCTACTAAGGAAGCTTTCTGATAGATATAGAGGTTAGCATCTAGAATGATTCAATGGAATCCCTTATCTTCAAAGAACTTGTGTATTTTGTCATACTAGGCATGTGGAGCTTGCTTGATTCCATAAAGTGATTTGTGTATCTTGTATAAATGATCTTCTTTATCTTTGATTTGGAAACCTTCAAGTTGCTCCACATATACTTCTTCTTGAAGATCGCCATTGAGAAAAACACTTTTTACATCTAGTTGATATATGGGCCATTTAAAATAAGCACTTAGGTCAAGGATTACTTGAAAGGATATGAACCTTGCAATAGGGGCAATTGTTTCCTCATAGTCTATGCTGTACTTTTCCTTATATCCTGCAACTAGTGCTACTTTATATTTTTCGAGACTTCCATCTCACTTATACTTGATTTTATAAAGCCACTTGGCTCGGATGACTTGATGATTGGGTGGCTTAGGTACAAGTGTCTTGGTATTGTTCTTGTAAATTGCATCCATCTCATTCTTCATTGCTTCTTTCCATTCTTGTGGGCCTTGAGCTTCTTTAATGTTAGAAGGCTTTGGAATTTGTTGGATCTGAGGCATAAGTGCATAGTTTATATAATGCATTTGTTCTCTCTGTTGCTTCTCAATACGTTTTTGAGATCTTGTTATCGATTGGGAAGTACTTGCTTCTGAACTATCCTTGGAAATGACTATCCTCCTCTAAAGTGTAGATGGGTGGACTAGAACTTGAGCTTGTATTCTTGGTTGCATACTTAGAAGAATCATAAAAAAATGCATCTTTGGAGTTAGTAATTGAGTGGTTTTCCATATCATACAATCTATATGCTTTAGATTGTCTAGAGTACCCAACAAAGATATGCTTCTTGGAATTGGATGATGGCTTGTTCCCTTCTTCCTTAGGCACATGGACAAATGCATCACTTCCATATACTCTAAAGTAGTTGAAATTTGGTTTTCTTCTAAATTGGGCTTCAAATGGTGTTTAATTATGAAGTTCCATTGTAAAGCCTTTATTGATGATGTCTATGACAATGTGTATAACTTCAAGCCGAAATTTGAAAGGTAAATCCTTGTTATGAAGCATGATTCATGCCATGTCCATGACACTAGATGTTTTTTTCACCTACCCAATTTTGTTTTGATGGAGTGTGAGGATGTGTGAATTGATAGCCGATGCATTTATAATTCAAAAATATATGAAATTCATGATTTATAAACTCACCATATCCATTTAATCTAATAGATTTGATAGATGTGGATGCTTCATTCTCAACTTGATAGATGCACTATTTAAAATTTGAGAAGTTAGCCACTTTTGACTTGACGAACTACATCCAAATATATCTTGTGTGGTCATGGACAAAGAGAAAGAAGTAAAGAAAACCACTCAAACATGGTGTATTCATAGGTCCATAGAGATCCATGTGGAGAAGGGCTAGAGGATTCCTTGCTTGGGTGGATGTCTCTTTCAGTATGGGAGGCGTGCTTTGTTTTCCTTGAGTGAAAGCTTGGCACACATCATGCACGTGAATAATCTTTGGCAATCCCTTAGCCAAATAAGATGCTGATATTTTGGTAAGGAAGGACATATGCTCATATCTTTGATGCCAAAGTGTGGAGAGTGATTCCTTTGTTAGGAAATATGAGGGCTTATGTAATCATTTGTCTTCGATGCTATGGGTTGTAATATCTTGAGTTGTAGTGTGAATCACCTCAACTAAGGTGTTTTCAAATAATTCTTGGTTGTGATGATCAATAATGGATTTGATGGATAGGAGATTCGTGCAAAGGCATATTTGAATACATTGGATACATATTTGAATACATTGGTACAAAGCATACATTGGATACATATTTGAATTCTCCTTTATGATTTGTGATCTAGACTTTGCCTTTGCCTTCGATTGGGAGAATCTTATCATTTCATAGGTAGACTAATGCTTTGTGGTCTTCTAGCTCTTGAAAAGATTCTCCATCCTTGCACACGTGGGAAGTAGCCACATTCTAATGAAGTTGCCATTGGGCAAACATATCCTTGATGTTTCATATGTTCCATGCATCCAGATCACTAGATTTGTTGGTGTTGGGGGAATTAGTCAATTAACAGGGGTTGAATGTTTGTGGGAGAAGAGTGGAGAAGAAGGAGAAAGACATGTTTTGCCGAAAAATCTCTATGTCTTGATTAAGATACAAGATTACAATTGCTTTTGTTTTCAAGAACTTAGTGCTCATAACATTCTTACGACAAAAAATACACACAAGGACAACCAATTACTTGTGCAGTCAACTTCTATGCCGCTTCTTCACCTTATCCAAATGTCTTCTTGTGCAACCTTGAACTCAAGCCTCCAATAAGGTTGAAGTACTGATCACTCTACTTTTAACCTATGAAACCTCCTGGGTGTACTATAGCCACACCTTAGTTGCCTTCTTCCTTGAATGAAGTTAACCTCCTGCACATAAGAGCATACAATACTCTCTTCACTCATCTTTTTCTCTCAAGCTCTCCACTATCTGTCAGAGAATCTCAAAGCACACTACACACTTTGTAAACTCTTTGTTTCTTTGCACACTTTGCACACTTTTTTCTTCTTTGTGCACTTTAGGTCTCTATCTATCTATTTATTTTTCTTAGTGTATGATTTCCTCCTACATCCCTACTTGGCTTGTTGACTCCTTGGCATACCCACACTTCACTTGACTTGAATTCACATGTGTATCCAAGATCTTGACCTTGGATACACAAACCACTTTCTCACTCCTTGGTGCACACAGTTTTGGGCTCGAATTTGCCAAAATATAATCATAAGAGAGGGTACACAAACCTTCCAATCTCTTCGTAGCACTTCAAAAGCCTTCCAAAAAACCCTTTGAAATCTATGATTAAATTAATCACATGATAATTGTGATCATATACATGTGCACTACCTATAAAGACACTATCTCACAACTCATTGGCCACATGTGCACCACTTGTGAACCTCTTTGCCAAGTAAGAATTGTGATTGGCTCAACAGTTTCCCGCCACGTAATGCGCTCTCCATCTTGATGAGCAAGAAGAAAAATTAAGAGCAATTGAAGCACCATGCCAACATGATTTTGATGTAGAACTATTGAAGAACATTGAGAAATTGTGATTGCTAGAAGAGAAGGAAACCTATGCAAAGGAACTTTGCTAACAATGAACTTCGTCAAAAAGTGGAAGCTAGCCAGACCAAGTAGCTAAAATGGATGAAGATAGTTGATGAGGGGAATCATGGGAGAGATGGAGAGGGGAGGGGAAAGGGTGGGCTATGCTACCATGGTAGGGTAGGGGTGGGCTGGGAATGGGGGGGAGGTGGAAAAGGGGGAAGAGAGAGATTGAGAGAGAGAGAGAATGGAGATGCCAAGTACAAGGAAGGGTAGGTTGATCTGCATCAATATTTTTTTTGAGCTTCATGAAGAAACTAAGGGGGATCAGAACCCTATTTTTTTCCATTGCTTAATTAAAAATATAAAAAAATATGGAAAAGTAAATAAGAAAAAACTACAAAAATAAAAAAAACAGAAACCAAGTATATCCCAAGCTTGTCTTGAAGTAGCATAACCGGATGTGTGAAACAATACAAAAGTATTACGCACCTTAACGGGATATTTCCCCCTCAAAACACTAGAGAACTTTCATTTTTTCATCATAAATATCACGAAAAAGTCCATCTAACAAGAAAATAACTTCCAAGAAAACTTAAAAAAAAAAGCCAAAAACATTAAGAAAACTAGCAGAAACACCCTCTTCACTCAAGCTATTGAATGCATCAAAATTTCAATAAATACCCCAAAACATGACTTCTAATGTCAGCTTTGAGTATCAAAACTAAGGAAATAAAGAGAAGCAAACAAGAGGGCTCTTTACATCAGAATGTGCGAAGTTCCAAGGAAGCAATCTATGACATGCATAGTCACATTCATGTGATTAGTCAATCATGTTCCAAAACAATCTTCACACACTAATGGCTAGCACGAATGGGAGCACACACGCATGTTTGTATATGGTTCATACATAAGTATGTATGAAATAATTACAATTAAATAGACATGAACATATGTCTAAACCTTCATTCACAACCATGGACATTGGTAGACACTTTGCAAGAACTACACTAAGCATGATAGTAATTGATCGAGAGTTATGGTTGAGATGTAATGCAACTTTAAAAACATGACAAAAAGAACCCGAATGAATAACTTTGTGCTAGAATAAACAAGAAAATGGTACCCCTAGCATGAAGCATCACTACCTCTTCATTACCAACCATTGTCATGTTGCTCGAAAGTTCTTGTCTTACCAATGGATACAAAAGCTCTAACAAAATACCAAGAGTTTGAGGATTGCAAGCTAGTTTTCACACCAATGGAGAGAGGATTTAGGTTCTCAATTAGCAACACAGGGCAGGATGTACCGTATATAGTTTCCTAGTTGAGTCGATTCATGCATAGCCCTGGAACTAAGTAGTAAGCATTAGCAAGTGATGAGACATGTGTTTAGATATCTGAAAGGAACTTTGGGCTTAGGTCTCTTTTATGGAAAAAATATTCAACCATGCTTACATGCTTTTACAAATAGTGATTGTGTTGCTTGTTATGATACTCATGTGTCCACTAGTGGTAATAGATTTTTCCTTGGATATTCATGCATATCTTGATTGATTAAGGAGCAACCTACATTTGAGATATTGAGTTTTGAAGCCCAGTACAGGGTAGCTTTCATCGCTATAGTGGACTATATATGGTTGAGATGCCTATTGATGGATATTTGCATGGATATTAATGATACTATGAATATTGTCATGGATACTTAGAGTGCATTGGTTGTTGCACAAAATCTATTGTTTCATGCATGGACCAAACGTATTGAGTTTCACTATCACTATGTGAGAGAGCATCCTCATGCACGAGATATTGATTTGGTATATGTGCCTACACAACATAATGTGGAAGAAAAATTCACCAAAGCTCTTTCATAGGAAAGGATTGAATCTTTTCACACAGGTTTTATGCTTATTGCCTAGTGGGGGATAATATGCCACTCCATCTATTTGTTCACATCATTGACTCAAGGGGGGTTTGTTACACTTATGTGTTCCTTCTGTAGCATTGATGTGAACCTTTTCCCTATACATGGGCACTTTTTAATCTAGTGCTAGCTAAAGGTTTTTTTCCCATGTTACCAAATACATGATACACACATATATGGTGGTACTTAGTAATTAGGGATATTATTTAGCTCTTACTTCCTTTCCGATTCATCATCAATAGAGCGAGCTATTCATCTTTTCATGTGTCTTGTTGTGTTTGTGCTCCTTGTGTCTGCTTCTTGTGTGTCTCTCACACTTCTTGTTGATATATTTTGGTAGTGATGTGTGTGACCACACTAGGATTGTTGGGGCACTTTTTTCCCCTCTTTAGGAGGTTTTTCCCTCCAGCTTGATATATGCCTATAACCCAAATAGGTTACTTATCTTTGTAAATTCTCTTGGCAGTACATTCCATATTGTGTATTGTGCTCCAAGATTTTTCTTCTTCCTTGTGTTGTTCACGTGCTTCTGTAGACCTCAAACTCTAACAATTGGTATTAGAGCAAGTCGCCGCTTCATCTAAGGTGTCATCGACATACCTCGGGTCACAATCTCAGAATCACACAAAAATTGTTGAGCATTCTAAGTGCGATTAGGAGTTCAAAACTTCTTTGCTCTTTCTCGTCGAAATCGTGATATTAGCTTGTTTCAGCCTCCAAATCCACTATCATAGTGCCTATTGAGGTAATTTCATCTTCTTGTGCCAAAGATATATACAAGTTTTGGTTTGCTATACAAGCACCTTGAAGTCTGCTATAGGTTTAGCAAAACTTGACAAGGTAGTTCTATTCAACTTTTTGAGATACAATCATTTTTTGCATCAGGGTATTTTAGTTAGTGGCCATGGTTGAAAGCAGTGATGTATTCTGTATGTTGGCTATTGAGGATAATTTGGATGGTACCGATTACCCATTATTGGATTATATGATGCATCATGTATTGGTTACAAAATGATTGTGGAATATTGTGTAGGTTGATGAAAAACTTCCTATTACACCTGTAAACATAGTTACTGAAGGTGATGTAGATGGCATTGAAGATGGTGATATTCTTTATGTTCGTGTTTGTGTTAGGGTTTGTGCTGCACCTACTCTAGAACACCTTTGTTGGGATGGCAAAGATGCTCAAGCACATGCATTGATAGCCTTGTCTGTCAAACGTGCCATTAGTCATCACATTTGCTCTTGCATAATAGCAAAGGATGCTTGGGACACACTTACCACTTTATACCAAGCAAGGAATGAGGCTCTTGTTGCTCACCTTTGAAACCAAGTGGAGAGTGATCACATGAATGAAGGAGATTCCATAGATAGTTTTTTGACAAAGATCAAAGATTTGAAAGAGTAGTTGATTTCTAATGATGAAGTCTTTTCCTGACAGTTCACTTGTGCACACTGTCATGAATGGTCTTCTAGATTCATATCAGAGTTTTGCTTCGACTCTTTGATTGGTGATGAAAGGCAATCCAAATGCCTTAACATTTGAGGAGTTATTCTATGTTCTATTGCAAGCAGACTAGTCCTGAAAGAACAGGTCCATTATGTGTGTTGCAAATCAAGATTTATTGGCTAATCAGAAGGGCAAAGATGAATGGAGCCCATCTATTAGTAAGAAAAAATATGCTAATTCTACACAATTAAATAAAGATGAGAGAGACAAGAAGAAAATAGAAAAGTAGAAATTGTTTTGCAAATAATGTAAAGAGAAAGATCATGTCATAAAGAGTTGTCCAAAACTAGTTGCAAAAGAGGCAAAGAAGAAAAAGGTTGGAATGGTTGTTGTAGGCATCTACACTCGAAACAAAGTTTGCTAATCTTGTGTAGAATGAAGAATGGCCATTTACCTCTCTTTGCAATGATGATCCATCTTCTCATGAATAGTGTATGTCTGTAGTAGACTCTGATGTTTGGTACTTTGATAGTGGGGCAACCAAACATATAACCTCATAGTGCAGTTTCTTCACCTCACTTGAGCTTGCCCCTACAGGGAATATTATCACATGTGCCAACAACTCCTCTTATCATGTTATGGGAGTTGGTAAGATCATTCTGACTACTATTGATGGTAGTTCTTTTACATTGTCGAATGCTTTATTTGTGCCATGGATCAAGAAAAAATATGTTATCAGTTTCAACAGTTGCCAACATCAGGTTGGTTGTGAAATTTGTTCATGACAGATGTACAATTCATGATCTTTCAAATGGAAACATCATTATTGCTTCTGGCATTTTATGTTGTGGGCTATATAAGCTCATAGATTATGCAAAACTTGTGAATGATTCACCATGTGTACTTCAAGATTCTCAATCTATGTCAGATGCAAGGCCTTGGCATGCATGCTTTGGCCATCTAAATTTTGCTAATTTTTTACACCTATAGAAATCTAAAATGTTGTCCTCTCTGCCCAAACTTGAGGCACATGGTGTCGTCGAAATTTTCTCTCCTCTGTCACTCATGAGGGCCTATAAGAAACACATTCTGTGAAGGTAGCCAGAATTCTTGAGAAGTTCAAGATATGTCAAGGATGTCAAAGGAAGTTCACATGCAAAGTTTGGAAGAAATCAAGCAAATTTAGGGTAGCGATCAAATATGGTCAAATTTTGGAAATTAGGGCAAAATTTTCACTTTCACCAGATGACATGACAATTCAAATACTTGTAAATCCTCTCAAAGGCATTCTATACCCCAAATTTTGATATGTAAATGGATTTTCTAACACATTCATATGCAATGTGGATTTTATAAAAATGTAATTTTTCCACTTAGACCCCAAAAAATGTTGTATGGGAATTTTTGTTAGCCATATGGTTTGGCATGTATGAATATCATACAAGGATACATATTTGTACAAATTTTCAAAGCTATCAAAGCTTTTTAGACATCTTATTGCCACCTTCCAAACTTCCAAATGTAGTCAAACTTGTATAAGGGAGATTCAGATGGGAGTTTTTTCTGCATATTTCTAAAGATGATCTTTCAAAACATAGCCCTACAAATACATCTTCATCAAAGGATATTTGGAGGATCAAAGAAAATCCAATTTTTCACTGCAGTTTCCTAGAATAAGCAAATTGAAGGCTTGAAGGGGTACCACATGGCAAACAATGATTAAACCATGTTGTACGTTCATGATGAGATCACATTCAAGGGTGAAGATGCACTAAATCTTAAAGCAAGGAGGATCCACGAGCGTTTTTCATCGGATAAGCTTTTTTCATGATCAAAGATCAATAATGCAAAGATCATAAAAAAATGGCAGCTTATCTTATCCAAATTGATGTCAACATTGATCTGACGGTCCAAATCATCCCCAGATCCAATGATGGAGAATGAAGGAACCTATTTTTCCCCCCTTTGCCCTAGATATCATATAAGCAACCAATCCTAGCCATCCATTTGATAAATCCAATGGTTGTAATCAAAATTAGTTGATCCTAGGGTTGAGCGTTGATTTCTCCAGATCCAAGGGCCCAAATCCATTCAAAAACTATAAAAACCCCCTCCAAATTCATGGACTATCATTTTTAGGAATCCATAGGGACCTTGGTAGTACATGGTTTCCTTGGTAGCATATGATGACCCTTAGTTGAGCGTGTGAGGATCCAAGGTGGACTAGTAAGAGCATAGTTCCTAGAATCAATTTTAAGTTAGACTTCCAATCTAAGATAGGCTCATAAACCAAATGGTTTCTCTTTCTTTGCTCACCTTCAATGGAGCATGTGAGTGAGTTATGGTTGGTTTTATGAGTCTTAGACTTCTTTAGTTAAATGTAACACTCCAAGGTCAATAAAGTGGAACCTATCCTCTTATGTGTGACATTCGGTTGAACTGTCATGGTGGGAGGGTCGTGCGAACCGCCTTTGACCAGTAGAATGCTTAGCTTGATGTATCACAATACTCATGTACATGTCTTTCATTAGAATATCTTTTAATTCATGTCTCTTGTCTCTTGTCATTTAGTCTCTTATGTGTTTTTACATGTCTCCTTCTATCTCTTTCTATGTGTGAGAAGGCTTTGCAGTCTTGCATTGAACCACGTGAGGATTATCCATTGAGATTGTGAGGATATGTTTCTTTATATTCATCAATCATGAACCACATGCATGCATTTTATCCACAAACACCCATGCATATGCAATTTTGAAAGTGTATAAGAAGCTCCATTCCTGGACCATTCTTCCTTTTCAAATCCATTCATGTGTATGCTTTTCTTTTTTGCTCATCAAGTGTACATGCCATCCAAAAGAACCCATGCATATGAATTAGATTTTGGAATTGTATAAAAAGCTCCATTCTTGGACCATTTTTCCTTTTAAAATCAATTCATTTGTATGGTTTTCTTTTTTTCTCATCATGCATACATACCATCCAAAAAAACCCATGCATATGAATTAAATTTTGAAAGTGTATAAGAATCTCCATTGTTTTTGGACCATTCTTCCTTTCAAAATGAATTCATGTGAATGGTTTTCTTTTGTCCTCATCATTCATGTTCATGGGTTTATCTTGCATTCATATGTTCCTCTTCCCATAATCAAATCATGATATCTCTCCTCTCCATACCCAAATTCATTTTCACCTTCACATTTTGATCACAAAAACCTTCCAACGCTCATTAGCTTTATACATGTTGTGCCACGATCGGACCCGCTCACCTGGATTGTGACCACCTCCACATTTGAACCCGATGTGAAACGCTTCACCACGTTTGCTTCTGATCTATTTGGGAGGTTCTGATCGATATCCTTTATTGCATATTTTTCATCATCGTCATCATTCTTGAGTGTTGCACAGGATTTCTCACAACATTGTGCACATCTTCATCATGAAGTGAACATATTTGTGAGAGATCTAGAGCATCATGCATCACTTGCATATTCACTTAAGATGGAGGAAGGATTCAAATCCTTTATTGTTGAGAAATAAAGCCAAAGAATAGTCTCTTCTATGTTGAGCGAGAAGGGAAAATTCAATGGCATCAACATTACAAGATACTTAGATTGTTTGAAGAGAAAGCTATGATTTTTGGTCTTTCCAAAGATCTTTTGATAACATACTTTGAACGAGTTGTCGATAGCTCTATCATAAACCATGTCACTCAATATGATAGTCTTTCTTGGAGTGATTTTAGAAAGGAGATGCTTAAAGAATTCTATCTTGAGGATTATAGCCAACATAATTGGGATGGATTCTTATGATGGATTAATTCTCCAAAGCCTAGTAGCTCTATTACTCACTTACGAAATGAGTATATTAGACACTATGAAAAACTTCCTATTGAGGGTAAGATAAATTTGGAACCTGATCTTGTGATCGATTTTCTTAAGCTTCTTCATCCTGAAACTCGAAGGGAAGTTGAATGGCAATTAGAAGAGGCCAATAAGCGCTATGGTCTGATTAACAATTGGCAAAAAGTGTGTAAAGTAGTAGAGGTTGTATCGCATAGACATCAATGAAAATCCATGCTTTATGAGCAAACTAGTCTTCCTCAAGCTAGTCTTCCTCAAGCTAGTCTTCCTCAAGCTAGCCTTCCACAAGCTAAGGAGCAAGTTAGAGAACAATCCCATGCTATGCTTTTTGACTCTACTCTTATTCCTTAAATGATGAAGCCTAGTCAAGGTTTAAAAGTAGAGCCGAATAAAAGTGTAGTTGAAAAATCTCAAGTGGAAATTCTCACTAAGCAAATGGAAAGCCTTATTGGTACACAATCCATTTTGGCCAAGACTATAGATGCTTTATAATCAAATTACATCAAAACTTTCCAAAATCAAATGAACCCAATGTCTTTTCAAGAGCATAATCAGCATGTTATACCTCCCAACCAAAATCCACAAGTAGCTCCCAGTCAAGCATATCAAGTTCCTTCAATGCATAATCCTTCGATGCAAAATCCTCATCCTCATGTGAAAAATCCTAAAGTGTATCAAAACATGCATCCTCAAGCTTCTCAAGTAGCTTTTCAAAATCCTCAAAATCAAAATTTTCAAAATCATCAATCGTATACTATGGAAGCTCCTCTTGCACCTCAAGTACCACATGCTGCTCCCCAAGCTCCTCAATATACATCAACTGCCTTATCAAAATCCTAATTATCCTATTCAAGCAATACCTTATCAACAAAAAACTCAATTTCAAAATTTCCCACCACAAGTTAATCAAAATCCTCAAAATCAAAATGGTTTTGTGCATGGTCCTCCTAGGTGTCCTTGGTGTGATTTGTTAGAAAACTTTTTGAGAGATTATGAATTAGTGAAGGTTGCTAAGAAGCAACGACTAATAATAGTCATAGACAAGAAAATCCGTGACTATTGGTCTAGACTACCTTTGCAAGGAAATTATGGTAAGGGAGGAATGAAAAAGCACTATGAAAATATAACCATAATGGATGCAGGAACTAGAGGGGTGAAACTAGAAGCTCTTGATGAACAAGAAGTAGAATCAAGTAAACCCACAAAGGAAGCTGACTTTTCCATAGAGGCTTTAGTAAGAGCACGAGATGAGATTAGGAGAATAATGGCTTGGCAGTCATCGATAGAAGATCAATCTCTTATTTTTCACATATGCAATGTAGAAGAAAAACAAAAAAGAGATAAAATTGAGCCTAATAAAAGAAGAGTGACTAGAAAACAAACCTCAGAGGGAATAGAAACCATCATAGAGCAAGGGGAAACATCAAAAACCAAAGATAAAAAACAAGAATCACAACCCAATGAAAAAAACAAGAGGAGAAACAAAAAGGTAAGAAGACAAAGCAAAGAAAAATAGAACCAAAGCCTTTAGAGAAACAAGAACAATAAAAAAAAACTCAAGATCAAACACAAGAACATGAACAAAAATGGTGTAGGTACCTTGTATGGAGCTTGTGTTAGTGTGCCCATATCCATAGGAGGAACCACAGAAGATTTTCACTTGTTTATTCAAGATAAATGCTCCTATGCAGTTCTGTTAGGTCAGCCCTTTATTTGTGAGAGTATTATGGAAACTAAAGCCATGGATGATGGGTCTACCTATGCTAGAATTAGGTCTAAGGATGGAGTGCAATCACTTCAAGTCATGGTGGTAGGAGTGAATCATCCTAGGAATTGATAGTCAATTAGAAAGAAGCCTATTGTTACTCAAGTTCATCGGCATGTTTGTAGTGATTGTGCACCACAATTCATGTTTGGAGCTACATATTATCAAAATTTTGGATAGAATCCATTGTTGAGGAGGACAACAGTAGACATTGGCTTGACATCTTGCAACCAACCAACATGTACAATAGTTTGTCACTTTGTTTCCTACATTCTAGATTAGATTTCCTTCATAAGAGTAAAATATCCAAGTCTTTTATCCAAAAAACGCAAAAAAAATTCTAAAACCAACAAAATCATGGAACAAGCTGATGAGAACATTGAGCATGTGATTGAGACATCTCATTGTTTCTCTACTCTCAAGGAGTTAGAGTTATGTCGTCAACAAAATTTTATTTCCCACATTATTCTTCTTTCTTCCCTTCATGAGTATGATCTAATCCAAGCGTATGCTCTCAATGTTGAAAAGTGCTCAAAATTTAACCAAATGCATGATGCCTTAGTTGAAACAAAGTACAAAAATGTAGAAAAAAAATCAAACCCATAGCTCAAGCATTACCCCAAGGAAGTAACGAAAAAATTATTGATGTGAAAAATGATCCAATTCTTCAGGATAAGAAAAATATAGGACATATTTTCACGTATGAGACAATCAAACAGGTGAAAATTGGTAGAGATGATGACTTTCTTTTGCCAGCAAAGAGAGACAAATTTGAGTCATACATAGCCATGGAAAATCCTTTACTATGTATCCTCATGAGATTGGTTGTATAGATCCTCAACTAGTTGCACCCATGATAATCTTTACTATTCCACGTATTCCATGGAATCTTTGCCCTATACCAATTCCAAAGGCTCACTTACCTGAGCTAATGAAACTACTTAAGGAGAAGATAAACATGAGAATTTTGGAGCCATCTTTTGCACGTTACTCAAATAGATGGTTCACTATACTTAAAAAGAATGGGAAACTATGTTTTATTTAAGATCTCCAACCTATCAATAAAGTCACCATAAGGAATGTAGGAACATGACTTATTGTACATGAGCTTGCTGAATCAGTTTTAGGACATTCTATCTATTCAATGGGTGATTTATATTCTAGATATGACCACTTACAATTAGCAATTGATAGTCGTGCCATAACCACAATGAAAACTCCTTTAGCCTTAGTGAAAATGTGTAATTTACCACAAGGAGCGACTAATTCGGTGGCTCCTATGATGAGTGTTATGAATATGGTCTTACATGATTTTATCCCTCATATATCCATGCCATTCATTGATGATATTCCAATTAAAGGGAGTGAGGAACGTGTAAACGACATTAATTTGGATTCATCTAGATGTCGTACATTTGTTCTTCACCATATCTCTGATTTCAAGAGGTAGGTATTACATTTGTGAAGCAATATTTCAATGATTTGAAGAGGTAGGTATCACATTTTCCATAGAAAAATCTATTTTTGGTGTCAAAAAGGTTCTTATTGTTGGAAATTTATGTGGTCATTATGGTCGAAAGCCATACCCACAAAAAGTTGATGCCATTAGCAAGATTTCTGAAACATATAACAACGTGAGTGAGGTACATAGATTTCTTGGTGCTTGCATCTTTTAAGTTATTTGGATCCCACACTCTGCTCATGTTGCTAAGTGTCTCTATCACTTGTTGAGGAAGAAACATGAATTTATTTGGACAGAGAAACACACACACAAGTTATGTGTAAATTGAAGAAATTATTGCTTGAAGCTCCCATCCTTAAGCATGTAGACTATTCTATTAACAAACCTATTATATTGACTATTGATACTAGTCCTATTGGTGTAGGTTGGGTCATAAGTCAAGATGATAGTGACGGGAATAGATATGCAATTAAGTTTGGGGTTAAAATTTTACATGAAATACTTTGAAAGTATCCACAAATCAAACGAGAACTATGGGGTGCGGTAACAACTTTGAAAACGGACAAAGAATATTTCATAGGTGCAAATGTCAAATTTGAGACTGATTGTTTGCCTTTCATTGGAATGATAGCCAATTATTCCTCTCCTGATATGTCCACGCTTAGATGGATCTCATATATTAAGTTCATAAATCTTGAGTTAGTTCATATTTTAGGTAAGTCAAATTCAATTGCTTATATGTTATCGAGAGCTAGATTCGATGACGATCTTGAAAGTTATCTAATAAAGAATGTGAACTTAGTTGACTATGTTCCACATATATATGAGTATGAGCAATTTCATGAGTCTGAGTACAAAGATGAATGGAGAGACATAGGAAAGTATCTGAGTACACTATAACCATTACCTTGCTAGACTACGAATAGATTTCGTAACATTAGGAAATGAGTTTACAAAATTTTCCTACGTGACAGTTATCTTTGGAGACATGCTAAGGGTAAAATTAAGAATCCACAATGTCTCCTATGAAAGCGAGGTCTTCAGTTTCAAGTAATGAAGGAAATGCAAGATACATTATGGGCAGATCATAAAGGCTTTTTTGGAACATATGAAAAAATTAGAAGTACATATTATTGGCCAAGGATGTATGTTGACATTAGTAGTTATGTTTCTTTATGTTCTACTTTTCAACTTCATTCATTAGTCAAACATAGAGATCTGTTGCATCCTACTTATCCACCCTTTATTCACTATAAGTGAGTAGTAGATCTTGTAACTATGCCTAGAGGTATTAACAAAATGCGTTACATTGTACTTACAAGAGAAGACTTAACTATTCATGTAGAGGGATGTGCACTACGATCTAAGACCACTTACAATGTTTCCAAATTCTTGCTTGAAGATGTTATAAGTCACTTTGGGTACATAGAGAAAGTAGTTGCTGATCGTGGAGAGTTAGATGCGAGAGAAGCTAAAGAATGAACACCACAGTATTCATTTGTCTCTCACTACTACAGATAATCCAGAGGCCAAGGGTAAAATAGAGAGAGGGCATCCACCTATTGTGAAATCCATATCTAAAGCATGTAATGATGACATTAAACAATGGCCTAAATTCTTACTTTTGCACTTTGGGCAGATAGAATGACGTGCACACTTACCATAGGGTATATGCCTAATGAACTCATGTTCTATCAAAAACCATTGTTTCCAATTAAGTCTCATATTTTTCCATGGTCAAATTTGCCTTGGTCTGAAAACATGTCTATTGATGATTTCTTGAGTTTGCGCATTAAACAGTTAGAACAAGGTAAATTAAGACTTGATGATGCCATTGAAAAATTAAGAGAATCTAGAATGAAGAATAAGCTTTATTTTGACAAAACTCATCGAACTCACTCAACAGTGTTTGGGCCATATATTGTATCAAAGGTCAACAACAATGGTACATATGGTATTTGTGAATTAAATGGTGTTGCATTAAAAACTTTGATTGCAAGTAAAAGGATAAAGCTATTCAAGAAACGTGATAATGACAGTACATTTTGGATGACAACATTGAAGAAGATGGCAACAATGAGGCCGATTTGTAAAGAGGAGTATCCATGATAAAAATAAAAGTCTAAAAAATAAAATGAAATAAAATAAAAATATCATTTCTTTTTCATGTTCACGTTGCTTTGTTTTTTCAAGTTCATTCCACTTTTTTTCCCATTCTTTCTTGTTTCCAATTTCACTTCATGCATGTTTCTTTTCAATCTTTGCATTGCATTGCATATGCACATCACTTGAGTCAAATGGGAAAATGATGATTTCTCTACTTTTTGTGTAAAATTGTATCCTAAGTAATAATGTAACTACTAAGAAATTGACTATAATCTAGGATTATGGAAAGATAGGGCATGTAGATTTGGAGGTTTATTTTGGTAACATGCCTTTCATAAATAAACATGCATTTGTATCTCGTATCGAAAGCATAATTGTTGAAGTCCTAGCTCCTGATACTACATATTTCTATATCCTTAGTCCACCTTATAGCACTTGTATAGTTTAAATGATTGTTCTCTGTCATAAAAAATGGTTGTACCTTTTTTCGGGGTTCAATTTTTCCCTTTCATAAAAAAAGACCTGCTACATTTTATCAAGAAGTTTACACTTTCTTCCACCCCAAAAAAGCGAACATCACCATACACTTGTTGAATCATCATTAAAAGAGAGAGAGAGAGAGAGAGAGAGAGAGAAAGAGAGCAAGCCAAAGGAAGCTAAAGCACATGCTAAATAGGCAGACTTATGCATTAGTGGAGTTTAGTTAGATTTCCTTGATCCTAAATCTTTGTTTATAATCACATTTAAGGTAGATTTCTTTATGAAAAAGGTACAATTTTTTCTTCAAGATGAGAGCAACTAATGCTTAAAATGACTTAATACATTCACTTCCAATTCATGTTGATGCTTGTTTGTTTTCTTTCTTGTTGTCAATGTTGCTTGTTCATTTGCATGTATGTTGCCTATTTGTTCATGTATATTCAAGTTGCTTTTTTCAATTCTTTCTTTCATTGCTTCATGTCATGTTGCCTACTCATTCATCCATATAATCAATTTTCTCTTCCATGTTTCTTATTTTGCCTATAAAAGAATTTGATGCTTGGAATTTTTTGTTTTTCATAGAGACTAGAGCGACACTTTGAGAGGAATCACAGGTTTAGTGCGGGCAAATGTCGTGGAGATTTTCTCTCCTCTCTCACTCATAAGGACCTACAAGAAACACGTTCGGTGAAGGTAGCCAGAATTCCCTGAGAAGTTCAAGATGTGTCAGGGATGTCAAAGGGAGTTCACATGCAAAGTTTGGAAGAAATCCAGCAAATCGAGGGTAGCAGTCAAAGATGGTCAAATCTTGTAAATTAGGGTAAAAATTTCACTATCACCAAATGACATGAAAATTCATATACTTGTAAATCCTATCAAAGGCATTCTATAGCCTAAATTTCATATATAATTGGACTTTCTAGCACATTGATATGCCATATGCATTTTTTTTAAATATAATTTTACCACTTAGACCCTATAAAATCTTGCATAGGAATTTTTGTTAGCCATATGCTTTGGCATGTATAAAGATCATATGCAGCTACAAATTTATACAAATTTTAAAGGGTATCAGAGCTTCCTAGACACTTTAATGCCAATTTGCAAACTTCCAAATGTAGTCAAACTTATATAAGGGAGATTCAGATGGGAGTTTTTTCTACATATTTCTAAAGGAGACCTTTCAAAACATAGCCCTATAAATTTTCATCTTCATCAAAGGATATTTGGAGGGTCAAGGAGCACAAAATCCAATTTTCAAGGTCATCGCAGTTTCCTAGAATAAGCAAATTGAAGCCTTGAAGGGTTGTCACATAGCAAACAATGATTGAACCATGTTGTATGATCACGATGAGCTCACATTCAAGGGTGGAGAACCACTAAAGCTTAAAGCAAGGAGGATCCATGAGTTTTTTTCATCGCATAAGCCTTTTTTGATGGTCAAAGATCAATAATGCAAAGATCATCTAGAAATAGTAGTTTATCTTATCCAAATTGATGTAAGCATTGATCCAACACTCCAAATCATCCCCATATCAAATGTTGGAGAATGCATACGTCTATTTCCAAAGTTTTTATGTGCTTCAAATAGTTTCTGGTTTTCTTTTAGCATGTAAAATGGGCACCCTATGTTTTGATTGAGAGGGGAATATATGTCTTCTAACTTTTTGCATTTTTGGCTGAATCTAGGATAAAACATCAGTGTAGATTTCCATATACACAACAAATGGGATTTGCTGAAAGGAGGAACATGTCACTCATGGAGATGGTGAGGTGTATGGTCAAGATTCAAGATTTACCACATAGTTTCTAGCTTGAGGTTGTTATGTGTGCAGCATATATACTCAACATGTGTCCCACTAAAGCATTGTGGTCTATCACTCCATTTGCATGATTGCAATCCATCTATTGCTCACTTGTGTGTCTTTGGTTGTCTGACATATGCATTAGTGTGTGAACAACAACCTAGGAAATTGGATGCTAAAGTAGTGAAATGTATTTTTGTTGGGTATAGTTCTGAAAGCAAAGGCTATCGTCTGTATCATCCATAGAGTAAATGCATTTTGGTTAGCCATGATGTTGTTTTTGTGGAACATGCTATTTAGCCATTACTTTCATGTACTAAGGAGACATTACTTGGCTTCAAAGACATGTATGATACTTTGGTGCCTCCTTTTATAGGTGGAGAGTCTAGTGCTAGTCCAAATGAGGCAATTTCTCAGCCTTCCTAGGTTTCATATGATGATGTTAATCATTCCATTTCTAATGCAGATTTACATGATGCACTTGTTGACAAGAGAATTGATATAGAGGAGGCAAAGACTATGCCAAAATGGCTTGTGCAGACTTTGTGGGATAGCGAATTAGATGCACCTCTATCTATTGTACTCGTTCAGGCTCTCATAGTGCTTCTTTTACATTAGATTGCTATGTTATGTATACCTCTAGTCTTTGTGAGGAGAATGAGCCAGTTTCGTTTGATGAAGCAAAAAATTTAGAAAATTGGATGGTTGCTATGCAATTAGAATATGATGCTATTATTAAAAATGGTACCTAGCCTTTATGTGACTTGCCTCCTAGAAAGAATGCCACCGGCACTAAGTGGGTATACAATCTGAAGCATAACACTGATGGAACAATTGACAGATATAAGGCTAGGCTTGTTGCAAAGGGTTATGCTCAAGAAAGAGGCATTGATTTTGATGATACCTTTGCTCCTACATGCCAAATGACTATTGTTTGTAGCATCTCTACACTTATAGCTCATGATGGTTGGAACGTACATTAGTTGGACATGAAAATTGCATTTCTAAATGGTGACTTGCATGAAGAATATGTTTTTAAGCCCCATGGTTTTGTGCAGAAAGTGCATGAAAACAAAGTGTGTAGGTTGAAAAAGACATTATATGGTTTGAAGAAAGCACCACATGCTTGGTATGAAAAGATGCATGCCTACCTCATTGCACATGGTTTTGAGGATAGTCCAGCTGAGAGCACTTTATATGTTAAGCGTGCAAAGGATGTGCTTCTAATCATTGTTGCCTATGTTGATGAGATGCTACTCACTAATCCTCATGAGAAGCACATTGTTGATTTCAAGGCTGATTTGTATGCCTCATTTGAAATGACAGATTTAGGGCATTTGCATCATTATTTGGGCATTCAATTTATGCAAGTTGATAGTGGAACAACTTTGTGTCAAACAAAATATATTGACACATTATTGTAGCATTTTGGCCTTTAAGACTACAAACCTATTGCCACTCCTATAGGGATAGGTTTATAATTGAGTCTTCATGATGTTGGAGATGCATTTGATGTTGTTCTCTATCACCAAGCTATTGGATGCTTGATTTACTTATGCATTACTCCGCCATATATTCAATTTGTTGTCTCACAAATGAGCAAGTTTATTCATTGCCTAGGTGTCAGCATTGGGAGGTAGCTAAGCACATCTTTTGCTACATGAGTGATGCCCGACTACTTTGATTGTTTTATCCCAAGGGGGATCACTACCACCAGATTTACATGCTTTTTCTAACTATGATTTGGTTGGTTGCTATGGCACTCGTATGTCCACCATTGGTTTTTGCTTCATGCTTGGTAGCTGATGCATATCTTGGTTGAGCAAGAAGTAGCCTACTATGGCCACTTCTAGTTGTGAGGTTGAGTATAGGGCAGCTTTCGTAGCGACTGTTGAGTATATGTGGCACAGATGCCTTATAGCTGATTTATGGGTTGGTTAATCTTCTACCACCGCCATCTTAACAAACAACCAGAGTGGATTGGCGTGGATTGATTCCACGTAGCTTGGCACTGCCTTATACATGAGTCCTAGACAGGGCCCTTTTTCTCCTCTTTAAGATTTTTTTCCCCCAGTTTGTATATATGTGTATAACCCTAACATGTTAATTATCTTTGTACATTCTCTTGGTAATACATTTAGTATTGTGTATTGTGCTTCAAGCTTCTTCTTCTTCCTTTGTGCAGTTCATGTGCTTCTACAGACCTCAAACTCCAACACTTCTACACACACTCAAGACTTTCCTTGAGCTTGCAAGGTGTATTATGGATGGGACAATAGTCAAATATAATGATATGTAGAGAGTAGTCAAATAAAGTGATATGTTTTAGTCTATGCACTTGTATTGGAAAATCAAGATACTGGTGGATGCACTGACTTACTTGTCCCATTAGACTTCTAATAATGTTATAATTATATTCACATAAATATTCAAATTATCCCTTGATCGCTTCTTCATTCTTTAGTGCCAAGTTCATCTTTTTCAACCTATTATCCAAAGATACAAACACTTGAAAGTCATCAGATGTAGAGTAATTTTCATTCTCCTCAGAAGGGTGATGAACATGTCCTTAATCCAAAGAGAACTTATGCATTTCCAATTATGTCCAAGTTGGTTAACGCATTAATATGCAATGGATATTTACCACATGATAAGATGAAAAGGTGTGCAATGTTGTGCATACTATCTATCTTCTTCTATGGTTATTAACGACCATTCGTCATAGCATGGTGGTAGCAACTACCATTGCATGCATGTCATGTGACAAGTATCATTCAAATAAGGATAAAGCCCCTTTATTACCTAAGTTCTAGTGCAAAAATTGAATGTCGCACATATTGTGACCCATCCTTGTTGGTGCTTGGGTAGAATTCAAAAGCACTTGGGTAGAATTCAAAAGCACTTGGACTCGTGGATGTCTCTAATTCTTCTCCATGAGAATTATATTTCAAGTAATCCTTTAGAGTAAAAATTTTGTTTTTTCTACCTTTAACATATACTCATAGAAGATGACTATAGTAAGAAAGACACTACATATTCTAGCTTAATGTGAATGCATAAGTGATGGAACTCTCCATTTTTTGTTATTTCTAGATGGATTTCCAATCATTCCTATCTTTATTAGGTCACCTAAATGTGAAATGGCCCTAAGGATGGGTTCACACAATCTGATGGAACAAATACCCAAAAGTCTACTCTTCTAGGTGGAGCAATAAGAAAACACCTAGTTCTATGTCCATGTGTTCACACAAGAAGGAATCTATGGAAGTGCAACTTTTGTGCTGCTCTTTTATGTGAACAAAAATAATGATAGAGCAAACATCAATACCAGCTACATGTTTTTCTTCTATTGTATGATGTAGTACATGATAGTTGTTTTATGATTAAGAAAGCAATATCTTTTGCTATTTCATTAGCAAGTGCCACTTCAGGACATGAGAGGAGGGTCAATACAATGTTGAGCATTTTGTGCTATGATTTGGAACTACCAACCTGGAGTTCCATCACACTCTGTCAATAAATATGCACATGGTGTTTTTTTATTAGACTTGGGGGCCAGTGCAATTATCCCACCACCATTATGTGAAATGGCCCTAAGGCCACCCAAATATCCCATTACCTCAAGGCTTATTCCTGGCTTCAAACCTTATCTTTAGTGAACAAGATTGAGCTTTTGGATCCTTCAATATTGGAACATGTCTACATGTTGTTCTAGCATTGAAAAATGGGTAAGATGCATGTTGGAATGGAAAAACACTACTCCTACTCTACTAGCAACCATAATCCTATCAAGCTATGATCACTACAAGAAATAGGGGAGCGTAGTGATGCCTCCGAATTGAAAAAAAAACGGGTACCATCGCTTATGCGACGCTGTCGTTGCATAAGCGGCGGTACAATTTTTGATTTTTTTTTCGACATTCGTCACATAAGCGATGCTACCGTCGCTTATGCGATGCTAAATTAGAGTGTCGCAAATACCGTCACTGACGAGCGATGTGATTAGTGACATTGGCAAACTGAAGAGCATCGCATATGCAACGCTTTGGAATGTAAAAAAAAAAATTCGATTTCTCCCGGCACATTTGTGCCGGGACTTGGACGCGAGAGCAAGAAGAGACCGAGAGAGAGAGAGAGAGCGCACGAGAGAGAGAGAGAGAGAGAGAGAGAGAGAGATCTACTTGAAGCAAGGTATGCGCACACACACACACTTACACACACATACATATGCATACACACACACATATACACACATAGACACACACACACACATACACATAGACACACACACACACATACACACAAATACACACACATATACACACATACACAAATAATGTTGCATACACACATGCACACATAATGCATGTACATGCACACACATATACACATACATATACACACACATACACACATACACAGACACATACACACACACATACACACACACACATACACACACATATATGCATACACACACACATAGAGAGACATGCACACACATACACATACATGCATACATAATGCATATGCATATGCGTACATCCATACATACTTACATGCATACACACACATATGCATACATAATGCATATGCATATGCGTACATACATACATACTTACATGCATACACACACATATGCATGCATAATGCACATGCATACATACACATACATAATGCATATGCATACATAATGCACATGCATGTGAAGAGAGATGGTGGATGCAATCCAAAGATGAGTAGGTGCTGCTACAACCAGCTTCACACCAGCCAACTGAGACTTCAGAGTTGATTAGTAGACCCTTTGAGCTTCCTAAATCCACCAAAATATCAGCCAAGTACTTTGGAACATGTATCCCAAAAGTTTAAGTCAAGACAGAGTGGTTGCGAAATGACTAGCTCCCAAAACTTGCTATTTTTGGACATACACCTGCTGGAAAAAATGAACAGTGCTCTCAACCTGGTAGGAATTAGAAACATTCCTTTTGGGCATAGCAAATAGACTTAGCAAGCTTCCCAATCCAAGTTAAAACACTTCAAATGATGGACTGAGCACTGAGAACAAGTTTCATCAATTTCTGGAACTTTCCCACAATTCTCGGGGCTCTGCAGAGATAGCCCAGTAAGCAGTAACATGCAGATATCTCCAAAAGTATTAATCCAATGACCTTGAAAATGTATATGCACAAAGTAGACAGTAGGAGCTATCCAACGCAAGTTAAATCACTGAAATAGGTTTAGTAGAACTCGAGATATGACCTCCTGAAGCTACTACTCTGAGTGAGTATAGCAGAGAACAAAACAGAGAAGTAGATGATAATAAATGTATAGATTCACATATGATTACAACCACATTGGCAATGAATCTTTGCACAATGGGAGTAGAATGATAGAGCTATGGAGTAAGCTCTTCAATCTCTACAAAATGACATCAAGTGGTCACGTACAAGGCTTGCTAATCGCCTCTTCCTTCTTGCTCCTTTTATAGCTATTCTTGGAGGGAGTTTTGAATTCGAATTCGAATGGCTCCACCTAAAAGTGATCCCCAAAGTTAGGAGAGATTCCCTTAGCTCAAAAATTCGTGATTTTGGTAGTTGTAGCCACGAATTTGCTTTTACATCATGCATGAGGTAAGCCATCCTTTTCCTTTTTCTTTTTTTAATTACAAGAGATAAAATGTACTCTTTTACAAGAGGTGTTCACATGAGTACTCATGTGACTTACAAATGAGGATGATATCAAATATATCAAGCATGTAGGCTTGGGTAAAATGCACCAACAGCTCCCCCTCAAGCCTAACATGCTTGGCCTTCAAATAAGTCTTCAATTGTCCTTGATTTCCTGCAAACCAATCATCAACTTGAATCTACTTAATTTCATACCATCAAGAGCTTTAGTCAACATGTCGGCACATTGCATATCTGTAGAGACATAGGATAGTTGAATATCCTTGCTCATTAGCTTCTCCCTTACGTAATGGTAGTGGACTTCAATATGCTTGGTTCTAGCATGGTATACCGGATTAGCTGCTAGATGTAGTGAGCTTGTGTTGTCACCAAAAATGTGAGGTGTTGAAGAATGAAGTCCAAGATCTGTGTACAAAGACTTTAACCACATGATTTCTTGAGTTGCATTATCCAAACCTCTATATTCAGCTTCGGTAGAAGATAATGCCACGGTTGGTTGCTTCTTCGATGACCAAGAAATGATTTTTGAACCTACAAATGATATATACCCTAATGTGCTTCTTCTATCATCTTTAGATCCGGCCCAATCTGCATCTGAGTAGACCTTTAGCTCAATATCTGAAGTATATGAATAGAACAAACCTTCATTCATGGTCCCCTTTAGGTACTTGAGGACTCTCTTGGCCGCTTCCATATGTGGTCTTCTTGGCTTATGCATAAACTGACTCAATATGCTAACACTATAGCATATATCCACCCTTGTGAGTGTTGCATAGTTCAAACTTCCAACCAAGCTTTGATAGCTTGTGATGTCTTCAATTGGCTCTCCTTCATAAGCACTAAGCTTATGATTTTGCTCCATAGGTGTACCTGCACACTTGGTATTTTCCATCTTGAACTTGACGAGCATGTCATGGACATACTTCCTTTGTGTGATGTATATACCTGAATCTGTGTAGATCAACTCCAATCCAAGAAAATAAGTGAGTGGTCTGAGGTCACTTATTTTGAACTCCTCCTTCATTTGACTCTTTACCTGTTTGATTCCTTCAAGATCATTGCCTGTGATAATAATATCATCAACATACACACATAAATAGATCACTTCAGATCCATTCCTCTTTATGAACAAAGAGGTATCCGCCTTGCTAGCTTTGAATCCTTGGTCCTGCAAATAAGTCACCAATCTGAAATTCCAAGCTCTTGGAGCTTGCTTCAATCCATACAAAGCTTTCTTTAGTTTGCATACATAGTTAGGATGATGTGCATCCTCATATCCAGGAGGTTGTGCCATATACACTTCCTCAGAAATCCATCCATTCAAGAAAGCATTCTTTACATCAAGTTGATAAAGATTCCAATTTCTAGATGCAGCAAGACTAATGAGAACCCTAATTGTAGGCATTTTTGCAACAGGAGAGAAAGTCTCCTCATAATCAATACCATGGGTTTGAGCAAACCCTTTAGCAACTAACCTTGCTTTGTGTCTATTTATACTTCCATCTGGATTCCTCTTGATTTTGTATATCCATCGAGATCCGATTATCTTCATAGATGGCTTGTTAGGTACAAGCTCCCAAGTGTCATTCTCCTTCAAGGCTTCCATTTCTTCATCCATTGCATCTCTCCAAGCTTTCTTGCTTTGTGCTTCTTCGAATGTGGTAGGTTCTTCATTGGTTGAATCCTTTGCAATGTAGATTGAGTGCTTGGTGACCAAAGAAGTATCATAACCAAACCTCTCTGGTTTCTTCTTCTCCCTTGAAGACCTTCTAAGTGGTTGATGTGAGCTCTCCGGTCCATATGTAGCATTGTGCATCTTTGCTTTACCTTTGTTCTTCCATAGCTTTAGTCTTTCCAAGTCTTCTAGGTCAATCTCTGAATCACTTTCTTCAATCTACTTTGGCTCCTTTGGTTGAAGTGATGGAAAATCTTCATCCAAGTCATATGGCAGCTTCACTTTCCTGTCATTATCAAACCATGATTTATTTTCATCAAAAATTACATCTCTACTCACAGAAAATCCTTTATTGGTTGGATTGTACAATCTATATCCTTTTTGGTTTTGGTCATAACCAATAAATATGCACTTCTCTGCCTTGGGATCCAATTTCCCTCTTACTTGAGAAGGAATGTGAGCATAGGCTAAGCATCCAAAGATTTTGCAATGCTCTAGACTAGGTCTTCTTCCATTACCCACTTCATATGGAGTGGTTCCATCTAGTGACTTAGATGGAAGTCTATTTATGAGATATGTGGCTGTAGACACAGCCTCTGCCCATAGGTAGTTTGGCAATCCCTTTTCGTTGAGCATGGACCTTGCAGCTTCGACAATAGCTCTGTTCCTCCTCTCTGCTACACCATTGAGTTCGGGTGTATACCTTGTAGTGACTTCCCTTTTAATGCCTCTTTCATGCAAGAAGGCATCAAATTCAGAAGAGAAGTATTCTCCTCCACCATCTGATCTGAGTCGTTTCAAAGTCCTACCTGTTTGGTTTTCAACAAAAGCAATATACTTCTTAAAGCAATTAAACACTTCATCCTTGTGCTTCATGAAAAACAGAATGGTCCACCTGCTACAATCATCTATGAAAGACACATAATATCTTGAGCCTGATATAGATGGCTCCTTACTTGGACCCCACACATCTGTGTGCACTAGATCCAAAGGATTTTGATACATATATCCTTTCTTATTGAAAGGTTGTCTATGAGCCTTGCCGAGTTGACAAGCTTCACACTTATAAATCATGTGTTGCCTTGTGATATTAGGCAAACCAAGTACACTTTGGTCCCTGCAAATCTGTTTGAGTGTCCTCTCACCAATGTGAGCAAGCCTTTTGTGCCATATCTCCAACTCTGTTAGAGTTTGAGATCCATAGCTAAACAAAGCTATGTTCTTTGTATCTTCCACTTCAAAAGTGAAAAGCCTTCCTGTCTTTTCTCCTTTGGCAATCCTTCGAAAGCCTTGCCTTGTGTCTTCAACATATGCTCCAAATCGGTTGAATCTAACCTGCAATCCTTTTTCAACAATCTGTCCAACACTTATTAAATTTTTGGTAATTGTAGGGACATACAAGACTTTGCTTAAGAGATTCATATTCCCATCTGATGTCTTCACATTACCTATCTTCTCCACTGAGTGCTTTGTATCATCTCCTATCTGCACTTCATGCTTGTTATGAGGATCTTCCAAATCAGAAAGTAAAGCCACATTTCCTGCTACATGGTTCGAGCATCCCGAATCAATGTAAAATATGTGATCATCATCCTTACCCTTCTTCGCTGATAGATTCATAATCAATAATGAATCTTCTTGACTTTGGTCCTCTGCATAGTTATTGTAATCTCTTCTTCCTCTATGGCCACTTTGATAGTTGTTGTTGTTGTTGTAATTGTTGTTGTAGTAGTTGTTGTTGTTGTAGCCTCCATTGTATCTACCTCTATTTGATCCATAGCCACCTCTATTGAATCCTCTTCCTCTTGAGTTCCTCGGGTTCCTGAAACATTCTTCAGTAGTATGGTTAGATAAGCCACATATGTTGCAAGGTTGAGATGATTGGAATCTCCCCCTGCCCTGCTTTCCACCTCTGCCTCTTCCTCTAGCTCTTCCTCTACCTGCAAAGTTTGCTTGGAAAGAGCTTCCTTCATCTTCATTCTTCCTATTCTTTGACTTGTCCTTGACCTTAGCTTTATCAGAATATAAGGCAGAAGTTTGATTACCTCTTGAGGACTCACCACCTTTGCTAATCTTTGTTTCATGAGTGAAGAGTTGGCCCATGAGTGTGTGAGGTCGGGTACATGCATATGCATGTATAAATCCATGGCTGTTGTGAATGACTCCCACTTGTCGTCTGCTTTGATTCCATTCATGATTTGTCTTATGATTTGCTCCTCTTCAATTACCTCTCCAATGCTTCCAAGTTGGTCGGAAATCTCCTTCATCTTTGTGACATAATCAGTCACATTTTGCTTCGGGATTTTCTTCATTGTTGTGAACTCCATCCACAATTGGTTCTTCCTTGCTCGAGTGTTGGAAGAGAAGAAAGAAGCAAGTGCATTCCAGGTTTCTCTTGATGTCTTGCATCCCTTGACATGAGGTAAAAGAAAATCAGAGATTGAGTTTAGTATATAGGACCTTGCAAGTGCATCCTTCGAACACCAATTCGAAAGTCCTTCCACTTCTTCATGTGATGGTTGCCCTTTGTTCCTCATGGTTGGCATTGCTTCATCTCCGGATATGAATCCATATAGATTCCTCCCTTGAAGGTAAGCCTCCATCCTTAGAGACCATGCCGGGTAGTTGTTTCGATCCAATTTGTCAATTGTTGATGGAAATCCATCTCCCATGTTGCTTGACTATGCTCTGATACCACTGTGAAGAGAGATGGTGGATGCAATCCAAAGATGAGTAGGTGCTGCTACAACCAGCTTCACACCAGCCAACTGAGACTTCAGATTTGATTAGTAGACCCTTTGAGCTTCCTAAATCCACCAAAATATCAGCCAAGTACTTTGGAACATGTATCCCAAAAGTTTAAGTCAAGACAGACTAGTTGCGAAATGACTAGCTCCCAAAACTTGCTATTTTTGGACATACACCTGCTGGAAAAAATGAACAGTGCTCTCAACCTGGTAGGAATTAGAAACATTCCTTTTGGGCATAGCAAATAGACTTAGCAAGCTTCCCAATCCAAGTTAAAACACTTCAAATGATGGACTGAGCACTGAGAACAAGTTTCATCAATTTTTGGAACTTTCCCACAATTCTCGGGGCTCTGCAGAGATAGACCAGTAAGCAGTAAAATGCAGATATCTCCAAAAATATTAATCCAATGACCTTGAAAATTTCTATGCACAAAGTAGACAGTACGAACTATCCAACGCAAGTTAAATCACTGAAATAGGTTTAGTAGAACTCGAGATATGACCTTCTGAAGTTACTACTCTGAGTGAGTATAGCAGAGAACAAAACAGAGAAGTAGATGATAATAAATGTATAGATTCACATATGATTACAACCACATTGGCAATGAATCTTTGCACAATGGGAGTAGAATGATAGAGCTATGGAGTAAGCTCTTCAATCTCTACAAAATGACATCAAGTGGTCACGTACAAGGCTTGCTAATCGCCTCTTCCTTCTTGCTCCTTTTATAGCTATTCTTGGAGGGAGTTTTGAATTCGAATTCGGTAGGCTCCACCTAAAAGTGATCCCCAAAGTTAGGAGAGATTCCCTCAGCTCAAAAATTCGTGATTTTGGTAGTTGTTGCCGCGAATTTGCTTTTACATCATGCATGAGGTAAGCCATCCTTTTCCTTTTTCTTTTTTTAATTACAAGAGGTAAAATGTACTCTTTTACAAGAGGTGTTCACATGACTACTCATGTGACTTACAAATGAGGATGATATCAAATATATCAAGCATGTAGGCTTGGGTAAAATGCACCAACAATGCATACATACACATACATAATACATACACACACATATGCATACATAATGCATACACACACATACACACATATATGCATACATACATGAATACACATACACACATAGACACATACACACACAAAGACACATACACACACATAAACACATACACACTCATAGACACACACACATACACATAGACGTGCACACACATACACACACATATACACACACATACACACATAGACACATATACACAATGATGCATTCACACACATACACATGCATACACACAGACACACAGACACACATATACACACATACATACACACATACACACATATATATGCATACACACACATAGAGAGACATACACACACGTACACATACATGCATACATATGCATACATAATGCATATGCATACATATATACTTACATGCATACATACACATACATAATGCATACACACACATATGCATACATAATGCATACACACACATACACACACCTATGCATACATACATGCATACATACATGCATACACATACACACATACACACATATACACATACACACACATACACACTCATAGACGCATAGCGACACATACACATAGACACACACACATACACACACACATACACACACACATATACACAAACACATACACACATAATGATGCATACACACACATACACATGCATACACATACATATGCATACATACATGCATACACATAGACACATACACACACATACACACATAAACACATACACACTCATAGATACACACACATACACATAGACACACACACATATACACACACACATGCACACATAGACACATAGACACATAGACACATACACATGCATACACACATACAGACACATATACACACACATACACACATACACACATACACACACATAGATGCATACACACACACATAGAGAGACATACACACATATACACATACATGCATACATATGCATACATAATGCATATGCATATGCATACAATGTACATACATACTTACATGCATACATAATGCACATGCATAGATACATACACACACATAGACACATACACACATAGGCACATACACACACATAAACACATACATACTCATAGATACACGCACATACACATAGATACACACACACATACACACATAATGATGCACACACACATAAACATGCATACACACATATAGACACATATACACACACATTCACACACATATATGCATAAACACACATAGAGAGACATACACACACATACACATACATGCTTACATATGCATACATAATGCATATGCATATGCATACATACATACTTACATGCATACATAATGCACATGCTTGCATACACATACATAATGCATACACACACATATGCATACATAATGCATACACACACATACACACATATGCATACATAATGCATATGCATATGCATACATACATACTTACATGCATACATAATGCACATGCTTACATACACATACATAATGCATACACACATATGCATACATAATACATACACACACACATACACACATATGCATACATACATGCATACACATACACACATAGACACATACACAGACATAGACACATACACACACATAGACACATACACACACATAAACACATACACACTCATAGACGCATAGCGACACATACACATAGACACATACACATACACACACACATATACACACACACAAACATACACACATAGACACATACACACATAATGATGCATACACACACATACATATGCATACACACACATATGCATACATACATGCATACACATACACACATAGACACATACACACACATAGATACATACATATACATACACATACACACTCATAGACACACACACATACACATAGACACACACACACATATACACACATAGACACATACACACATAATGATGCATACACACACATACACATGCATACATACATGCATACAGATACACACATAGACACATACACACACATAGATACATACATACACATAAACACATACACACTCATAGACACACACACACACACACACATACACATAGACACACACACAAACACACATAGACACATACACACATAATGATGCATACACACACATACACATGCATACACACATACAAACACATATACACACACACATACACACATATATGCATACATACGCACATATATGCATACACACACATAGAGAGACATACTCACACATACACATACATGCATATATATACATACATAATGCATATGCATATGCATACATACATACATACATACATGCATACATACACATACATAATGCATACACACACATATGCATACATAATGCATACACACACATACACACATATGCATACATACATGCATACACATACACACATAGACACATACACACACATAGACACATACACACACATAGACACATACACACTCATAGACGCATAGCAACACATACACATAGACACATACACATACACACACACATATACACACACATACATACACACATAGACACATACACACATAATGATGCATACACATACATACATATGCATACACACACATACGCATACATACATGCATACACATACACACATAGACACATACACACACATAGATACATACATACACATAAACACATACACACTCATAGACACACACACATACACATAGACACACACACACATATACACACACATAGACACATACACACATAATGATGCATACACACACATATGCATACATACATGCATACATATACACACATAGACACATACACACGCATAGATACATAGATACACATAAACACATACACACTCATAGACACACACACATACACATAGACACACACACACACACATATACACACACACAAACACACATAGACACTTACACACATAATGATGCATACACACACATACACATGCATACACACATACAAACACATATACACACACACATACACACATATATGCATACATACACACATATATGCATACACACACATAGAGAGACATACTCACACATACACATACATGCATATATATACATACATAATGCATATGCATATGCATACATACATACATACATATATACATACATGCATACATACACATACATACACACACACATATACACACACATACACACACACATACACACATAATGATGCATACACACACATACACATGCATACACACATACACACATACACACACACATACACGCACATACATACATGCACATACATACACACACATGCATACATACACATACTTAATGCATACACACTTACATATGTACACGTATATATATATATATATATATTGATTTCTAACCATTTTGTTTTATATGTTAGGTATTATGGATCCCAGTAGAGAGAGAAAGGCGAAACTCACTCTCATAAAAAGTCTTATGAGAGCAAGAGTTCCGTCTGATACTCTAGGGGCCATAATGCATGATTACTCAGAGATGTCTGCTGAGGAGTTGGACTATACAATCCAGATGCTTACCCAACGATCAGACGAGGGCTCTTCTACGGCTCCACATGCAGGAAGAGAGCTATCTGCTCATAGGTATGTTTTTTTTTCATAAACTTTTTTAATGATATTATAACACATATTTTTATTTATTTTTATCTATCTATTTTCAGGACACGTATACCACCTCCAAATCGTGATAGCAGAGCAGAGTTGCCTATGAGGACATGCATAGGCACCTTAGGACTAGAGTGCGACATAGAGCAGAGGGGAACATTGTGTACATAGGGAATGGATTGGAGTTCAAGAGAAGAATGCGGACATTGTGCGACTCTTACCTGCGCTTTGTCCAGTTACCGTGGAAGTAAGTAAAAATTTTACATATGAATTGAAATAAATATCTTATGTTTTTTATTTTGGTAGTGAGCATGATGAGAGGGATAAAAAATACGTACTTAGTTCACTTGAGATAGAGATTGGGACAGGATGGTCGCTTAAGTGGTGTCTAAAAGAGATGCGGACACTTATGGCTCATCGTCGCGATAATGCACGGTATGCACTGCTTTTATGTATATATATGTGGATATGAGTATGTGTGTTTATGCATGTATGTATGTATATGAGAGAGAGAGAGAGAAAAGAGTGAGACTAGAGGTATAAATACACGCATACACACACATATACATCATACATGCACATTTACACACATATACATATACATGCACATTTATACATACACACACATACATGCACATTTTTACACACACATACACATGTATGCAGTTACACACATATAATGAATACACATAGACAGATACACATACTCACATACATGTACACATACTCACATACACATACACATGCATAATCATATGTACACACACATAGACTCATATAATCATATTTACATGCATATATACATATACACATGCATATATACACACACACAACACATGCATATGCACATATAGATACACATACATACACAACACATGCATATGCATATATAAATAAATAAATAAATAAATCCTATTTCAAAAATCCTAAATTGAAAACACTAATTTTGATATCAGGGTTTTTAAAACCCCTAATTTAAAAACTCTAATTCAACCTTTTAGCCATATGTTTGAAGTATATGTACACCTCCGACGTCCTACTAGAGAGATGCTCCTCCCAACCTTATGCCTCTATATATAGCTACTCGAATCAACGAGGATCATAATATATATAAAGATATATACACATCATGTAGATAGGATACATAAATATAAAATGGAGTAGATATATTATGCATCACACATACATGCCTAAATGCACACATAAATATATATATACATACTAACATATTTATATGTACACATTTACACATAGAAATATATACATATATACATGTACACATCACATATACATGCCTACATGCACACATAAACATATATATATACATGCATACATATTTACATGTACACAATTATAAACACTTGCATATATTACATGAATACATGAATATTTTACATAGATGCATATGCATATATACACATATGCATATTTAACACATGTATACATATATCACACACATACAAACACATACATATACATGAAATACATATATATGCATACTAACATATGTATACATATAATACACATGAATACACACACATATGCATACATACATGATAAAAATTTTCTCCTCGAAGATAAAGCTATATATAAAATAATTAGGCATACCCCCGAGCTTCATGTTCTAACTTAGAAGAACATGATTTCATCTCTCTAGTAGGATTCATCGTTATTCAAGTTAATAAAAAAATCTATTATCTGATATCCATTCAGAAGCTTCAAGTTATTGATCGATAACTAGAGTAGAATTTACTATCTAATCTTCTCATATGTTTTCATTATTGCCATCATTTTGGTAAGACATCAATATAGTCTCATCTTCATTATCCTTATTGATTTCATTTATTTCTTCTATTGTTAAATCTATGTTCTCATGAATCACATCATCTATTGATGGATTAATATCTATTTCTGGTAATTCCTCTTCCTCATTAGTAGAATCAACATGTAGAGAATTATCCTCTTCATCAAAAAGATTAGTATCATTATCACGTATAATGATTCTACTTTCTATTTCAGATGTTGATGTATCAGTATCTGATGCTGAATCATCAAGAGGACTTTCTTCGATCTCTCTAACAATAAACTGTTCAAACAATGACCTACCTCTAGGTTGCACATGAATGACTTGCCACCAAGGATGAGCATCTGGGTTTTTATAAAAAAAATGCTTGTTCAATATGCCTAGGAAGAATATATGGTTCTTTAGTAGATCGCATTACCTTGGAAGAATCAATTGCCCAAAACCCAGATAATTCCTTTCTTAATGTGGAATTACTACCTTTATACTCCGCTCAAAACCAGTCAACCTTCAAAATGACCTATCAAAATATATAACAACAAAAACCCATTATTATGTGCTTAAAAAAATAACTAACTCTATAAAAAAAATATAAACTTTTTTCTACCTGTTTGAATGTACGAAATGAAATTTCGTAGATACCAACAATAGTTCCTACGTAACCAAGTTGGTTAGCTTCTTGAATAACTTGCAATAAAGAGAGAAAGAAGAGAGAGAGAGAGAGAGAGAGAGAATTCAAAGAGAGAAAGATGTAGAAAGAGAGAAACAGAGACAGAGGGAGACAATAAGAGAGATCTTACGCAAAACAACAATTCTGCATATACTTGCTTCAGCTCGTAAGCGCAGCGCAATTGCGAACGTTGGAGAGATCTTCGATCGGATGCGTGAAAATGCCGAAGAGCCTCCAATGTTTTAATTTTTGTCTGTCAATAGACCGTCGTGTAAGCGATGCTACCCATCGTCGCATAAGCGACATCTTTTTAGCGTCGCTTATGCGATGCCAAAGATCATCGCATATGCGACGTAGAAAAGCGTCGCTTATGCGACGCTATTTAAAAGTGTCATGTTAGTGATGTTGTATGGGAGCGTCACAGCCCCCTTGTGCCACAAGTGGCAAAAACCGTCGTTTGCTCCGTCGTTTAATCGATGTTCCGCGCGCGACGCTAATTACGATGCATATTGCAATTTTATAGCAATGAAATTATGTCGCCTTAACTATTGCTACACGGTCGTATTCCTTGTAGTGGATGGAAGAAACTAAAAATAAGAAAACTAAGAGAATCAAATTAATGGAAAGAGCTAACAAGAAGAGCTCTATGAGCATGGAGCTTCCATGAGGAGAGAGTGCACAAGCTTGGCAATGGGCTAGAGTGGATTAACATACGGGAGTGAAGTGAGGGCCTCCTTATATGGAGTAGAGAGAAAATCTCCTTGCATGTGGGATATATGTCATATAATGAGAATGAAACTAGCCTTGGACAAAAGGGTGGAGCGAGGAACGCTCAACACTCCCCCTCCATGTGATGATCCTTTTGTTTGTAATGTGGGGAAATAGTGGCATATGGAATTACTTAGTCCATTGGGTTTTTTAGATTTGTAGACATATGGGATTCTTGGATATATATTGGACATATGGCATCCATGTGTGGGAGATATAGGATCCCCTAGTTTTCATGGATATATGGCATCAATGTGGGTTTGGTTCCATGGGCATATGGGCTCCATGGATCTAGGGACATATGGGATCCCTAAACATATACTTGGACATTTGGTATCCAAGTGGTTTTGTGGGGTTTACATCATGAGGTAGGTGGTGCTTTGGATCAATTTGACTTCTTCTTTGATGTTTGTTGGAATAAGGTCTCCTTATCTTGACATTGTTGGTGTATCCTTTTTCATCCTTTCCTTTGCATGTGAAATCCATTTTTGTGATCCTTGTCTGTCTTTTGATTTGTGTTATAGAATCCTTTGTTCTTCTTTTAAGCATGCCTTTAGTGTTGATTTGGGTGCAGTTTAAGTGCCATGTCCTTGAGAGACTAGATGAGCACTTTTTCTTCTGTGAGATATAAATATGATGTGTGAGAGAATGTGTAAGAAACCATGGGTAAGGTCTTACTCTTTATGATAGAGCAATGTCTACTTCCTTTACAAATGGACATAAATATTCTTGAGCCTTTTAGTGGACATTGTGTGTTATATGATTGAGAGAGTACACCTTTGTCAACTAATCAACCATTTAGAATTCCTTTTATACATAAGAGAATTCTATGAGCAATCCTACACTATGGAAGTATGCACCATCAGATGACCAAATTAGTTGAAAAATTAGGCTAGAATATTGGACCAGACTACAACTTCTAGTCCATCACATAGATCCTCTTTAGATATTTTGTTCTTTTCTACATCCAACACTAAAACAAAGAATGTGCAATTGATTGCATGCATCTTTTTCTTGATCTTTCTTGATCTAGAACACTATCAATTCTATCTACTACAACTTGTGGACACGTCTTGGCTCCATAGGAACGTAACTCTATAGCATGGATTTCTTGAACGATGGTCATTTGTCCAGTTATATTGTCTCATTTGTACATTTGTAGCATGGTGGTTACCTATATCTCTGCCTCTAGTGTATCACACGTGTAGTGCAAAGCTCTTCTTCTCCAAGGATGAGAAAAAGGCTGATTGAGCTCTTCATTCATGAGCTCTCAAATAGTTAAAAATAACTCCATCCCTTCCACACACACTTTGCTATTTGTACTCTCTTTGAGTGTGATGTAGCTGCTCTTTTACATAAGTAGTGGTTGTTTTCTAGATTTTCAAATAATTGTGGGATTCTTCTTTGGAGATGGTTGCATAGTATTGGAGAACCTTAGAAAGCATCAAACACATGCATAATCAAATGAATGAAGGAACCACATTTTCATCATATGTACACATCAACGGAGCTCGCACCAGGTATTAAAGTTGAATCTCTATCATCATCCAGAAAGATCTCACTCTCTAACTTTCTCTTTCTTGGTCGTGTATTTTGGCACACATACATGGATTCATGTCTCTTTAGATAGTGCTTTTTCTCTTGCTTTTTTGGTTGGGAGATATAGAATATATTAGATATTCATACAACCAACTCCTCATTCACTCTTGGTAACTTTATCAGGTTGTAACGCTCTGAGGTATGTGTTGGAATTCCTCTCTCTTCTAGGTCTACAATCTCCTACAGCCATTAGATCATCCTTTTGCCATATCTTCTTCTATATCTATAGCCACACACTTTTCTCTATTGATCTTATGTTCCTCGTTATTTTATGATTTGCAAATGTAGTAGAATTTTTTATATTGCCTTTGCAAAGGGAGCTACTCTACCTTCTCTTTCATGTGGCATAGTAGATAGCATCATATCATGTTCATGGATAACTAGAAGATGTGCGATTTCTCGCATATGCATGAAAATAGATTGCAGGTTTATTGCTCTTAGAAGCAATGAATGCATTTTCGACTCCATTTTCGATACATGTGCACGTAAGCACTTTGATAAGGATTTATTCAAGGATAGAAAGGAAAAAACATATAAACTAAAAAAACATGAAAATGAAGGAGAAGAATCATGCTTAATGAAAGAAGACAAGAGTGCTTAGAAGCACTTCTATCTAAAAGAAATTAAAACGGTACGGAGGGAGGTATTAAGAGAAGATGCTAATCATAAGGATAATAAAAATAACCACTGAAAGGAAACGCTACACAAAAGGATCTTGTGCTCTAATATCATGTTGGAATGCCATAAAACTACTCCCACTCTACTAGTAACAATAATTCTACCAAACTATGGTGGAAGAAACAAAAGATAAGAAAATAACAGTAATGAAATAAATGGAAAGAACTTACATGAAGAGCTCTATGAGCATGGAGACTCCATGAAGAAAGAGTGCACACTCTCGGCAATGGGCTAGAGTGGATGAACACACGGGAATAAAGTGAGGGCCTCCTTATATGGAGTAGAGGGCAAATCTCCTTGCAAGTATGATATATGTACTAGCATGAGGATGAAACTAGCTTTAAACAAAAGGGTGGATCATTGAATTCTCAGCTATGCACACTTATTGATTTTCAAAGTAGATACTTCCTTGATTGGTTTGTACCAACCTCATGAATCATGATATGTCATGTGTAAGTTAGACTGTTATTGTCCCTCTATGATGTATCATTCACCTACTAAATGCATTGTGTTGTTCGAGTAATCGATTCACATGCTAGAACTTGGTGTGTGGTTGAGGTATTCTATCTACCATCATGACGGGCTACTTGTTCTTGGTGCAAATGAGTCCAAGCCTACATACTTGGACAATTAGCATTTATTTCATGTAGTCACATATGACTATTCCCTTGTAAAAAGCAATTTACCTTTATCCTTGTAAAAGTGCATATGTTAATTGCACTACTCACACGTGGAGTTAGGAGGAACCAAATCTTGAATTACTTGGTAGTTGATTGATGAGAAATTAGGTCCTAAAGTTTAGGATTCACTTTCTGGTAAGAACTTGAATTTGAATTCAAAAGTTAGCTCCAACTCCAAGCTATAAAAATGGATCAATTTCTCGCATATGAAAAGGCCCGATTTGGAGATTATTTTAGAGGGTTGTTGTGTGATTAGTGAGCTCAGTATATATCTCCTTCACTACCCTCACATTGTGCAACTATACATTTCCAATGTTATTGTAATTCTAATACATATACTTTGATCAAATCTCACTCTCTCTTCTCTGTCATGATCATATCAGAATAGTGAACTTCTCACACTTGGTTCTTAGTGCATACTTGATCATTTATGTGATTTAAAGTGATATAGATTCCGCATACTATCTATTTCATAGATACAAAGTTTCATTGTCATTGGTTTACTCAATATCGAGATATCTTTGAAAATATACTCATTGGTTTGCATACTATTGAAGTGCAAAATTATCAGGATGTATCCTTAGCTTGGTAAGTTTATTTCTCAGAGTAGAATTGATGATTTCAAGTGAAATAACTTTTGATTGGTAGCTATCTAAGTCAATTAGATACTCCCAAAAGGAATTTGATCAATTACTAGCAAGTTGAGAGCATTGTTCATTTTACTGAGCATGAGTAAAGACCAAACTAACAAGTTTTAGTTCATTGTTGAATCGTCTACTCATTTGTTTTGATCCATTGATTAGAGGATCATAATCCAAAGCACTTAGGCAATTATTTGTGATTGTTGGGAAGTTCAAGGGGTCTACTCTACTCTCCACCAATTGGTTTTGGCTAGTGTGAAGCAGGATTTTGTAAGGCCACTTCATTTCTGAAATCTATCCACCATCTCCTTCAACAGTGGTATCAGAAAAACATCAAAGAAAAATGGGAGATGGATTCCCATCATTCATTGACAAATTGGATAGGGGCAATTATCTAGCATGGTCCCAAAGGATGCAAGCCTACCTTCCAGGAAGAAGTTTGTATGGATACATCTCTAGAGATGAAGAAATGCCAACATTCAGGAGAAAACATCAACCTACAAGAGAAGAGCAAGAAAGACTAGCTACATGGTGTGCAAAAGATGCTCTAGAGAGGTCCTATATACTTAATTCAATATACGATTTCTTATTACCTCATAATAGAAATTTCAAAACCTCCCAAGAGACTTGGGAAGTACTTTCTTCATACTTCTCATCAAATACAAGGGCTATGAAGAACCAACTTTGGATGGAGTTCATAACCTTAAAGAAGCAACCAAAGCAAAGTGTAGCTAACTATGTAACCAAGATGAAGGATGTAGTTGACCAAATTGGGAACATTGGAGAAGAAATAGAAGAGGAGCAGATTGTAAGGTAGATCATAAATGGCATCAAGGCTGATGATAAGTTGGAGTCCTTCACCACAACAATGGACCTATATATGGACATGTAGATACATGATCTCAACACATTGATGGGGCAACTCTTCACACGTGAGACAAAGCTCAACAAGAATGCAGATAACTCTATAGGTAATCAATCTTCTACCCTCTACACAAATAGAAATAAAAGTAAAGATAAAGCCAAAGGTAAAAGGAATGAAGAAGAGGCAAGTATGTCTCAAGTGAACTTCAGAGGTAGAGGAAGAGGTACTAGAGCAAGGGGTAGAGAAGGAAAGCAAGGCAGGGGGAGATCATAAACTCTTCACCTTGCAATATCTTTGGCTTAACCAATCACACCACAGATGATTGCTTCAAGGACACAAAGAATCAAAGAGGAATAAGCTTCCAAAGAGGAGGTTGTGGACAATCCAAAGGCAAGTTCAATAATGGATGAAGAAATTACCATCATAATTACAACCAAGATTACAACAACAACTATCAAGAGGGCTTCAGAGGTGGAAGAGACTACAACAACTATATAAAAGACCAAGAGGATTCTCTATTGATCATGACTATGACATCCAAGCAAGGTAAAGATGATGAGCATCTATTCTATATTGATTCTGGTTCTTCCAATCATGTGGCTGGAAATGTAGCATTGTCATCTGATCTTGAAGAACCTAAAGGGAAGGATGAAGTGTAGACAGGTGATGAAACTAGGCACTATGTAAAGAAGATTGGAAATGTTAAAGCATCTATTGGTAACATGAACCTCTTAAGTAAGGTTGTGCAAACCATAACAAAAAACCTAATCAGTGTTGGGTAGATTGTTGAGAAGGGCTTACAAGTTAGATTCACAAGGCATGGAGCATATGTGGAGGATCCTCAATAAGGCTTCAAGAGGATTGCTAAAGGTGAGAAATCTAGAAGCCTCTTTACATCTGAAGTTGAAGATACGAGAATTATTGCACTCTTCAATTACAAAGATCAAACCCTATCTGAACTAGAGATATGGCATAAGAGATTAGGTCATATAGGTGAAAGAACACTAAGCAAATATGCAAGGATCAGAGTGTCCTTGGCATTCCAAATGTGTCCAAGCAACACATGATTTACAAATGTGGAGCATGCCAATTTGGCAAATCACACAGACAAAGATTTAATAGAAATGGATACATGTATGAAGATTACTTGGAGCTTGTGCACATAGATGTGTGGCGTCCTAGCAGAGATCCATCAATCTTAGGATCAAGGTATTATGTTTCGTTCATAGATGACTATACTAGATGGACAACTCTTTACTTTATGAAGCATAAGGATGAATTCTTCACTTGTTTCAAGAAGTATTTGGCATTGGTTGAGAATCAAATAGGAAGAAGCTTGAAGAGGCTCAGATCTGATGGAGGTGGTGAGCATTTCTCACATGAGTTTGGCTCATTAAGGCATAAAGAGAGAGGCTACAACAAGGTACACTCTTGAATTGAATGGAGTGGTAGAGAGAAGGAATAGACTAATAGTAGAGGCTGCAAGATCAATGTTGAATGAAAAGAAACCTCCAAATTACTTATGGGCAAAGGTTGTTTCTACAGCCACATACCTAATTAATATGCTTCCATCCATCCTTGGATGGAATGACACCTTATGAGGCATGGAATGGTAGGAGACCTTCCTTAGACCATTGTAAAATCTTTGGGTGCATTTCTTATGCACATATACCCTCATAGATTAGAGTAAAGCTTGATCCAAAAGTGGAAAGGTGTATATTCATTGGCTATGACTATAATAAAAAAGGATATAGGTTGTACAATCACACTAATAAAGAATTCACAGTTAATAGGGATGTGGTGTTTGATGAAAATAATTCATGGTTTGAAGATGATTTCAAGAAAATAAAGCTACCCTATGACTTGGAAAGTGATTTTCCAACCCTGACTCATGAAGAACCACAAATATCAAAAGATGTTAACTCAGAAGATGAAGATCAAATATATTATAAAGCTTGGAAATCCAAGGGCAAGACAAAATTCAAACAATTGGAAGACATACAAGAGTCATCCAATCAAGCTCTTAGAAGGTCTTAAAGGGAGAGCAAAAAACCCATAAGGTATGGCTATGATACATCACTAGTCACCAAGCATTCCATATACATGACTAAGGACTCTATGTCAAAAGAGCCCTCTTCATTTCAAGAAGCCAATAGGAAGGAGAACATAGAGAAGCTATGCAGGAGGAAATTGAAGCACTTCAAGAGAACAAAACTTGGGATTCGGTTCCAAAGAAACCAAGCATGAAGGTAATAGGATCGAGGTGGATTAACAAAGTAAAGAAGAATTCAAATGGTTCAATCATAGGTATAAAGCAAGGCTAGTAGCAAATGGGTTTGCTCAAACCCATGGAGTGGATTATGAGGAGACCTTCTCACCTATGGCTAAGATGCCAACAATCAGGGTTTTAGTAAGTACTACTACTTCAAGAAATTGGAACTTCTATCAGTTAGATGTTAAGAATGCATTCCTTAATGGATGGATCTCAAAAGAAGTCTACATGGCTCAACCACCACGGTATGAAGAAAATGACAAACCAAATTATGTATGCAAGTTAAGGAAAGCAGTCTATGGTTTAAAACAAGCTCCTAGAGCTTGGAACCATAGGCTTGGCAAATATTTGTAGGACCAAGGATTTCTTGCTAGCAAAGCAGATTCTTCTTTGTTCATAAAGAGGACTAGCTTAGAAGTTATTTATCTATGTGTTTATGTGAATGCGATGATCATTATAGGGAATGATGCCAATGGCATCAAGAAAATCAAAGCTCAAATTATGGAAGAGTTTAAAATCAGTGATGTTGGTTGTTAACATAGTTTCTTGGATTAGAACTTGTATATTCAAATTCTAGAATCTTTATTACTCAGAGTAAGGACATTCATGATATGTTGGTTAAATTCAAGATGGAGAACACTAAAGTTGCAGGTACAATGATCAAACTCAATCACAAACTTAGTTTTTTTAGGGAGAACTACTTGAAGACATTATAGGTTATCAAAGGCTTGTTGCAAGTCTCAATTATGCAACCTTAACAAGATTAGAAGTATGTTATGGAGTAAGTATATTAATTCAACTTATGCACACACCAAGAAACCCTCACATGGAAGCTACCAAGAGGATCTTAAAGTATCTAAAGGGTGAAAGAACTTGGAGAAGTTTGTAGGACGTAGAAAAGTGAGTTGCAAAGCGATGAAGTTTGGTCCAGCCAACCAGCACAAGACCAACCCTTGAGCTCATGGAGACTCAGATAGACCTTATAGGCATGGGATATATGCAATAAAATGCACTATGTACTTTGGAGCATCAAGGAGAAAGAATCGATCCAAAATAGATAGGTTTGTGCATGGACTAACTCAAGAGACTTACTATCTTTGGATGAGACAATGAGATTCAAATGCTCATAGAGACAAGAGTGAGAAAAAATCCTTTTATGGGAGTGATATATATAGGGTTGAGTGTATAGAATACACAAGAGTATAAGGAATAAGCAAAATATGCTTTTGGAATGAGCCAGACACTCAACAGTGCTACCACATATTTTTAGGAATACCATAGATTGACCCCGAGACAAAAAAACTACGATCTCTCCCAATCGACAAAACTAAATGATTTCAAAATTTACAAAAAAAAACTACGATTTCTCCAAATTTACAAAACTAAATGCTTTCAAAACTCTCATGCAATTTGGAGATCTATAGCGAGAGCAGCAACCTTTGCAAGCTTACTGTTCTTCAAGAAGATGATGCAAAAAAATGAAGGAGCAAGACAATGATGGTCACAAGTGTATGTATATTGATTCCATGTAATGTACAAGTGATTTCAAGTCTTTAGATAGATTGTAGAAGTGATCCACAATTTTCACAAGTGGATTTTGAATTGAAATGAAGGTGGGAAAGGTTGTTGGAGTGAATTAATTCACTTTCCTATAGTCTAGGAGAAGTGAAGATCTAGTTTGATCTACTTTTAGATTATTTATTTATTGATTTGATTGCAATTCAACCACCACAAATTCATGGAATTTGAGCTGTATATTTCTACTTTTACATGTATAGAGCTCTAGGCTTTTACAATGGTAAAAGATCCATGAAAAATCTTTTAAAAAAATACAATAAATGAGCAAAAGTAAAAGAACTCTCCAACAAATGTTCTTTTGATGTAATTCAAGCGATAGTTTTAGATGTAGATCAAATCCACATCAAGCATGGTGTAAGCTTGATGTTCAACCATCTCCCCCTCAAGCTAAAGTATTCTTGATTCTTCATTCTCTAATAGGTTGAATACATGTCATAACTTTCAATCTACAAAGCTTTATTCCATCAAGTGCCTTCGTCATCATATCTGCTACTTGCTTTTCAGTTGGAACAAAAGAAATGTCAATCTCCTTTGCCATGAGCTTCTCCCTAATAAAGTGGTAATGAACCTCTATGTGCTTGGTTCTTGCATGGAAAATAGGGTTTGCTACTAGATGCATGGAACTTACATTATCTCCATATATTACATCTTGGAACTAATCCAATCCACCATGTGAGGACGAAGCACATAGAAGTTCATTATCACTATGTTAAAGAAAAGATCACAATCTTTTAACCATATTGCCTCTTTGGTTGCTATGGTCAAACCTCTATACTTTGCTTTAGTTGAGGATAAAGCAATTTTTGGTTGCTTCTTGGAACTCCATGACACTAGCTTTGAACTTGCAAATGCTTAGTAACCATAGGTACTTCTTCTATCATCCTTAGTTCCTGCCAAATCTGCATCTGGATAGATTTTGATATCCAAATCTAAAGAGTGAGGATAGAATATACCTTCATAAATTGTACCTTTGAGGTACTTAAGTACTATCTTAGATCCATCCATGTGTGGTCTTCTTGGTGAGTGCATGAATTGACTAAGCACTCCTACACTATATGAGATGTCTGCCCTTGTATGAGTAGCATATATCAAGCTACCTACCAAGCTTTGATACTCTTTAATGTCTTCAATTTTCTCACCTTCATAAACACTAAGTTTATAACTCATCTCCAAAGGCGTACCTGTTGGTTTAGTGTTCTCCATTTTGAACTTAAGAAGTAGATCCTAAATGTATCTTCTCTAAGTCAAATACGTTCATTCATCTGTGTGTATGACCTACATACCTAGGAAATATGTGAGCTCACCTAAGTCACTGATTTTGAACTCCTCTTGCATGTGTCTGTTGATCCTTTGAATGCCATTCAAATCATCACCTGTCACAATAATATCATTTACATATACACATATATAGATAACCTCATTGTGATCCCTTTTGATGAATAGAGATGGATCTGAGTTGCCAGGTCTGAACCCTTGATCTTGAAGGTATATAACCAACCTGTAATTCCAAGCCCTAGGAGCCTATTTCAATCCATACAATGCTTTCTTAAGTCTGGAAACATAAGAGGCATGATTAGGGTTTTTGAATCCTGGTGGTTGTGACATGTATAGCTCTTCTTCATTTATCCAACCATTCAAGAATGCATTTTTCACATCAAGTTGGAGGAGTATCCAGTTCCTTGCAATAGCTGCACTTATCAATGTTCTGATTGTAGTCATCTTTTCAACTGGTGAGAATATTTCCTCATAGTATATACCATGAGTTTATGAACAACCTTTGGCAACTAATTGTGTCTTGTACCTACAAACTAATCCATCTGAATTTCATTTAACTTTATATACCCATCTACAATCAATTACCTTTTGATTTGGCAACATTGGAACCAAATCCCAAGTTTCCATCTCCTTCAATGCATCTATTTCTTCTTTCATGGCTTTTTCCCAATTAGGGTTTCCCTTTGCCTCTTCATAGGTTGAGGGTTCTTCAAAAATTGAGTCCGTTTTCAAGTAGATTGAATGATTTGTAACAAATTTGGAATCATATCCATATCTTTTTGGTTGTTTCTTCTCTCTTGCTTATCTTCTAGGTCTTGCTTGGAGCATTGTCCACACTCCTGCATCTTTTCTTTACCTCTTGACTCCCATAGTTTGTAATCCTTTGTCCTTTCATCTTGGTCATCATCTGTATCACTCTTTGGATCTTGGACCTGTGTATCATGCTTTCTTCGTAATTTATGAGAATTAGAATCATGATCATATGGTAGAGTTATCTTTTGTTTGTCTTCATCATACCAAGACCTGTGTTCTTCAAACACATCTCTACTTATAGTGAATTTCTTGGTAGAAGGATTATAGAACTTGTAACCTATCTGATTTGTCATAACCAATAAACTCTACCTTTGTTTCCCTTTCATCTAGCTTACCTCTTATTTGTGATGGTACATGAACATAAGCTAAACAACCGAACACCTTGCAATGCCCAAGGCTAGGTTTTCTTCCATGCCATGCTTCATAAGGAGTCATACCTTGAAGTGATTTGGATGGTAGTCTACTGAGAAGGTATAGCAGTTGAAATAGCTTCTGCCCATAGATAATCTGGTAACTTTTTCTGCAAGCATTGTTCTGGTTGATCTAACCAATGTTTTCTTTCTCCTCTCTGCAATTCCATTAGTTGAAGAGAGTACCTGGTATTCACTTCCCTTTTGATACCTTTATCCTACAAGAACTCATCAAACTCTTTGGAGAAGTATTCTCCCCCTCCATCAGATCTGAGCTTCTTGAGTGATTTACCTGTATGATTCTCCACATGTGCTACATACCTTTTGAAGCAATGAAACACTTAATTCTTACTCTTGATAAAGAATAGAATAGTCCATCTACTATGGTCATCAATAAATGAGACATAATACCTTCATCCTATCAATGAAGGTTCTTAGCTTGGTCCCCATACATCTATATGTACTAATTCCAATAAGTTTTTGTGGATGTAGCCTTTGTAGTTGAATGGTTGTCTTTGTGCCTTCCCAATCTAACATGCATCACAACTGTTGATCATATGTTGCTTTGATATGTTTGGCAGTCCAAGAACACTTTGATCCCTACATATATCCTTCAAGGTTCTTTCATTCACATGAGCAAGTCTCTTATGCCACACTTCAAGCTCACTTAGGGTTTGAGACCCAAAAATGAATAGAGCTATTTTCTTGGTTTCTCCTACTTCAAAAGTAAAGAGCCTACGATGCTTCTCACCTCTGGCTTTCTTCTTGAATCCTTGACATGGATCTTCCACAAAAGCTCCATGTTGGGTGAACCTAACTTGCAAGCCTTTTTCAACTATTTGGCCTACACTTATTAGATTTTTAGTGATAGTGGGTACATAGAGAACCTTACCTAGAATGTTTGTCCTGCCATTGGAAGCTTTGACATTACCAATCTTCGCCACATTTTTCTTTGTGTCATCCCCTGTTTGTACTTCATGTCTATGCTTTGGACTTTCCAAATCAGATAAAAGAGCAATGTTGCCTCCAACATGATTTGAACATCCGTAGTCTATGTAGAACAAACGATGATCTTCTTTACCTTCTTTGTGGCTTAGATTCATGAGAAGAAATGAGTCCTTATGTGGTTGATCTTATGAATAAATGTTGACGTCCCTTCTATTATAGCCTCTATTGTTATTGTTGAAGTTGTGTCCACCTCTGCCTCTATTGGTGCCATATCCACCTCTTCCACTTCCTTTCTGGGTCTTCCCATTGAACCAGTAGTTGTGATTGGTGTGGTTGGTCTTATCGTAGATGGCACAAGGTTGAACATTCTAACCTTTGGCTTTGTCATGATTTGGTCCTTTCTTCTTCCATTTCCACTTGTTCTTGCTTGCAAAGTTGGCTTGGGAAGTCTCCTTTTCATCTTCTTCCTTTCTCTTGCCTTTCTGCTTCTTATCCTTCTTATCTGCATATAGAGAACTAGTTGAATTACCATGATAGGAGTTACCTTTCTTTATGCTATTCTTGGCCTTTTGATTGGTAACAGAATCTGTGATGGTTTGTTTAGGTGTCTTCTTCATTTGATTGAAATCTTTCCAAAGATTATTCTTTCTTTCTTTGCTACTCACAGAAAAGAAAGTCTCGAGGGCATCCCAAGTCTTTTGAGATGTCTTGCATCCTCTAATATGTAGTAATAGAAAGTCAGAGATAGAGTTTAGTATGTACAAGCTTACTTAAGCATCCCTTGTGAACCAAAGTGTGAGCTTATCTATCTCGTCTTGTGTAGATCCTCCCTTGGATCTTGGAATAGGCATAGCTTCATCACCTGCTACAATTCCATAAAGATTTGTACCTTGCAAATAAGCCTCCATTGTCATTTTCCAAGCCATGTAGTTGTTTCAATCAAGCTTCTCGATCATTGAGGGAAAGCCATCACCCATCTTGATCTAGCTCTAATACCACTTAAAGAACTTAGAGAAGCTTGTAGGTGGTAAAAAAGTGATTTGTCAAGCAATGAAGCTTGGTCTAGACAACCGGCACAAAACCAGTCCTTGAGCTTATGGAGACTCAAATAGACCTTATAAGCATGCGATAAGTGGCATGAAATGCACTATTTACTTTGGAGCATCAAGGAGAAAGAGTCGATCCAAAACAAATAGGTTTGCACATCAATTAGCTCAAAAAACTTACTATCTTTGGATGAGACAATGAACTCTAAATGCACATAGCAACCAGGATGATTACAATTAGAAAAAATATTGATACATATAGGGTTTCATGTATAGAATGCACAAGGAGTATAAGGAATAAGTAAAATATGCTTTTGGAATGCGCTAGACACTCAACAGTGATACCTCCTATTTTTCAAGAATACACAAAGATTGACCCGGAGATAGAAAATCTGAGATTTCTCCCATTATACTGAACCAAAGGCTTTAAACATTTACATGCATAAACTTAACACCAGTATCTTTCCATTAATCTACGTTGCATCCAATTTGGAGCTTTGTAGGGAGTGCAACAGCCTCTGCAAGCTTACTATTGTTGAAGAAGATGATGCAAAAAAATGAAGGAGTAGGACGATGATAGTTACAAGCCTATCTATCTTGCTTCCATGTAATGTACAAGTGATTTCAAGTCTCTATATAGACTCTAGAATTGATCCACAACTTCTACAAGTGGATTTTGAATTCAAATGAATGTGGTTAAGGTTGTTGGAGGGAATCAATTCACTTTCCTACAATCTAAGAAAAGTGAAGATCTAGTTTGACCTACTTTAGGGTGATTTATTGATTGATTTGATTGCAACTCAACCACCACAAATTCGTGGAATTTGGGCTCTATCTTTCTACTTTTACATGTGTAAAGCTCTAGCCTTTTACAATGGTAAAAGATCCATGAAAAGTCATTTAACAAAATACAATAAATGAGAATAAGTAAAGAACTCTCCAATGGATATTGTTTCGATGTAATCCAAGCGATACTTTTTGATGTAGATAAAATCCACCTCAAGCATAGTGTAATCTTGATGTTCCAACATCTCCCCCTCAAGCTAAAGTATGCTTGATTCTTCATTCTCTAATAGGTTGAATACATGTCATAACTTTGAATCTACAAAGCTTTATTCCATCAAGTGCCTTCGTCATCATATCTGCTACTTGCTTTTTAGTTGGAACAAAAGAAATTTCAGTCTCCTTTGCCATGAGCTTCTTCCTCATAAAGTGATAATGAACCTCTATGTGCTTGGTTCTTGCACGAGAAATAGGGTTTATTGCGAGATGCATGGAACTTACATTATCTCCAAATATGTGAGGTTTGGAACTCACAAGTCCCAAATCTATTTACAATGCTTTTAACCATATTGCCTCTTTGATTGCTATGGACCAACCTCTGTACTCTACTACAATTGTTGGTTGCTTCTTGGAACTTCATGACACTAGCTTTGAACCTCCAAAGGCTAAGGAACCAGAGATATTTCTTCTATCATCCTTAGCTCCTGCCCAATCTGCATCTAAATAGATTTTGGTATCCAAATCTGAAGAGAAAGGATATAATATACCTTCATTGATTGTACCTTTGATGTACTTAAGTACTCTCTTAGATCCACCCATGTGATGTCTTCTCGATGAGTGCATGAATTGACTAAGCACTCCCACACAGTATGAGATGTGTGCCCTTGTATGAGTACCATATATGAAGCTACCTACGAAGCTTTGATACTCTTTAATGTCTTCAATTTTCTCACCTTCATAAACACTAAGTTTATGATTCATCTCCAAAGGTGTACCTATAGGTTCAGTGTTCTCCATTTTGAACTTAAGAAGTAGATCCTAAATGTATCTTCTCTGAGTCAATTACATTCCTTCACCTATGTATATGACCTACATACCTAGGAAATATGTGAGCTCACCTAAGTCACTGATTTTGAACTCCTCTTGCATGTGTCTCTTGATCCTTTGAATGCCATTCAAATCATCACTTGTCACAATAATATCATCTACATATGTGATCCCTTTTGATGAATAGTGAAGGATTTGAGTTGCTAGGTTTGAACCCTTGATCTTGCAGGTATGTAACCAACCTCTAATTCCAAGCTCTAGGAGCTGTTTTCAATCCATACAATGCTTTCTTAAGTTTGCAAACATAAGATTCATGATTAGGGTTTTCAAAACCTTTTGGTTGTGAGATGTATACCTCTTCACTTATCCAACCATTTAAGAATGCATTTTTCACATGAAGTTAGAGGACTCTCCAATTCCTTGCAGCAGCTACACTTATCAATGTTTTGATTGTAGTCATATTTTCAATTGGTGAGAATGTTTCCTCATAGTCTATACCATGATTTTGTGAGCATCCTTTGGCAACTAATCTTGCCTTGTACCTGCAAACTAATACATCTCAATTTCTTTTAAGTTTATATACCCATCTGCAACCAATTACCTTTTGATTTGGCAACATCGGAACCAAATCCCAAGTGTCCATCTCCTTCAATGCATCTATTTCTTCTTTCATGGCCTTTTTCCAATTAGGGTTTTCCTTTGCCTCTTCATAGGTTGAGGGTTCCTCTGAAATTGAGTCCTTTTCCAAATACATTGAATGCTTTGAAATAAATGTGGAATATATCCATACCTTTTTTGTTGTTTCTTCTCTCTTGCAGATCTTCTAGGTCTTAGCTTGGAGCATCCTCCACACTTTTGATTCTTTGCTTTGCCTCTTGAATTCCATAGTTTGTAATCATTTTCCCTTTCATCTTGGTCATCATGTGTATCACTCTTTGGATCCTAGACCTGTGTATCATGCTTGTTTCCTAATTGATGGGAATCAGAATCAAGATCATATGGTAGAGTTACCTTTTTTTGTCTTCATTATAACAAGACCTGTGTTCTTCAAAGACAACATCTCTACTTATAGTGAATTGCTTGGTTGAAGTATTAAAGAACATGTAACCCATCTAAGTTATCATAGCCAATAAACACTGCCTTTGTTGCCCTTTCATCTAGCTTACCTCTTATTTGTGATGGTACATGACTATAAGCGAAACAACCAAACACCTTGCAATATCCAAGACTAGGTTTTCCTCCATGCCATGCTTCATAAGGAGGCATACCTTGAAGTGACTTGGATGTTAGTCTAGTGACAAGCTACACAGTAGTTGAAATAGCTTCTCCCTATAGATAATGTGGTAACCTTTTCTCTTCAAGAATTGTTCTGGCTGATCCAACCAATGTCTTGTTTCTCCTCTCTAAAATTCCATTCAATTGAGAAGAGTATCTAGTAGTCACTTCCCTTTTGATACCTTTATCCTGAAAGAACTCATCAAACTCTTTGGAGAAGTATTCTCCCCCTCCATCATATCTAAGCTTCTTGAGTGATCTACCTATATGATTCTCCAAATGTGCTAGATAATTGTTGAAGCAATCAAACACTTCATTATTACTCTTGATAAGGTATAGAATATTCCATCTACTATGGTCATCAATAAATGAGACATAATACCTTGATCCTGCCAATGAAGGTTCTTGATTTGGTCCCCATACATCTTTATGTACTAAGTCCAATAAGTTGTTGTGGATGCGACCCATATGGTTGAATGGTTGTCTTTGTGCCTTCCCAATTTGACATGCATCACACGTGTTGATCATGTGTTGCTTTGATATGTTTGGAAAACCAAGAACATGTTGATCCATACATATATCCTTCAAGGTCCTTTCATTTACATGAGCAAGTCTCTTATGCCACACTTCAAGCTCACTTAGCGTTTGAGAGCCAAAAGTGAATAGAGTTATGGTTTTTTTTACCCTACTTCAAAAGTAAAGAGCCTACCATACTTCTCACCTCTGGCTATATTCTTGAAGCATTGACATGGATCTTCCACAAAAGCTCCATGTTGGGTGAACCTAACTTGCACGCCTTTTTCAACTATTTGTCCTAGAATGCACAAGAGTATAAGGAATAAGTAAAATATGCTTTTGGAATGAGCCAGACACTCAACAATCCTACCTCCTATTTTTCACGAATACATAGACATTGACCCTGAGAAAGAAAAACTGAGATTTCTTCTAATTTACAAAACCAAATGCCTTGAAAATTTACAAGAATAAGCTAGACACTAGTACCTTTTCAATAAGCCATGTCGCATCCTATTTGAAGCTATGTAGAGAGAGCAGTAGCCTCTGCAAGCTTACTCTTGTTGAAGAAGATGATGCAAAAAAATGAAGAAGAAAGACAATGATGGTCACAAGTGTATGTATATTTCTTCTATGTAATGTACATGTTATAACTTATGGAATATGTTGAACAATGCATTGTTGGAGTGTAACATGGAATATGTTGAACAATGCATTGTTGGATTGTAACATGGAATATGTTGAACAATGCATTGTTGGAGTGTTAAATTATTGTTGAACAATGCATTGTTAGAGTGTTAAATTATTGATGTATTAATGTGTTTTTGATGTTTCTGATATAGCAACTGAAGGTCATGAGGAGCATGCAAGGCGTGAAAGGGCGGACATCAATAATCCGAATATTTATTATTTAACTTGTAAATAAACCTGCGTAGAAGGTTCTATTGTTAGAAACAGTTAGAAAAGTAATGGTTAGAATAAGGGCCATTGTAGACCGCAGTTTCTGTTATTGAAAGCAATGGCTTTCTGTAAAAGTTACTAACTTTTGGTTTCACGCTTGCTTTTCGAAGCCGCTCTCATGTAACCACTCTTTTTGACGTAATCAAAAAGTCCTATAAATACATGCACTCTGTGGACTGTCGAAACAGAGTGCATGGGGGGAGATTGCACCCAATACTGCGTTCAGTCTCGTCTCTTGTTGTCTCTATTTTTCTGTGTGTTTTTTGTGTTCATAACCTCTGTGTGCGCATGAGCAAGATCTTGACAATAGTGGTATCAGAGCTCTGCACGCGTCAATACAGAGGGTTCTGTTCTCTGTTCCTGTTCGCGATTCCGATTCCGATTCCGATTCTGATTCCATCTCCGGTTCCCGTTCCTGTTCCAGAACCAGAACCTACATTTTCACCTATGTTTACTCCTTCGGCTTACTCCAAGGAGTCGATTAAGGCAAAGAACTTAGGCAATACATTGGCAACATTGGCACCCAAGGCTCCCTTGGCGACCGTTGGCTACGTGCGAGGCAATTTTAATTTTGAGTGGCAAAAGAGTGGTTTAGATTCCCTAAGGTAGGAGGATTTGAACCCACAACCTCCTACTTTCAAGGGAAGTACTTTAACCACTCCTCCATATCTTGGTGTTGATACTCAAGTTCTCTCTCCTTAAATTTAACATAACTTGCAGTTTTTCTCACTTTTCAAGGCGGCACGACGCGATGCGGCACGTCTCAGGGTACATCCTGTCAGGATACACTTCTCAAGGTACATCAGGGTACATCCAGATAGGGTACATCAGGGTACATCCAGACAGGGTACTTTTCTGCTAGGGTACAATTCCCTGAGGGTACATCCCGAGAGGAAAGCACTAGCTTAAGGGTCCAAGAGCACAATGGAGGATTACAGTAATTCACCTCTACCTGAGGCAACACTTGAACAACAACTAGAGCTCCTACAGCATGAGCTTCGAGGAGTTCAACATGAGATCCGACAATGTGATGAAGTCCTCCAAAAGATACAAACTGAGGCAGACAACCTTACGATGGTGGTTGGTTTAGAGGTGGGAATCCAAGCTAAGCTTGACACCCTACGACCTACAACCATCAATGAGGCTATATCTTTTGCCTATGATGTAGAAAAAGAATTCCAATCCATAACTAAGTCAATCCGTCTACAACAACCATGCCAACGACCACTTTACGTTAAACCTGCATTTCTTATGAAGCGTACTTTTAATGCCCCATCTTACCCTAGTTTTCCTTGTCCTCCACAATCCAATTACTCAACTCCACCTATTGCTTCATCTCTCCAACCAAGCAAACCACCTACCCTTCAAACTTCAGCGGTAGATGCCCAACAGAAGCGACCACGAATCACTTGCTGGAATTGTGGTAAACCTGGATATACAAAAATAAGGTGCAGATTGCGACCTCTTCACATGGAACTGGCGCTAAATTGTATAGCATGGAGGTCCATAATGAAGAAATTCCTCCTGTTTGGATAGAGGAATCATTGGAGAAGGACTTAAGTACCTTGGGTAACGATATCTCTCTTCACTCTCTACTTTGCATGCAGGGTACAATAAATAATAAAGTAGTTAAAATTCTACATGACGATGGTAGTTCACATGACTTCATTTCACATTTATTAGTACAAGAACTTCAATTACAAATGTTTCCTTCCTTATATAAAGTGAAAGCTGCATTTCAAGGTAGTCGTTATAATGTAACACAAGAAGTGCAAGATGTTACGATTAGCATAGGCACATATGTTGATTCATGAACATTTTTAATTGCACCTTTGCAATCTTACGATGTTATACTAGGTATGCCTTTTCGTCACCATTATAACCCACGTATTGATTACCATACGCATACCTTTAACTTTGAATTCAAAGGTCAAATCATTAATTTGTCTGCACGACATGATTTCCAGCCATTTCCATTAATTATCACACTCAAGTAAAGCGTGCATTTAGGAAAGGATTCAACTCATGCATTGTTTTTGTCAATGTCATCAATGATTATACTCATACACTTCCTGATGCATATAAACCTTTCATGAGTACTTATAAGGATTGTTTTATGTCTGAGTATCCCTCTGAACTACCACCCTCTCGAGGATCCTTTGACCATAGCATAGACTTAGTCCCTGGTAGTTCTCCTCCTCATAAAGCACCTAATAGACATGGCCCACTATACCAAAAGGAAATAGAAAACCAAGTAAAAGACCTACTACAAAAAGGACTTATAAGGCCTAGTTCTTCCCCATTTGGAGCACCAGTTCTCTTAGTTGAGAAGAAGAATAAAACTTATCGAATGTGCATTGATTATAGAGCCCTTAACAAGATCACAATAAAGAATAGATACCCTATTCCACGAATAGATGATCTCTTAGATAAGTTACGAGGAGCTTGTGCCTTTAGTAAAATTGATCTAAAATCGGGTTACCATCACATTCGTATGACACAAAGTGATATTTTCAAGACTGCATTTACAACTCAAACTCGCCATTATGAATTTATGGTAATGCCCTTTGGACTTACTAATGCCCCTGCTACATTTGCACGAATGATGAACAATATTTTTCTTGATTATCAAGCTTTTGTTCTTGTATTCTTTGATGATATACTTGTTTAGAGTAGAGTGATAGTGAACATGAAAAGCATCTTGAAACAGTTTTTCATTTGTCTGCATGGGGGGAGATTGCACCCAATACTACGTTCGGTCTCGTCTCTTGTTGTCTCTATTTTTCTGTGTGTTTTTTGCGTTCGTAACCTCTGTGTGCACGTGAGCAAGATGTTGACAACAGTACAAGTGATTTCAAGTCTTTATATAGAGTCTAGAAGTGATCCACGACTTCTACAAGTGGAGTTTTAATTCAAATGAAGGTGGGAAAGGTTGTTGGAGTGAAGATCTAGTTTGATCTTTTAGGTGATCTATTGATCGATTTGATTGCAACTCAACCACCATAAATTTGTGGAATTTTGGCTCTATCTTTCTACGTTTACATGTGTAAATCTCTAAGCATCTACAATGGTAAAAGATCTATGAAAAATATTTTAAAACATTACAATAAATGAGCATAAGTAAAAGAACTCTCCAACGGATATTCTTTCGATGTAATCCAAACGATAGTTTTTGATGTAGATCATATCCACCTCAAACATAGTGTGAGATTGATGTTCCAAAAAAGGGTACTATAAATGAAGGGCTATTTATCCATTCACATCTGACTTGGATATCAAGCTATATTCTGATGCAGATTGGATCGGCTCAAAAGATGATAGGAGGAGCACTTTTGGCTACTTATCTTTTGTAGGTTCAAAGCTAATTTCATGGTCATCAAAGAACAACCAATTGTGGCATTGTCATCAACTAAAGCAGAATATAGAGACTTAGCAAATGCAACATAAGAGGCTATGTGGCTAAAGCAAGTTTACTGAGATTTGAGATTATATTCTTATACTCTAATGATCTTTGGAGATAACACTAGTTCACTTTATTTGACTGCTAATCTTGTATATCATGCAAGGACTAAGCACATTGAAGTGCACTATCACTATGTGAGAGAAAAGATACTTAGCAAGGACATCCAACTATCCTATGTATCTATAAATCCACAATGTGCAAATATGCTAACAAAAACTTTGGATGGAACTAAGATAAACAGCTTCAAGATGATGATTGGATTGTAGGAAGTCAAGGAGAAATGAAGACCAAACATGTTAAGCTTGAGGGAGAGCTGTTGGTGCAAATGAGTCCAAGCCTATATACTTGGACAATTAGCATTTATTTCATATACTTACATATGACTATTCCCTTGTAAAAAGCAATTTACCTTTATCCTTGTAAAAATGCATATGTTAAGTGCACTACTCACACGTAGAGTTAGGAGGAACCAAATCTCGAATTACTTGGTAGTTCATTGATGAGAAAGTAAGTCCTAAAGTTTAGGATTCACTTTCTTGTAAGAACTTGAATTTGAATTCAAAAGTTGGCTCCAACTCTAAGCTATAAAAATGGATCAAAATCTCACATAAGAAAAGGCCCGATTTGGAGATCATTTTAGAGGGATGTTCTGTGATTAATGATCTCATTCTATGGTTTCTTCACTATCCTCACATTGTGCAATAATACATTGCCAATGTTATTGTAATTCTATGTGATTTAATACATATACTTTGATCATATCTCACTCTCTCTTCTCTATCATGATCATCTCATAATAGTGAACTTCTTAGACTTGGTTCTCAATGCATACTTGATCTGTTGATGTGATTTAAAGTGGTATAGATTCAACATATTGTCTATCTCATAGCTACAAAGTTTCATTATCATTGCTTTACTCAACCTCGAGATATCTTTGAAAGTCTTCTCACTAGGGTGCATACTATATTGTGATTGGTAACTATCTAAGTCAATTACATACTCCCAAAAGGAATTTGATCAATTGCTAGCAGGTTGAGAGCACTGTTCATTTTATTGAGCATATGTAAATAGCAAAATAGCAAGTTTTGCTTATTGTTGAATGGTCTACTCATCTGTTTTGATCCATTGATTAGACAATCATACTCCAAAGCACTTAAATGATTATTTATGATTGTTGGGAAGCTCACGGGGTCTACTCTACTCTCCATAAATTGGTTTTGCTGGCGTGAAGTAGGATTTTGCAGTAGCACTTCATTTTTGGAATCTATCCACCATCTCCTTCAACACTTGTTACTCCATCTTGGATGTTTCTACGACTCGTTTCTCTTAACTATGTTAAATTATCCATAAGGTCCCAAGGAAAAGAAAACTTGTTCCATTAACACAAAGCATGTAAAGCAGCAAGGACTATGGAGTATTATTGCAAACAAGATCTATAAGAAAGGTTCCATGAGCCACGACTCATTTGCTCCTACCATGTGGCTGGAAGACCCCATACATATTTCTATGTAAGCTTGGAAAAGGAGTACACCTATTATCTAGGAAGAAAAGATTACTTACTCAAAGATAGTTGAAAAATAGGTACTTAGGCTCATCTCATATTGGGCAGTGCATCTTAGAATCTTGAAAAAAAAGTGCCAATCATTGTCTATCAACACAACTCATCCACTTGTAGCTTCCCCACACAGGACAGAGCCCCTCATATCTTTTCCAAACACGTCACGAAGCGTAGGAATCTATTTTTTTCCGATTCTCCTCCTCTACCCCAAGGGGTTTTCTCTTACCACATCAAAATTTGAAAGTATTTTAAACATAAATTCAAGCACTCTTGTATCACCTTGTGTGAATGAATGCCGAAAGAATTTAAAAAAAGTTAATTCTTATTTTTTAAACACTCTGCTGGTAAAGGAGGTACTGTAGTAGGTATTTCCAGTAATCTTGCCCATCTTGTAGAAGATTGCTTCCATAGTAACACAAATCAATGGATTGCAATTAAATGTTTGGCTCCCTTGGATTATACTTTTATCAGTGTTTATGCTTCTGATCATGCTAGTGACAAGTCCCTCTGCTGGAAAGAAATTTCGGCCATTTCAGGTGATGCTTTCATTATGGGAGACTTTAATATGGTTGTGTCGTCGAATGATAGATCTGGTAATCACAATAATGTGTTGCAAAGAAGAGAGAAAGAGCACTGGTATGCAATGGTCAACTCCCTTAACATTTTAGATTGTTCTGTCCATTTTGGCCATACCTGGTATGCTCCTAATTATATCAGACCCCTTTCTGCTAGATTGGATAGGTGTTACATGAATATTAACAGATTTCAAGAGCTGTGGCAAGTTGATTGCAAGAAGGACAATTCCCTGACCCTATCTAATCACTCCCCCCTTATTTGTAAGCTCTATAGTAACTCGCCTAAGTATAGGGCTACATGGCCACACTTGGATCCCTCCCATATTAAGATTCCTTATATTAAAGGCCAGACTAGAGTATTTTTACTCATCATTTTTTTGCTTGTAACTCTCCCCCTTTTAAGGCTTGGGAGAACTCTGTGAGAGACATTCAAAAGCTTTTCACCAAATATAAGATCAATGCTAGGGAGGTTAGGAAGAATAGAAGGATGATGATCATGAAAGAGATAGAACTTGCCTCTAGAGCTGACTTGGATCCCTTGGAAAAAAGAAAGTTGGTTTTTGAACTTGAGAGTAGATTGAGATATGAAGACTATCTCTTAGCTAGTGGTGCTCTTGCTTTTTCAAAGGAATTTTGGGCTTGTATGGTTGACAAACCTAACAAACACATGTTTGATTTGTTGAGGAAAAAGAAAGCTAGGGACTTTGTGCCCATGTTGAGGAAGAGATCAGTAGACTATGCTATTTCTATCAAGGAGAATTTATAGGAGGCTATTAGCTTCTTTACTAATGTTTTCTCTATGCCTCCCAAGAGGGAGGAGGATATCCGGAATGCCAGAGCCTATATTGCCCTTAAAAGGTAAAAAATGATTCTTGAGGCCATGGTTGATATTCTAGACCTGCCCCTCTCTATCGGCGAGGTTAGAGAAACCATTGGTAAATTGAAACCATGTAGAACTCCTGGTTATGATGGTATACCAGATGAATTCTTTCAAGAGATGGTTGATTTTTTGGTGCCCATTATTCTTTTGTTGTGGCAAGAGGCCATGAGGAGAGGTACTCTTTCTACCTTTATCAACTTTGGTGTGATTAAACTAATTCATAAAATGGGACGAAGGATGACCTGAATAAGCGGAGACCGATGTCTTGTCTGACTTCTATATACAAAATCTTTGCTTCCACCCTAGCTAGAAGTCTCAATCTGATTATGGATAGGATTATTCTTCCAAAGAAAAAGGAGTTTATACATGGTAGATTCATCCTTGATGCTATTATTTCCATTTGGGAGGGCCTTGAGTTTTCCAAGGAGAACAACATTGTTACTTTTTTTTTCAAAGTTGACTTTGACAAAGCCTATGACAAAATAGAGTGGGACTTCATCCTTCATTCCTTGTTTGATATTGGTGCTGGTAAAAAATTTATTAAATACACAAGCATTTTATTTGATAATGCTAACTCTAGGGTTGCTATGAATGGATATGTTTCTGATCCCTTTATGTTATGCAGTTCCATCTGACAAGGTTGCCCCCTTGCCCCTCTTCTCTTTGCTATTACAAGTGACTCTCTTGCTTGGCTTGTTAGAGACTGCTTTGTTGAGAGCATTATCAAAGGTTTGGAAATCCCAGGGTCTAATTCTCAACTTGGACTCCAAATGTTTGCTCATGACACAAATATGATCACTGGGGCTGATAGTATTTCTACTGAAAACTTCCTCAAATGCATTGACCTTTTTTGTATTGCCAATGAGTCTATAGTTAATCATCAAAAGCCTGGTTTTTTTTTTAACTAATAACTCTACCCCTTGTTTGTTGATTCGTGACAAAAGCTTGTTCACTAACAAGACTGCGGAAAATTGTCACTTGTTGAGCTCTAACAAACTATCATCAATTGTTGAGCTCTTGTACTACTTGTTAACGCAGCGAGTGAGCTTAACTAGCTAAAGCTCAACTATGGAATTCACCACGTTATAAGAACTAAGCTAGAGCGATATTAGAACACCTCTATAATCATGAGTAGCTTAGCAAACTTTCTGACACTGAAAACTTTACAACTATGTTTTAAACTCACCACAATTTCACCGGAACTTCACCTGACTGTCACCAGAATGTCACCGTAATCTTACCGGAATCTTACCGTAATCTTACTGGAATCTTACCGGAATCAACTGCAATTCTGTTTGTAATTACTTCAAATGATTGTTGATGAAGTAAGGAAGTAATACCTGAGCTTCCTTCAGTAAATGAAATCTTTCTAAAGTTTAAGAAAAAACTTCACCAGTTCTAAATGCCTTTACTTTGAGACACAGTACTGTGTGTACTTGTCCCGTTTCACAGATCTTTTGATCAACTTATAGTTGAGACTACTGGCTTCAAGATGAGCTATCTCTCATGAAAAACTTTACACTATGTTGTGAGATCTAACTTGAAGATGTACCGGAAAACATGACTGAGAAAACTGTAATTGTTAACTAACTTTCATAGTAACATGAAATTACTCAGATTTCTTCACATACAAAGAATGCGCTCAAAACTTCCACATGAACATGTGTTTTCTATTAGAGAAGATGTGTACAAAATAGCTTGGCCTCACTTTGCTCATAGCTATGGAAAACTCTACTACTCTGAGTAGTTATTCCTTACCATCTCTCTCAGATGAATACCCGACAGTTCAGGTTCTATTATTCATCTCTACATACGCAATCTCTGGCGTCTTCTATATCACTATCCTTAGTTTCTATATGTGCTATTCTATTCCGGTTCTATGAGCAGACTGCTCTCTCTTCTTCTCTCTCTCTCTTCCTCTCTTCTCTTCCTCTCTTCTCTTCCTCTCTTCTCTTCCTCTCTTCTTTATTGTGATCTTCTACCTCATATATATACATTTTGTTCCGAGATTCAAAACTCATATTTCTAGAAGTTTCTATGAACTATATTACATTCGTGAATTTGTCCCTTCACTAATGCTTGATTTTCTAAATGCTTTGTTTCTGCTTCTCTTTGTCTTTCTTCGTCTTTATGTCTGTCTGTATGTCAAATTTGTGAGTGATTCTTCAACAGCTCCCCCTCAACACTAATTTGCATTCTCTGATCTTTCATATATTGTTCTTTTCTTTTATACCTGCCATTTCTTTAAATCTGCTTGTCTTTACTCCATCTAAGCTCTTTGTCAGAATATCTGCAATCTGATCTTTTGTAGGAGTGACTACTATTTCAATCTCCTTCTCCATTACCTTTTCCCTAAGGAAATGATATTGAATCTCTATGTGTTTGTTCTTGCATGAAATACTAGATTTGCTGCAAGATACAACGAGCTCATATTATCTCCATGTATGATAGGTATACCTTGATCAATACCCATACTTTTGAACAAGGTCTGCATCCATATCACTTCTTTAGCTGCTTCCACAAGTCCTTTATATTCTGCTTCTGTTGACGATAAAGCCACTGTGTGTTGCTTCTTTGAACACCAGCTTACAAGCTTATCTCCTAGGTATATCATATACCCATGTATTGACCTTCTGTCATCTTGACTTCCTGCACAGTCTGAGTCACTGTATGCTCTCAGCTTTATATCTGACGTAAAAGGATAATATAATCCTTCTTTTATAGTTCTTTTGATATATCTAAGAACTCTTTGTCTTGCAACCCAATGTTAATCCCTCGGACAATGCATGAATTGTGAGAGAACTCCCACTGCATAACTCAGATCAGGTCTTGTTAGTGTAGCATGAATTAAGCTTCCCACTAACGACTGATACTTCCTCATATCTTTAAACTCTGCACCACCATATTTGTTGAGTTTATGATTTACTTCAAGCGGTGTTGAAGCTTCTCTGCAATTCTCCATGTTAAACTTCTTCAGTAAGTTTAGGAGATACCTTTCTTGCGAAACATATACTCCATGATTTGTATATGTGACTTCCATTCCAAGAAAGTATGATAACTTTCCTAGGTCACTGATCTTGAATTCTTTTTCAAGTAATCTTTTTACCTCCTTGATTCCTTCATCTGAGGTACCTGTGATTATTATGTCATCTACATAAATACAAATGTAGATCATCCCTTCATCTGTTCTCTTAATGAGTAGACTTGCATCAGCCTTTGAGCTTTGGTATCCAAGGTCATTGAGATACTTCATAAGTCTGTAATTCCAAGCTCTTGGAGCTTGCTTCAATCCATGGAGAGCTCTTCTTAATCTGCAAACATGATCTGGGTAACTAGAACTTACAAACCCTTTAGGTTGTTCCATGTAAACCTCATCTGATATATATCCATTCTGAAATGCATTCTTTATATCCAGCTGACTTAGCTTCCATCCTTTTGATGCTGCTATAGCAATCAATGTCCGTATGGTTGACATCTTTGCCACCGGACTAAACGTCTCATCATAATCTATGCCATGCGTCTGAGCATAGCCTTTCACCACCAGTCTAGCTTTGTATCTGGCTATCCTTCCATCTGCAAGTTTCTTAACTTTGTAAACCCATTTATTTCCAATCACTTTCTTACCATTTGGTTTTGGAACAAGATCCCAAGTCTTGTTCTCTTCAAGAGCATTGAACTCCTCCTTCATTGCTTCTTCCCATTGTTTCTTACCTTTTGTTTCTTCATCTTCCTTTACTAAGTAGGCATAGTTTTTCTGAGTCAAATAAGAAGTGTCATAGGAATACCTTGTTGGTTGTTTCCTTACTCTATTTTACCTTCTTAACTCATATTCTTCATGTGTATCTGAATACACATCTTCATCAAATCTTGGTCCATCTTCGTTTCTCATACCTGATCCGATCCTGGACAAACTTGCCTGCATATGATCTTCATCTCCATTCACCTGCATATGTGATTTACCTTTTTCATTTCTTCTTACCTCTTCTTTAATTGTTTCTTCATGATCCTCTATGTTTGTATACCAACTTCTTCCTTCATCAAATGTTACATCTCTGGAAACAATAAACTGTTTGGTTAAAGGACTCCATAACCTATAACCCATCTGTTTTTCATCATATCCGATGAACACGTATTTTTCAGCTTTTGGTTCAAGCTTATGTCTCAGTTGTGATGGTACATAAGCATAAGCAACTGATCCAAACACTTTACAATGATCAAGTGTTGGTTTCTTGCCCCACCAAGCTTCATAAGGGGTCATCCCATTTAAAGTTGTACATGGTAATCTATTTACCAGATATGTAGCTGTATTTATAGCCTCAGCCCAAAGATAATTTGGACAATTCTTCTCCTTTAGCATTGCTCTTGCAAACTTAACTAGAGTTCGGTTTCTTCTTTCTGCTACTCCATTTTGTTGCGGTGTATACCTGCAAGTTAATTCTCTTTTGAGCCCTGCATTCCACAGATAATCATTGAACTCTCGAGAAAAATATTCTCCTCCTCCATCAGACCTTAGTCTTTTGAGTTTTTGTCCTGTAAGTCTTTCAGCATATGCATGAAAATGCCCGAAAGCTTCAAATACTTCTGACTTCTCTTTCAAAACATAAAGAGTTATCCATCTTGTTGCATCATCAATAAAAAGAACATAATACCTTGAACCACTGATAGATCCATCTTTTGTTGGTCCCCATACATCTGTATGTATGAGTTCTAACACATCATCGTGTTTATACCCTTTCTTCTGAAATGGTAACCTATGGGCTTTTCCCATCTGACAGGCTTCGCACTTGTGAATCATATGTTGATTCTTCATATTTGGTAATCCTTTCACGGATTGTTTCTCCACCATAGTTTTGATTCCTGTTTCATTAAAATGTCCTAACCTCTTATGCCAGAGGTCTAACTCTGTGAATACCTCATCACCATGTGTGATCAAGGCTTGACCAACATTCCCTTGTACTTTAAGAGTAAAAAGTCTACCTTCCTTTTTACCATGGACAATTTGATTGTATCCATTCTCTAGATCTTCAACAAATACTCCTTCATTTGTAAACCTGACTTGAAAACCTTTTTCTACTATCTGTCCCACACTAATCAGATTCTTCGGGATTGTTGGAACATACAAAACATTTGTTAGTAGGTCAGCTCCATTCTTACACTTTACTTTTCCAATTGACCTTACATTATGTTTTGTGTTATCACCTGTCTGTACTGTATGATTTGAAATACCTCCTTTAAGTTCTGATAACAATTCTATATTTCCTGACAAATGATTTGAACAACTAGAGTCAATATAGAACACCTTGAGGTCTTCATTCTCTGACATACTTATTGAGTTCACCATCAACGTTGTATGACTGTCATTCTGCATATCATTCGCATAGTTGTAGTAGGTAGTGTTATGAGACTGATTCTATCCCCAACTTCTTGCTCCACCTCTACCATATCCATCTCTTTGGCTTTGTCTTCCTCTTTGATATCTTCCGCTTCTATATCTACTGTTATTGTTATGATTCTGACTTGATCCTTGAGAATTATGCCAGGAATCATGAGCCAAATGATTGCTTAATCCACAGATCCAACAAGTCTTCTTGTTGTTAGTCTGATTACCTCTTCCTTTACCTCTACTTTTACTTCTGGAATTACCTCTTCCTCTTGCAAAATTTGCTTGAGTAGACATCTCTTCTTCATCTTTTTCTTTACCTTTATCACCTTTGTTCTTATTCTTTGCATACATAGCCGAACTATGTCCTTTATCTCCGTCTGTCTTCAAATCTTGCTCAAACGTTAACATTAGTCCAAGCAACTGATTTAAATCTTGTACAAAATGATTTAAAGAAAGTTCAGTTGAGAGTACGAAAGGTTTCCACCTTTCATCTCCTCTCAATGCTGCTAGCACTTGTGCTATCAACCTGTGATCTTCGATATCTTCATCAATAGATCCAAGACTATCGGCCAAGTCTTTCATCTTAGTGACATAATCAGTAATGCTTTGACTTTGCTTTTTCTTGAACATTGTAAACTCTGACCATAAGCTAGCCTTCCTAGATTTCGTCGTATTTTGGAAATGATCTTCCAATGCACTCCATATGTCTTCCGCTTTTTCTAGACCTCTAACGTGCGGTAGTAGATGATCTGTAATGGTATTGTAGATATAAGCTCTTGCCGTTGCATCTTTCTTCTGCCACAGCTTCAAGGCTTCTAACGCTTCTTTCTTCGGTTGACTGTCGTCCTCAAAATTCGGCTTCTTTTCTTCTCATGTCACATATATCATTAAGTCCTTACTCATAAGTAAGGCTTCCATGCGCATTACCCATGCGGGATAATTATCTATGTCCAATTTGTCAATGGAGATATGATCTGCCATAATCTTCTTGTTTCTATTACATCCGGTGAGTGTAATGTTAAAAGGTTTTACCTTTTACAGACCTACCTTTGAGAATTACTTCAGAATGTTTCTTGATGCCGTTTGTTGTTAATCATATCAGCTTTCACCTTTCTTGTGAAAGTTCTTCGAATTCTATTGTATCTTCACTTTCGTTTACTCTTGAGGATCTTTCTGCTCTTCAGAACCTTTCTGCTCTGATACCACTGTTGATTCGTGACAAAAGCTTGTTCACTAACAAGACTACGGAAAATTGTCACTTGTTGAGCTCTAATGAACTATCATCAACTGTTGAGCTCTTGTACTACTTGTTAATGCAGCGAGTGAGCTTAACTAGCTAAAGCTCAACTGCAAAATTCACCACGTTACAAGAACTAAGCTAGAGCGGTATTCGAACACCTCTATAATCATCAGTAGCTTAGCAAACTTTCTAACACTGAAAACTTTACAATTGTGTTTTGAACTCACCAGAATTTCATCGGAACTTCATCGGACTGTCACCAGAATGTCACCGTAATCTTACCGGAATCTTACCGTAATCTTATCGGAATCTTACCGAAATCAACTGCAATTCTGTTTGTAATTACTTCAAATGATTGTTGATGAAGTAAGGAAGTAATTCCTGAGCTTCCTTCAATAAATGAACTCTTTCTGAAGTTTAAGAAAAAACTTCACCAGTTCTAAATGCCTTTACTTTCAGACATAGTACTGTGTGTACTTGTCCCGTTTCACAGAAGTCTTTTGATCAACTTATAGTTGAGACTACTGGCTTCAAGATGAGCTATCTCTCATGAAAAACTTTACACCATGTTGCGAGATCTAACTTGAAGATATACCGGAAAACATTGACTGAGAAAACTGTAACTGTTAACTAACTTTCACAATAACATGAAATTACTCAGATTTCTTCACATACGAAGAATGCGCTCAAAACTTCCACATGAACATGTGTTTTCTATTAGAGAAGATGTGTACAAAATAGCTTGGCCTCACTTTGCTCATAGCCATGGAAAACTCTGCTACTCTGAGTAGTTATTCCTTACCATCTCTCTCAGATGAATACCGACACTTCAGGTTCTATTATTCATCTCTACATATGCAATCTCTGGCGTCTTCTATGTCACTATCCTTAGTTTCTATATGCGCTATTCTATTCCGTTTCTATGAGCACACTGCTCTCTCTTCTTCTCTCTCTCTCTTCCTCTCTTCTCTTCCTCTCTTCTTTATTATGATCTTCTACCTCGTATATATACATTTTGTTCCGAGATTCAAAAATCGTATTTTTGGAAGTTTATATGAACTATATTACATTCGTGAATTTGTCCCTTCACTAAGGATTGATTTTCTGAGTGCTTTGTTTCTGCTTCTCTTTGTCTTTCTTCGTCTTTATGTCTGTCTGTATGTCAAATTTGTGACTGATTCTTCAACATTGTTGTGTTGCTGATAACAAGTGTAAGATTATTGAAAGAGGTGTAATTTTTAGATTGCCTAGGTATACCTATGGGATTTGATATCTATTTGGATCAGAGATGGACTTGGATATTGGACAAATTCAGGAAAAAAGTATTTCAATGGATGGGGATGCAACAAACTCTTCCTCAAAGGGTCTTTGTTTTAAAACACTATATCCTTCCCACACTAACTTATTTTTTTGCCTTTTGGCAACCTTCCAAAAAGCAGGTTTCTCAAGCTAAGTCTCTGGCGAGAAGATTTCTTTGGGGGGGCACCCAACTCATTAACAAAATTCCTAAAGTGACTTGGAGTACTTGCTGCCTCAAGAAGGAAGAGGGAGGATTAGGCCTGATTTGCCCCACTAAAATGGCCACTCAGATGGCTGCCAAATGGATATGGATAGCTACTACTGTGAATGATTTTTGGGCATGCCTTGTCAAGAGGAACATTCATAAATTTCATATTAAAGACCATAAGAGATGGAATAATATTGATTTGTGGGATGTGGTTGTTTCCCCTTATATTTTCATCCCCAAAGGAAGCCCCATTATGTGTTCTTTGTGGAATGCCTAGATGAGGACCAAATCTAATTATTTTCTTCCGGACAACATTGTTAATAACTTCTCTTTTATGATGCAGGACTCAATGTGGATTGGTGTAAACTAGAAAATTGTTAATGATTATGCACTAACATGTTCCATTTTGGAGATTTTTCATTTGAATGTAGGAGTTTTGCAAGGAGAATTGATGGAATCTAGTTGTATTTGGTAGAAAATGGGTTCTGAAGTCGAGAAAGGATTAATCCATTTTGCGGCAATCCTTCAAAAGTGAGGGCACATGGGGGGAATCTCGATCGGAGTGGCGGTCTCTTTTGTTGGGAAATCACATGAGCTCGTGCCCATTTTTGGTATGGGATACACATGGGGGTGCTACTTTCTGAGGGATATAGATGGCTGATGCAGTGGCGGTGGAAGAATTCTGTTATATATCCTCATTCCAAAGGGACAATGGATGCTCTTCTTGCTTCAAATGTGCATTTTCTCATGAGCTTAGATTTGGAGATCAGCAGAAGATCTTGTGAGATAAAGGAAATCGATGTTTCAACTACTGAATATCAAAGAAAAGTGGTGAAGATAGCTTAAATGAAGCTCGCACTAGACTGAAGATGAAACCATTCAAATTTCCTAATCCTAGGTGGTACGGGCATGGTGATTTAGGATCTCAAATGACAAATTCGGTATCTATTTTCTTTAAAAAAATCACACGTGAGAGCAGTCGCTTGATTGCAGCTTATGGGAGTTGCTAACTCTGAGGTCGGGGGGGGATGTATCTCCGTTCCTCCCATGCTCCTTTCTGAGCAGGCATTGATGAGGGACCAAGTTTGGAGGGGATTCAGCAGCTATTGGGGGTATATATGATTTAAGAATTAAAAAAAAAAACAAACAAAAAACAAGGGGAAAATAAAAGGAAGAAAAAAAAACTTGAAACAGAAAAAAAGAGAGAAAAAAATCACACACAAAGAAAAAATACTAGAAAAATTAAAAACATAAATGAAAAATATAAAATGTATTAAGAAAAAAGAGAAAAAAAGGACAAAAAAAAAGAGAAAAAGTGTGCACGTGCGAGTGAGTGGAGCGAGTGGTGTGTCAAAGGGTCAGGGGGAGTGGGTTTGTGGGAAAGAAAAAGAAAAAGAAAAAAGTATTTGTCCTCTCTCTCTCTCGGGTTTTTTTTCCTCTTGTCTTTTTTTCGTCTGTGCAGGAGTGCTGGGGAGTTCTGCTTGGTTTTTTTTGGGTTATCTATGGAGGTACATAGAAGGAAGGGGATGGTTTCTTCGAAGTTTTTTGTGGTGTTTTGTACAGGTGCACAGGAGGGCTGGGGAGTCCCTTTATAAGGAAAACAGTTCTAGAGGTGGTCGTCATTGTTGCCAGGAGGAGTCGAGGTGAAGGAAGAGCAGAAGAAGGGTTTTGTTTCATAGGTTTTTGGAGGGCACCTGCTGGCTCTTCGGCGGGGAAAGAAAGAGGGGGGATTACTGCTCTCGCATTCAAACACAGGAGGGAAGGTAGATGCTCAGTTTTTCTCTCGGCTGGATCGTCTTCAGTGAATGGTTATGGACATTCTGAGAAGCGTGCCCTGGAGGGAGACTCTCGGGACAGTAGGGGGTGGCCCTCGATTTTTCGCTCGCTGTCTGGAGAGGATTGAGGGGCAGTGAGAAAGAGGGCAGACGTTGAAGAGACAAGAGTGGGGCTGCTGATTCTTGTAGGGTAGAGACAGGTATCAAAGGAGGGGGTCTTCTCTTTGTTTTTGGTTTTTTGGGGCGACTCCTATTTTGCTGTCATAGGGAGAAGAGAAAGAAAGGAGAAAAGCAAAAAGGAAGAGGGAATGTAAGATTGGTGCTGAAATGGAAAAGTAGAGAGAAGAGTGCGAAGCTAGCAACGAGAGTGGGATTAGTGGAAATAAAAGGTGGGTAGACTAGACTTGAGATAGGAAGAGAGAGGGAAAGAATTGGGATTGTGTGTGCCATATGTGAAAACGAGGCATAGCGAAATCCAAAAGTGGAAAAGAGATAGAAGGTGAAAAATAAGCACAAAGGCATAAGCTAGTGATAAGGGGGTACACACGCTTGACTGTGTGTGAACCTCAAACCAAGTGTGGAAGAGTGGGTGAAAGCGGGTGAGTTTGCATCAGTCGAGGGAAAGAAACCCCAGAGGGAAAAGAGGGGTTTCCAAGTAGTCAAAAGCGTGGATATTTGCTAAACTCGGGTGGAAATATAGGACCGAGCATAGGACCAAAAGCTAAACAATTGCATTAATTTGCATAAATCTGGTATACCGGGCCTTATTCATAATTGGCGATCCTACTGGGGATTGGCTTAGCATATCTCAGAGAGATTGCTACGAGTTTGCTTGGTGCCCCAATCGTGCGGCACAGCCAAGTCGACCCCAAATTTGTTTTGGTCTTTGTTAAAGAAATGTTGCAACAAAGAAAAGCTTGTGGTTCTCAGAAAGCAGACCCGAGGTCGATGAATCATGGATGGACCAACAGACCAACCAAATTCGTGCGAGCAATGAGGAATTACATGAACACATGTCCTCGATTTGGTCCTTTCTCCAATTATATCAGATGTTGGTGTTGCAAGGAGATTGGGCACATTGCCAAATTTTGTCCTTGAGTATTTACTCCGTTGGACTTTGTCCCTATGTGTGCAGATTGTGGAAAAAAGAGTCTATGTGAACATGCATGTGAGGCAAAGGAAGTCTCTCCCAAGAAGGTCACCGGGAAGTAAACTAGTTTCTCTCTCCCCACTCTCTATGTGGAAGTTGACAATGGAAGATATATTGGAGTGAAAAAGGTAGGAAATGAAGTCTTAACAAATAAGGACATGGACTATACGATGGAAAATAAGGTCAATGAATCTGAAGATAAAGTCTTAATAGAACTCGTGGAAAGTCTACAATGTTAAGTGAATTGGATATGCGAGGAGCGAGACAACGACAGGACCAAGATGGAGAAATTAGAAGAAAGTCAAATTGAAATAAAGGCCGTCTTAGAGAAATGGGAGGAGAAGGTGAAATGCATGGAAAGTAAAAACAAAGAGTTGAAAAGGGAAAACAAAAACTTGAGAAAGGAAATTGAGAGACTTCAGAGTCGAAAAGTTGTTGGGAAGAGTAAGGACATAGAAAGTGAGGCTCTTGAGATGAGTACTGACTTAGTGATAGTAGATTGCTATGGGTTTATAGCTGAAGATGAAATCCAACATGAGGATGACTTGGTGAGATGGATCGAGCAAGGAGAGCAGGAGATTAGTAGAGTGCAAGAAGTTATCTGTAGATACAATGACCAAGTAGGTAGGATCAGTGAGGAGTTTGAGTTGGATCAGCGATTAAGTGTGCCCAAGTAGAGAGTGATAAGAAGATGGGAGAATTGGAAAAAGAAAATGCGAGGTTGAAAGCAGAGCTGGCTAGATGGATGAGTCAGAGAGAGAAGGAAAGCCAGAGGTGTGTAGAGAAAGATGAAAAAGTAGATAGAATGGAAAAGGAGTTGCAGACAATGCTCGATAAGCTGAGTGCACTAGGAGGAGAGATAGAAAAAACGAACACTTTGGGGGCAACTATAGAAGCCCTCGTTGGTCAATTAGAGGAGAGTTTTCAGGATGTCAATAGAAGAGTTGAAGGAGTAGAGTCAAAAGGGAATGGGTTAGAAAAGAAACTCGAGAATTTAGGAAGAAGAAGATGTGAAGAGCTTAGTCTAGTGGAGAAGGTCGATGAAATGATGTTGGGAGAGAAAATTGAGAGGCTACATGACTCATTTGAGAAAATTGAAAATGCTCTCCAAGAAAATGAAAAGAGGATGCATGAGTGGGAACCTGAGAATGAGAAGTTGAAAAAACAAATGATGTGTGTAGATTGCAAAATAGCAGAACATCGAAATGATACATACCTAAATACACGAGGATTGAGGGAACTAGCTACGAAGGTTGACGAATTAAGAAACATATTCACAGATAGTGCCCAAGACCTTACGAAGCATCTTGCCTGGGTAGAGGACTATCTACAAAAACCAGGAAATCATGTGGAATCTTTACAAAGACGGGTTTGGAGATAAAAGGGGAAATGATTGAGGAGGTGTTGAAGAGATGGTTTGGAGTAGTGGTCATGATCAAGAGAGAGAGAAAGAAAAAGAGGATGAGGTGGATAAAAAAGGGATGACCAAAGGTAGAACAACGGGTGAGTGAAAAATAGAATGGACGTGACCAGTGGTAAAGGAGTGGCGATGAGTAGATTCAAAAGGTAACCGGTAACCTCAAGTGGAGGTGATGGTCGAAGAGGTCAGATGAGACTCAAAGAAGTGAGGGTAGATGAAACAAGAAGATGAAGCTCGGGAAATCAAAAAGAATGGGAATGAATAAAAGTGTACTTGAGCGTTAGTTTAGGGAATGAAAAGCTTGAGTGAAAAACTTGAGAGAAAAGAAAAGTGAACTCATGGTAGTGTGTGTTTGAATAGGTATGCCACGGGCAAGGATAGCTTGGGTCTGATTAGGGTTTGCTTTGTGGGATTGCGAATCTGAAATGTGAGGATGAATGGATCGAGTTGGTTGTACGCTTCGGAACTGAAGTGGCATTTTTCGAGGTTTCCAAGTCGGCAAGGTAGTTAGTGTGTGCAGATTTCAAAAGGAAAAGTTGACCATGGCATTAGTAGTCAGATTTTGGCTTGAGTAGCGGCAGAGAGTAGATGTGTCTCATCGGCATGTCCACGGGGGGATGTATGTGTGTGTGTCGTGATTGGTTGGGTTGGGAAAAAGTCCTTTCTTTTGTCTCCTAATTCTCGAGATGCGGGAATGAGAAAAAAAAAGAAAAGGAAAAAATTATATATGTTTATGTATGTGTGCATGTGGCTACGTGCCTATGTGGGCGGATAGGTGGGTGGATTCACTTTGGCCGAGTGGTCAAAGCCACGAACCGACGTCGGTTTCGCATAGGGCTAGTTGTCTGTGTGTCATGCGCTACGTTGGGCTCGTAGATGGGTGGAACAAACTCGATCGGGTGGTCGAGTCCACGAGTCGCATCCAGCTTCGGCGTAGGCCGGCAAGTGTGAGTAAACATGTGAAAAAAATGATGAAAAAAAAAAGAGAGAAATGTGAAAAAAAAAATATGAATGAGAAAAAAATTCCTTGCTCGAGGGGAGACAGAAGAGAGGCGAGAGAGCATGATATGCTCGGATGGGTATGTGTATGTGTTGTGGGGATCTGGGAATGTGTGGACTCCTGATGAGGCATGTCGAATCAAAGCTTATGCTCGGCTAGGGCTTTGGCTGCGATGTGTCTATGGAAAGCTTGGACTTGAGGAATCCAATCGTGCTAGTTGCATTGTTCGTCTGCAAACCTTCGGGAAGTGTCAGTTTTGCTTTTAGGCGGTGCAACGACTTGTGAAGTCTGGAATCGCGTTGATGATGAGCGGTCTTGTCGAGGTGAGCTCGCGTTAGGCTTGAGACGTCTTTGTCGTGTGTCCATCATTTTCAGAAAGGTGGTGGTGACCTAGCATAGGATCTAGTCGATGAGCGAGCAAAAAAATGAGAGATAGATAGGAAGGCAAGTGGGAATAGGAAACCCTAGGTCGAAGAGGCATGATAAATAGACAGGAGGGCTTGATGAGAAACGAAAGAAGAATTGGGGAGGTGGCAATATAGCCGGGTAGGGCCTAAAAAAAAAAAATAAAAATTTAAGAATGGTACTTGTTAACATAAATATGGTGCGTGTAAAAAGTGTGTTGAGTATGCATGTGGAATAGAGATTCTTGACGTGTTCAACGAATAGTTGAGACGAGTGACGAGAGGGAATGTGGACATGTCTTCTGCTTGCATGTATATTATGTGTGACTAGCTTGCATGTGTGATGTGAGTGATGTGTTTGTGTTCTTTCCATTCTGACATTATATTTGATGAAGAAAGGTTATAATGTTTGATGAAGTTTGTAGACAGGTGGAGATGACAGTGAAGATGCGAGAAAATGGACAAAGTTGGTAAGTGAAGTGACTGATTTTTGATGACTAATGGATGTTGATTTAGTGTGGTTGCAGGTATGCCAGTGGAAGGAGATAGAATAAGTATGAGGTATGTGAATGTGCATTGATGTATTGTTGATGACTTGAATGGTTTGAGTGCGGGTGCTAATTGGCTCGTCGGGGACGACTTCGCGAGCAGAAGAGGGGAGTATGTAAACTGGAAAATTGTTAATGTTTATGCACTAACATGTTCCATTTTTGAGATTTTTCATTTGAATGTAGGAGTTTTGCAAGGAGAATTGATGGAATGTAGTTGTATTTGGTAAAAAATGGGTTCTGAAGTCGACAAAGGATTAATCCATTTTGGGCAATCCTTCAAAAGTGAGGGCACATGGGGGGAATCCCGATGGGAGTGGCGGTCTCTTTTGTTGGGAAATCAATGGAGCTCGTGCCCATTTTTGGTATGGGATACACATGGGGGTGCTACTTTCTAAGGGATATAGATGGCTGATGCAGTGGCGGTGGAAGAATTCTGTTATATATCCTCATTCCAAAGGGACAGTGGATGCTCTTCTTGCTTCAAATGTGCATTTTCTCCTGAGCTTAGATTTGGAGATCAGCAGAAGATCTTGTGAGATAAAGGAAACCGATGTTTCAACTACTGAATATCAAAGAAAAGTGGTGAAGATAGCTTAAATGAGGTTCGCACTAGACTCAACACTGGCGTCTTCTCTGTCAAAGTACTTTCAGTATTGCATCATGTAGTTTAGCACTTTTTGTGAGGAGTGTGAGACGGATGGTTATGTTCTTTCAACAAAGATTTAAATGTAGAGGCATCAAGTGGATCTACTAACGTCGGCAAAGATGACCATCAAAGATTAGCATATGATGTGGATCTCAGATAATAATAACGAAAGGAAGGAAACAGAGATTGATGAGTTGAATGTGGAGAGCATAGAGATAATGGTTTCCTATTAAAATTTCCTAATCCTAGGTGGTACCGGCATGGTGATTTAGGATCTCAAATGACAGATTCGGTATCTATTTTCTTTAAAAAAATCACACGTGAGAGCAGTCGCTTGATGGAAGCTTATGGGAATTGCTAACTCTGAGGTCGAGGGGGATGTATCTCTGTTCCTCCCATGCTCCTTTCGGAGCAGGCATTGATGAGGGACCAAGTTTGGAGGGGATTTAGCAGCTGTTGGGGGTATATATGATTTAAAAATAAAAATAAAAAACAAAGAAAAAACAAGGGGAAAATAAAAGGAAGAAAAAAAAAACTTGAAACAAAAAAAAAGAGAGAAAAAAATCACACAAAAAGAAAAAATACTAGAAAAAGTAAAAACATAAATGAAAAAAATAAAATGTATTAAAAAAAAAAAAGAGAAAAGAAAGGACAAAAAAAAAAGAGACACGTGCGAGTGAGTGGGGCGAGTGGTGTGTCAGAGGGTCAGGGGAGTGGGTTTGTGGGAAAGAAAAAAGAAAAAGAAAAAATTATTTGTCCTCTCTCTCTCTCTCTCTCTCTCTCTCTCTCTCTCTCTCGGGTTTTTTTTCCTCTTGTCTTTTTTCCGTCTGTGCAGGAGTGTTGGGGAGTTCTGCTTGTTTTTTTTGGGTTATCTATGGAGGTACATAGAAGGAAGGGGATGGTTTCTTCGAAGTTTTTTGTGGTGTTCTGTACAGGTGCACAGGAGGGCTGGGGAGTCCCTTTATAACGAAAACAGTTCTGGAGGTGGTCGTCATTGTTTCCGGGAGGAGTCGAGGTGAAGGAAGAGCAGAAGAAAGGTTTTTTTTCAGAGGTTTTTGGAGGGCACCTGCTGGCTGTTCGGTGGGGAAAGAAAGAGGGGGGCTTACTGCTCTCGCATTCAAACACAAGAGGGAAGGCAGATGCTTGGTTTTTCTCTCGGCTGGATCGTCTTCAGTGAATGGTTCTGGACATTCTGAGAAGCGTGCTCTAGAGGGAGACTCTCGGGACAGTAGGGGGTGGCCCTCGGTTTTTTGCTCGCTGTCTGGAGAGGATTGAGGAGAAGTGAGAAGGAGGGCAGACGTGGAAGAGACAAGAGTGGGGCTGCTGATTCTTGTAGGGCAGAGACAGGTATCAGAGGAGGGGGTCTTCTCTTTGTTTTTGGTTTTTTGGGGCGACTCCTATTTTTCTGTCACAGGGAGAAGAGAAAGAAAGGAGAAAAGCAAAAAGGAAGAGGGAATGTAAGATTGGTGCTGAAATGGAAAAGTAGAGAGAAGAGTGCGAAGCTAGCAACGAGAGTGGGAGTAGTGGAAATAAAAGGTGGGTAGACTAGACTTGAGATAGGAAGAGAGAGGGAAAGAATTGGGATTGTGTGTGCCATATGTGAAAACGTGGCATAGCGAAATCCAAAAGTGGAAAAGAGATAGAAGGTGAAAAATAAGCACAAAGGCATAAGCTAGTGATAAGGGGGTACACACGCTTGACTGTGTGTGAACCTCAAACCAAGTGTGGAAGAGTGGGTGAAAGCGGGTGAGTTTGCATCAGTCGAGGGAAAGAAACCCCAGAGGGAAAAGAGGGGTTTCCAAGTAGTCAAAAGCGTGGATATTTGCTAAACTCGGGTGGAAATATAGGACCGAGCATAGGACCAAAAGCTAAACAATTGCATTAATTTGCATAAATCTGGTATACCGGGCCTTATTCATAATTGGCGATCCTACTGGGGATTGGCTTAGCATATCTCAAAGAGATTGCTACGAGTTCGCTTGGTGCCCCAATCGTGCGGCACAGCCAAGTCGACCCCAAATTTGTTTTGGTCTTTGTTAAAGAAATGTTGCAACAAAGAAAAGCTTGTGGTTCTCAGAAAGCAGACCCGAGGTCGATGAATCATGGATGGACCAACAGACCAACCAAATTCGTGCGAGCAATGAGGAATTACATGAACACACGTCCTCGATTTGGTCCTATCTCCAATTATATCAGATGTTGGTGTTGCAAGGAGATTGGGCACATTGCCAAATTCTGTCCTTGAGTATTTACTCCGTTGGACTTTGTCCCTATGTGTGCAGATTGTCCCTATGTGCCATATGTGAAAACGAGGCATAGCGAAATCCAAAAGTGGAAAAGAGATAGAAGGTGAAAAATAAGCACAAAGGCATAAGCTAGTGATAAGGGGGTACACACGCTTGACTGTGTGTGAACCTCAAACCAAGTGTGGAAGAGTGGGTAAAAGCGGGCGAGTGTGCATCAGTCGAGGGAAAGAAACCCCAGAGGGAAAAGAGGGGTTTCCAAGTAGTCAAAAGCGTGGATATTTGCTAAACTCGGGTGGAAATATAGGACCGAACATAGGACCAAAAGCTAAACGATTGCATTAATTTGCATAAATCTGGTATATCGGGCCTTATTTCAATTGGTCGTTTGGTTGACTCCAAATCTTGGTCATTGACTATTAGAAATAATAAATGTAGAAATTATGGCTTTCAGAAATGGAAAGATTTATAGTGTCATCCAGGGCTGTTATCTGACCATACCATTCTGATTAATATTGATAATTTATCATCTGCATGTAAACAGATTGTGCTCCAGAAAAAAAGGTGGCTGCAGCTTAAGTCATCTAACTACATGCATCATAGGTATCCAGAACTTCATCAGATTGCTGTTGACATCTACAAAGGATACAGAAGCTACTTCATTCCCATATCTGCCATTCTCCCTAAGCTCAACAAGAAGTGGAGTGTGAACTGGAATTCACAACAGTGGAGATACAGGTTTAAAAAAATATGAGCCTTCCCTAGTAGCTCCAAGCAATCTATTCTCCTTTGGCTCATTCTTCATCAGTCTATTTGGAGTGGTGCAAAAGCCAGAAAGTACAATATTAGCTCTGGGAAGTGTCTCTCCTACAATCAGATTGATAATATCAACCATATATTTCTTAAGTGTCACAAAGCTCAAAGGTCATGGTACCCCATCAGATTGTTCTAGAGTAGCTTTGGCCTTCCTGGCGTTGGTATAAGAGAAGTCCTCATTGGTGAATGTGGCCAGCTTGCTGTAGGACTTTAGCAAATGATCAGGTCACATATCTTATGGCATATCTAGAAAGACAGGAATAATAGGCTCTTTTCTTATCATCCCAAGGATATGTTGTTTGTTTGGATCGAGGGACTTGAGAAACTCATAAGTCATTGTAAATCCCTTATGTATGATGCCCCTGAGTATTTTTTCTCCCATAATGTGATTTGTAAAAGACTGCCTTACACAAGATGGAAAGTTAGACTTCTATCTCTGTATTCCCCTAAGAGGTTGAGCCTGATCAGCTTTCTGAAAACTTCTATGTAATCTGCTTGACTGGAGGGACTTCCCCTCCTGACTGGCCTCTTTCTGTTATTTAATTCAACTTCTTGCTCTCGTAAAAAAAAGAATTAAGAAAAAATAACATTGTTCTGCCTCAAACAGCCTAAAATTAAGCCATTGTTCTCGAGTCCCATTGTGAAACGACCCTTAGGTGGGCCCTGAAATGAGCAATGCTTCCGAAAAGAAGGATTGACTCTCGTGTGGAGTTATATGAAATAGAGGAAGAAAACGAGACCTTGATTGCCCAATGCCACTGTTTCTTCTTGTCCTTAGCGCGGATTCTTTTGTTTCTTCTGTCGCATTAGTAGCGGACACAAAATGAATCAACTTCAACTTCATTGAAGCTTACAGGTATCAGGCGTCTGTACCTAGTCAGAGACTCAGAGCTCTCATATTTGGGGTCCGGGGAGATGGCCAAAGCTACCAGGCAAACGACTGTTCAGGACTGATCCAAGTGTTCGGTGCAGAGGCAAAGGGGACGGAAAGCGAGCCAGACAAAAATCAGAAAACCGGAGGGCGGACCGACTGCCACGACTAGGACTCTTGAGAAAGATAAGTAAGCGGCATGGCGATGCACAGGACATGCGAAAGTCTTTGCCAGGTCAGTACAGGTCCACGTGATGCCCCTACCGTTCGACTATCGTTACGGCCAATCCTTCTGTAGCAAGTCGGATCTATACAGGTCCACGTGATGCCCCTACCGTTCGACTATCGTTACGGCCAATCCTTCTGTAGCAAGTCGGATCTACAACGTGAGTTATCTCTCCATGGCTTGGGCCCAAGCTCCAGAATTTGACACATCTTCGCAGATTCCGGTCACGCATTGTACGCCCATGGGGCCTCCTCATTCTGTCGAAATAAATCAGATCTTAGACATCGCCGTTCTCATAAACAGTGCGAAATTGCGAATCATTTACTTTGTGGATGCCATGGAAATTTCTGTATTTCCCGCAAGTTGGCATGTAAGCCAAATTCGACGCAGACCATCAGGCAGCACGCCTACAGAATGAGAGGAGAATGCGAATCTGTGTGTCAATATCCATCTAATGTTTTTTTTTTTTTTTTTTAGACAACAGGAAAAGAGAGTAAATTAATGGAAAAAGTTACAAAGTATACAGGGAAGCAGGGATCCCATCTACCACAAGGGCCACAAACAACCACAAGGGTTACAAATTACAGACCATAATGAATCTATCTTGGGAGTAACATTCTAATAGGGATTCCCTCCATTTACAAGGAGGAAGGGACTTGATAGTATCATTGAGATCATGGGGGGCATTTTTGATGGCCTGTAGGCTCTGTAAACCAGTAAGATACAAGGTTTTTCTGAGGGCATACAGAAAATTCTTTTTGCCATTTTTAAACAGAGTTTGATTTCTACTGATCCAGATATGCCATAAGATGTGTCCCCTCCACAGGTTCCAGAGAACAAGATCAAGCTTATTACAGCAGCCAAGAAGAATCTCTCTGATGCCAAGTTGAGGGATCTTCTTTATAGCCAGAATAGGGTCCAGCAAACTCCAAAATTGTCTGGCATGCCAACATTTAATGAACAAATGGGTTAAATCCTCTTCCCTGCTACACAGAGAACATTTTCCATTATTGGGATTTACTCTCTTTGCCCTGTTGCCTGTCCAAAGACCATTATGCAAGATCAGCCATTCCAAGAAGGAATGTTTGATGTTGAGGGGGAAAGCCCAGATGACTTTGAACCTATATCTCCACTGATTGGCCGACCAGTTGCATCCCCATCTACTATTTAGCTTGTTAACCACACAGAGAACTGAGCCTTTGTTATCTTTGAACCTTTGCCACATATCTTTAGCAATGTCCTCGATGTGAATGTTACTGATCCTGCATTCCTCCATCTTCTCCTTCAAGAGGGACTTCATCTCCAACAAAATCTGAACATTGAGTCAGATCACGGATAGCATCATCAGAGACCAGCTCACCAGAGCTGAAGAACCACTCCCAGCTTCTTATTCCAAGCTTGAAGCATTTATGCTCTCTAATCTCCACACTTTTATTCTTCCACAGGGCAATCCAACCCAACCAAGGAGATTCCTGCAGAAAAAAATTAAGGTTAGTAGTGTACTTGGAGCTTGGGGAGAAGCAAGCCTTGACCTTCATCCACACAGACCAGAACCTGCAGGAAAGGGTGCTACCAACAGGAGAAAAAGTGGAAGGGGAGATCACAATGTCCCAAAGATGGTTGTTAGTCCAAGCTTTGTAGTTCTTGACATGAAATTTATGAATGTTCCTTTTAAGGAGGATAGCCCAAATGTCAGAAGAGCTTAAATCCCTGAGGATCCATTTAGAGGCCATATTCTCAGCCATTTTTATGGGGCAGATGATTCCTAACCCACCTTCATGTTTAGGCAGACAACATATCTTCCTAGAAACCTTAGGAACTTTATTATCCTGAACATTTCCTCCCCATAAATACCTTCTGGCAAGGGCAATGGCCTGTCTTAACTGCTTTTTTGAAGGGCTCCAACAAGCCAGGAAATACACCAGGGAAGGGAGAAGGTAATGCTTCAAGATGAAACATCTGTGAGACAAAGAGGCATACACATTATACCACCTGAAGATTTTTTCTTTAAATTTATTAATCACCCAGTCCCATCTTTGTTGCATAGTAACATTGAACCCCATGGAAATACCCAAAAGTCTGAAGACAACTTGATCCTGCAAGACAATACAACGGGAATTAGTGATGCAGATGGGAATCACTTTATTGGAGGATCTAAAACCGGTTTTAGAATGGTTAATATGAGAACCACTAGCCAGGCAAAAAGTATTCAGACAAGCCAGAAAATTTTCAGCAAAAACAGGCTCAGCCAGAGTGCACATATTTGTATCATCTGCAAACATTTAAAGCCCCAATTGGTGATTGGAGTTGGGAATGGGGATGCCTTTGATATTTTCTCTGGACATTTCATGATTCACCAATGACCCTAGAGCATCACTGGAAATGGCAAAAAGAAGAGGGGCCAAGGGGCACCCTTGTCTAATGGATCTGGCAATTTTAAAAGGGGGGAGAGATGACCATTCAAAGAGACTCTGGACCAGGCATTCCCGAAAAGGGTACTAACAAATTTAATAAACTTTTTTCCCATGCCAATATCCTGGAGAGACTGAAGGACAAAGTCCCATTCAATTCTGTCATAAGCCTTGTCAAAATCAATTTTAAAAAGTAGTAATCAAGATCTCTTTCAGCAGCATAGTCAAAACCTTCCCACAAGGAGATGATAGCATCTAAAATATACCTACCTTTAATAAAACCTTTTTGCATGGGTAAAATGATAGAATTCATGATGGGGCTAAGTCTTCTGGCAAGGGCAGATGCAAACACTTTGTAAACAGAATTAAGACAAGTAATGGGTCTCCAATTATTGAGATCTTCCTTAGGGCCCTTCTTCTGAATGAATCTAATAACCCCCATGTTCATGTCAGAGGACAAATAGCCTTTCCTAGTGGCCTCTCTCCAAATCTCCAGAAGGTAAGGGGTAATGAAATCCTTAAGTTCTTTGAAAAGCTCATTAGGAATCCCATCAATCCCAGGAGATTTCCCAAGTTTCAATTTATCAATGGTTTCTTTCACCTCACCAGGAGAGAGGGGTAGGTCCAGGAGAGAAGCCAGTCCCTGAGGGAGAGTTTTCACCCTGACAGAAGCTATGTGGGCCCTGGCTCTCTGGATGTCCTCCCCCCTCTTGGGAGGACAAGAGAAAACATTCATAAAGAAACTAGAAGCAATTTGTAAAGACTCATCCATGTTGGCAGCAGAACCTCCATTACTTTTAGACAATAGAGGGATGAAATCCTTGTTTTTCTTTTGCTTTAGCAGATCATACATATGCTTATTAGGCCTGTCCATGTTTCCTTCCCAGAACCTTCTGGAGTTGGCAAGAGACCAGCTAGCTTCCAGATACTCCTCACATCTCAACTTGTGATTCAACTCAATAAAATCCACACAGGGGTTATTAGAATCATACAACTTGAGGGCTTCCAAGATTTTCTCTTTCCTGAGAGACCTAGTCTTGCTCACTTTGTCTTTGTAGAAGGCAAAAATCTTTTGAATATCTTTAACCACCAGCTCCCAGCTTTTGAGAGCCGAAGTGTTATGGGAGAAGTGCCAGCTTATGGACTCTTTAATTTGTTTAATCAACGATGGGAACTTGAGCATTCTAGCATCAAGGTGGGGCCATCCAGCACGAAAAGGTTTACAATTCCTCTTAAAAGTCAGACAAATAGGAACATGATCAGACAAAAACAGGGATTGGTCAATAACAGCTCTAATCTCCCAAAACTTTTTACCAAAAGAGGAATTAGTGTAACACCTATCAAGCCTAGCACCCAGGGCATTCTCATTAGACTGTCTATTGTGCCAGGTGATACCAGTATGCTCTGAGTGGTCAATCAAATCATGCAAATGACAAAGAGAATACCAACAGGACTTCTCAACACCATAAATGCAGGCCCCCTTTTTGTTAAGTCTATCGTTAATACTGGTAACCATGTTGAAATCTCCTATAATGCAGATATTACCTTGAAGGTTCTTTAATTCCTCCCAGCATTTGCTTCTCAAGTTTCTGTAGTTAGAGGCATAAAGACATCCATCAGGGAGTCAAAAGTGACAGAAACCCATTGATTAGAAGGACTTTTAGTCACCCCTTTAATGAGGTGAATTAACTTTGGATTAACATCAATCACTGCACCCCCTTTACCTTGGTCATGAGCAGTAAAATACCACTTGTAATGCCCATCGATAATTTTCAAATGGGTGGAGAGCTTATGTCCACCAATCTTCAACTCCTGAAGGCATAAGACATCAGGGGACATGGAAAGGTTTCTTTTCCAATTGTTAATGATCTTGGCCCTGACAGGATCCGTCAGACCTTTGCTGTTAAGGGAAACAATATTCAATAAATCCATAAAAACAGAGAGAGGGAGAGAAACCGGGGAACTTAAATTTTTGAGGACTTGCTTGGCTGGAGATTAGAACCTGAAGTCCTAACCCCCTCTTTCCTTTTTGCCTTACCTTGCAGTTTGACTACGATTTCGTTGACTTTGTTGATGGTTGTTGGAGAATCATCTTGAACAGTAACATCGTGAGACATTTGTGCCAAAAGTTCTCCATAGATTTTATTAATCTCATCCATTATAGTATCATCAATAGAGTCAGTATGATACCTGGTATTGAGGGGCTTTTTTTTACCCATTACATGCCACTCATTGGGGGAGTTAGAGTCTGCCGACACCTGTTTAACAGGGGGGTCCACTTGGTTAACTTCAGTATCATGAACACCAAGACAGTTTTCCTTGTCCGCTTCACATTCATCTAGAAAAGAATGATTAGTAACATCAAGGAGAACAATATAGGGATTGACCAACTTCCCTGATTTCTTCCGTTGAGGTTTAGAAGTGGCTTTTTTTGTACTTGACCCTGTAAGGCCATTTGGAGAGTTCTTATTGAAGGGAGCACCACGACCATCTGTCTCAGGGGTTGTTGAAGCGTCATTTGCACCCGAAGGGGAAGTATTTAGCAGAGGACAGTCCTTGATAAGATGACCCTGTTTAAAACACTTGAAACAAGCATTAGGAAGGTTCCTATAAAGTATTTGTTGTTCATGTAGGAAGAACCTGTCAGAGTCCTTTATTCGAATAGATTGTTTAATCGGTTTAGACACATCTATTTCAATCATTAGTTGGGGGTCCCATTTGGGGTTAATACCTCCAGACCTGGTCCTCTGACCTAGAACTTTCCCTAACATAGAACCAAGTTTGTTTAACCACAGATAGTAGTCGACAGGGAGATCCGGGAAATCCACCCATATTGGCAGCTTGGTAGGCTTTGGTCCTTTAGGATTAAATCCAACATGCCAACGGAAGAATGAGATAGGGGTATTTCTTACCAACCATTGACCTTCTCTTATGACCTTAAGAGCACTTGCCGAATCATCAAAGAAAAACAGATAGTAATTATTTGGTAAATATTGAACCTGCTTAACAAAAAGACCCCTAGCTTCCCAGTTCAACTTCATCCAATTTCTGAGGAAGTCTTGAGCAGGTCTTGGCCCATGACAGAGGCCTATAACTACTCTCTCCACAAGTTGCGTCTGCCAGTTAGCTAGAGAATTTCTATCGATAATAAACTCCTCCTCATCAGGTAAAACTTGATTATCTATATTTAGGAAGTGAGGACATTCATCCGCAGGCGCCTTGCCTTTATCCAATGCAGCGTGAGAGCGGGGGGAAAGATCCATACCTGTATCCACGTCGAAGTGGAAAGCCTTATCTGGGGTCTGAGCATGGGCAGGACGATCCGGAGAGCGAGTAATATCCGCGTAAGTTTTTGAAGAAGAACATTTGAAAACTACATCCTGAAGCGACATTGCCTCCCTCACGAGGGGGAGAAGGAGAAGAAGGAGCCGACACAGAGGGCGCAAGGCCCCGAGCCAGAGAGGCCGCACACAGAGAGGAGCCCCCCGAGGTCCCCAGCCGGGGAGGCCGAAAACAGGAGAAAAACCCTAGCCCGACATGCATGGAGCTATTGCGCACGGAGACGAGACCCGGGATAAAGTCTACCATCTCTCAGAAAATGTCAGTACGTACAGAGATATACGTATACCATAGTCTCTTTATACCCAAGTAATATTGTCTGAAATAGTTTCATGAACAGCAAATACCATGCAGTTCATAATGAGGTTTCTGTTCGTGGACCTTGCAATCGATCAAGCGCCACAAATGAGTCGTCATGCTCGGTCACATGTTTGTGCGCATCATGCGCTTCTACACACTCGAAACTCTTCTTCTTCTAGCAACTTGGCAAAGTAGACGGATCCAAACGACCGCACAAATTGAGACTACGATGAATTGGAAATACACACACACCCAATCTCTTAAGCTTAACATATAGGCGGCACCCATCATGACAATCTCATGCACATGTCCAGTCAAGACTTGAACTCAAGCTCTTAAGCTTAACATATAGGTAGCACCCATCATGACAATCTCATGCACATGTTCAGTCAAAGACTTAACATATAGGCGGCACCCATCATGACAATCTCATGCACATGTTCAGTCAAAGACTTGAACTCTGGACTTTCTTCCATAGCTTCAAGGCTTCAGCCACTAAACTAAGCGGGCTCAGACTAGTCCAAAGTTTAACAAACTAAGCAGGCTCAGACTAGTCCAAAGTTTAGCAGCGCAAGACGGATTCAAACGAGCGCAACAGGCACAACGCCAACGCCTGGAGAACAGACGCAATTGATTAACCGATACACTAAGTTCTTCTGCTTCCGCATCAATTTGAATACGTCGAGGACGATAATCCATTATCAGATATCCGTATATACTCATACACATGCATGCGCAAATCTCTTCCTGTCAGCAGCACAATATATGAATTATGTTTCATCCAACTATTCTTCTCTCACACTCATCAGAAACCTGTTTCTTTACGCGCATGCTTGTCTGTGTTTGCCTCCATGTGCATCAAAAGCAGATGACATGACGGCTCATTGATTCCTCCACTTTCTCTTTTTTCAAGCCTTGCTCGCTGACCTCAAATCCACACATCAGGAACAGTCCAGCATATTCAGCAAATACCAAAAAAGAAGAGTTGTACTCAGAACAAATGATAAAAATGTGCGCTAATTTTTGTATTCTAAAAGCTTTGCTGCACCTCTTGTTCGCATCTAAGAATTCTGCCGATCCCATACAATTTAGCGGGATTCTAAATGTTTCTATTACATCTATCAGGCATACAATACAAATGTCATTAGAGAAGGGAGATGTTTGTCCATCAATATATGAACAAGAAAAGGACCCTATAATGGTGATCTCTAATATCTCGATACTGATGCATGTTAAACACAAGCATAACTACTATCGAACTTGCATAAAAGGGGGTATTTGGCATTGATCACTACAAGGAACACGGACACATAGCGACGGTTAAGGTGACACAATCTCGTCGCTATAAAATTTAAAAACGATGTTTTTTTCGATGTGTGGCGCGACGGGAGGTGTGACGCTCGCATTGAGCGTCGTTAAAGCGACAGTTTAAAAAAGTGTTGCATAAGCGATGTTTTTTGCATCACATAAGCGATGCTACACAACGTCACTTATGCGACGCCAATTCCAATGCTTTTTACGATGCCTTACCATCGCTTACATGACGGCTTGTTGATGAAAAAAAATCAAAACATTGGAGGCTCTTCGATCGGCATGTTCACGCATCTGATCAAAGAGCTCATCTCCAACCTTCGCAATTGCGCTGTGCTTACGAGCTGAAACAAGTATATGCAAAGTTGTTGTTTTGCCTAATCTCTATCATATTGTCTCTCTCTGGCTCTGTTTCTCTCTTTCTACCTCTTTCTCTCTTTGAATTGTCTCTCTTTCTCTCTCTCTCTCTCTCTCTCTCTCTCTCTCTCTCTTTATTGTAGGTTATTCAAGAAGCTAAGCAAGCAAAAAACATGGTTAACTATTGTAAGTACAATTTCCATTCTTTATATATCATTTGAATTGTGTTATTTTCATTAGTTAGCATACTCACACTTATTGATCTACACATATACACTTATACATGATGAAGATGCACGTTCACACATATACACATATACACATGCACAGTCACACACATATATACGCACACATACATGTGCACATACACTTACACATACACACACATACACATGCATATGCACAAACATTTCTACAACCACATAAAAAGACTTGCATGCATGCATTATTGCATATATATATATATATATATATATATATATATATATATATATATATATATATATATATATATATATATATATATATATATACACACACACATACACACATTAACATATACTTAAATACATATATATGCACATCCACATGCATGCACATGGATGCAAATGGAAATGCATCCACACGCACATGCATGTTTCATACATCTACACATGCATATACATAAACTTGTATATGTTTATACACATACACATACATATGCACATATGTATATATACACACACATACAAATATATATGCACATACGTACACACACATATACACACACATGCACATACATACATATACACATATACATGCACATACACACATACATGCATATACACATAACTTACACATATACATGCACATACACACATACATGCATATACACATAACTTACACATATACATGCACATACATATACACACACACATACACATGCACATGCACATGCACATACACATATACACACATATACACTTACACTTGCACATGCACATACATACATATACACACACATATACATGCACATGCACATACACATACATACACATATACACTTACACATGCACATGCACATACATGCATATAAACATATATATATGTACATACATTCATATACACACATATATTACACACATATACATGCACATATGTACACACATATGAATGAAGTACTAAAACATATGCTTAATATAAACAATAATAACAATCAATAGAACAAAATTTTGCATTACTTAATACCATACACACAATTCAAAACATAATTGAAATGCACAATATATAGATTATATATATATATATATATATATATATATATATATATATATATATATATATATATATATATATATATATATATATATATATATATATGTATATATATATATGTGTATATATATATATATATATATATATATATATATATATATATATATATATATATATGTATGTGTGTGTGTATATATATTAATGTAAATACATATCCAATGTCATAATCAAGAATCCTAATCATCATCATCATGATCATCATCATCATGATGATCATCATCATCATCAGCAGCAGCATCATGATCATCCTCATTCTCATCCTCATCATCATGATCACCCTGTGACAATTGAGATCGTCCCTCCTGTGTCTGTCTCTCCACCTCATCCATATTTGCCTCTCCATAATACTTCTCGATTACATATAACAAACATAAATAAGTAAAACAATTAAAACATTCATAAAAATAAAATAATTATATAAAATTTAATAATACTCACAAAGGCATCCGAATGATCTTGCATATACTCACTCAAACACCGATATCCAAAATGTATAGCATACTTTATCTAATCTTTTGTAGGATATCGGCCATAATCGTTTCGTTGCATTGAAACAAATAAAAAAGATTCGTTTCTTGCATTTTAACTAAAATAAAAAAATTTCTCATAATAACACATATACTTACAAATGTAGCTACAAAACCATGATGGCCCATTTGGCCTAGGTGCGATGTGTGGCGTGACTCAACTGTCATCTTTGCAACAGCTTGTTTATTTAAAGTAAAAAGACATACATAAATTCAATGTAAACAATTACTAAAATATATGAAAATTATAAATATAAACTATTAACTTGTATACCTTCTACTTAGGAAATGACTCCTGAAGACGTGGCTATCTACAAAAAAATTGCCACGTCTCAGGTGGTATTTTAGGTCGCCTCTTATTTTTTTCCACCATACAATATCTCGTGTGAATTTAATCTCAAATAGAAAAAAGAATCAGAATACATACACATATATACACACATACACATACCCACATACACATATACATGCAAACATATATGCATACATATACACATATACATACATATAACATAAACACATATATACATATCCACATATATACATACACACATACACATGCATGCATATACACTCATTCATACAAAATACATGCATGTATCCCACAATAATGTGTATTTGTGTATATGTGAATATGTGTGTATGTGTAAATGTGTATATGTGAATATGTGTGTATGTGTGAATATGTATATGTGAATGTATATGTATGTAAATAATTAGATTATTGATATCAAATACCATTATTTGTAGATTCCGATCAATCAGATGGAACTACACCACGACCTCCTAATCGTGCAAGGACTATATATTGTAAGTATATCAAACATTTAATTTTAAATATATTTGATAGATACATAACTGATATATTTTTTTGTTTCTTGTTATAATTAGATTTTGATCAATCAGAGGGCACTCCACCACCTCCTACCCATGCAATAACTTCACATGTGTCCTCCGATAGGAGTTATGATGAATTTTACTATCAAGAGCATATTATATGTTGGTGTAACTCTTGCTATGGCACGTATCCAAGACCACGATAAAAATATATTGAACATGAGGTAGAGTATGGTACTTTTGAGCATGCACCATCACCTAGTCGATGTAATAATGCTTGGGTATGTATCTTTTTTTTTTCTATAAATTAATGTCATTATTTTATTTAGAAACCATATACAAAATCATATTACTGTTGATATACAAGAATACTTGCTCGATGATGATGATGATGATAATTTTTCTCATAATGTTAATATACCTCGTACATCATGGACTTGATGTTCATCAATTACAAGCAGAGGTTTCTAGAAATCCTCTACCTCCTGGTTTAGCGACTGAATGGTTAGAGATTATCCATTGCCAGCTCATGATCGTTCTCTAGTACAAACATATGATAGAAGAAGATGTGGAGGATGGAATAGAGGACCACTTCCTTTAGATGGAGAGGTTTTCAACTTTTGGGGTAATCGCGATATGATTGGTCCATCCACTATTACTAATGTTGGTCATGATCTCTTTATTGTAGAGGATCTGTATGTGCCTCTAAACTCTGAAGTCACTCTTATGTCATTTTATGGTCCTATATATAGATGGGGAGATTGGCATCCACTTGCATGTTATGTTGAAAGCATGAGCACTTATGGAATGTGCTTGAATGTAGCATCCCTTACTAGTAGAAGGATTTCACATGTAGAAGATGAAAGATTATATATTGATGGAAGATCTTACACGCATGGTAATATAGCAGGTTTAATAAATAGTAGTTGAGGTTTACATAATAGATGAATGACTAATTGCACATTTGAGGAGCATGAAAATATTCATGAATGACCATACATGAGTAGAGATGTATCAAGATACATAGTTGTCAATGCTATTACTACATTACATGTTGGTGATGAATTATTAGTGAATTATGGATGGCGTAGACCTCCAAGAGCACCTTTTAGCTAGAGAGAGAATAAAAATTTTCTATCCATATTTAATAACTTATATATTTAATTTTATGTTTAAATTTTACTTTTTATTCATTTATGAAATACTAATGATTTTTATTCATGTGTGTAGATTCCAACATATGATGTTGATGATATTCCTCCATACCATTCACAATTGCCAGTAAGACCGCATTTATCAAAAGCTTCTATGAGGAGGCTACACAATAGTGATCCTGTGAAATATGCAAGGTTGAAAGATCTATATTCAAAAGAAGATAAAGTACAAGATTTGTGCGACAATGATGAAGATGATGGCATTGCACATTTTATTGAGGATTGGTATCAAAATGACAGTGAGAGCATTGATATTTCTAAAAATGAGAAATATCTTCGAGAGGAATGTCTAAAGCATGTATATGAAGGAAGTCATTTGACACGACTAAGTGCGAGCTTACTTATTCTCAATCTTCAAAATTGTTTTGGATGGAGTAATGTATCTGTTTCAACACTATTAAGGTATAATATTTAATTTTCTATCTATTTATATATATACATGCATACATATATACATATAAATACATACATACATAGACATGCATATATATATATATATATATATATATATATATATATATATATATATATATATATATATATATATATATATATATATATATGAATGCATACACACATGTAAACATACACACACATATGCACACATACACGTTATGAGAGTAAGGTCAAATTATACATACCTGTATCGAATGAAGATATTTTTTCCATCTTGCCTTTGGAATTGTCCGCCTAGTCTTCAGAATCTTCTTGACACATCTGTTTCTCCTATTCTAGTCAACCTAATACCTGCGCTGCTAACTCTTTTATGAACTTTGCATACAAATATTAAGTATCAGTTAGCTATGGAGGTATTAGATCATTTGGAAAGTGGGAGAATCAAATCTATTTGGAAGATTTTGAAGGATGGAAGAATAGTTTTAAAGGATGGGTAGAAAGAAAGCTGTTGGAGATAGACGTCTGCGGAAGCACGCATCAGCACAAGGAAGAAGAAGAAGCTTGGAGCACAAACACACAATACTGACAGTATTACTAGAGAATGTACAAAGATAAGTGGCATTAGGGCAATAGGCGTATATACAATCCGAGGGAAAAAAACCTCCTAAAGAGGGAAAAAAGTGCCCCGGCGGTCCTAGTGTGTTCACACACATCACTACCTAAATATATCAACAAATCCCCCCTGGGAGTGATGCAGTGAACAAGAAGCTGGCACTCATGTATAAGGAAGTGCCACAAAAGCTTTGGGCTTCTCCCTAGGTAGAGCCTTCGTGAAAAGGTATGCAATGTTCTCCTGCGTGGGCACATATGCCAAGCTAATCTCCCCAGCAGAGAACCTCTCCCTGACATAGTGATAATGCACCTCAATGTGCTTAGTGCGAGCATGGAACACAGGGTTCCTCGCAACTGCCAATGCGCTCTGACTGTCAGTGAAGATGGTGGTGGCAGAAGACTGGCCAACATCCAAATCAGCCATAAGGCGTCTGAGCCACACACACTCAACAGTCGTTGTGAAAGCTTCCCTATACTCAGGCTCACAACTAGAAGTTGCCACAGTAGGCTACTTCTTGCTCAACCAAGATATACATGAGCTACCAAGCATGAAGCAAAAACCACTGGTGGACACACGAGTGTCATAGCAACCAGCCCAAACTGAGTCAGAAAAAGCATGCAAATCTGGCGGTAGTAATCCCCCCTTGGGATAAAACAACCAAGGTAGCCGAGTACCACTCAAGTAGCGAAAGATGCGCTTAACCGCCTTCCAATGCGTGACTCCTGGGCAATGCATAAACCTGCTCATCAGTGAGACAGCAAACTGAATATCTGGCCGAGTAATGCATAAGTAAATCAAGCATCCAACAGCCTGCTGATAGAGAACAGCATCAAATGCATCTCCAGCATCATGAAGACTCAATCGTAAACCTGTCTCCATAGGAGTGACAATAGGCTTACAGTCTTCAAGGCCAAAACGCTGCAATAATGTGTTAATATATTTCGTTTGACACAAAGCCATTCCACCATCAACTTGCATAAATTGAATGCCCAAATAGTGATGCAAATGCCCCAAATCAGACATCTCAAATGAGGCATGCAAATCAGCCTTGAAATCAGCAATATGCTTCTCAATAGGACCAATGAGTAGCATGTCGTCAACATAGACAACAATGATGAAAAGCACATCATTAGCACACTTAACATATAAGGTGCTTTCATTTGGACTATTCTCAAAACAGGTGCAACCAGATAGCCATGTATCTTCTCATACCAAGCACGTGGTGCTTGCTTTAGACCATATAATGCCCTCTTTAATCTGCACACCTGGTTTTCATGCCCTTTCTACACAAAGCCGCGGGGTTGAAAAACGTACACTTCTTCATGCAAGTCACCATTCAGAAATGTTGTTTTAATGTTCAACTGATGTACATTCCAACCATGATGGGCTGCAAGTGCACAAATGCTCCGAACAGTAGTCATACGGCATGTAGGTGCAAAGGTCTCATCAAAATCAATGCCTCTTTCCTGCGCATAACCCTTTGCAACAAGCCTAGCCTTATACCTGTCAATTGTACCATCAAGTTTACGCTTCAGCTTGTATACCCACTTAGTACCAATGGCCTTCTTGCCAGGAACCAAGTCACATAAAGACCATGTACCATTCTTCATTATAGCATCATATTCAGATTGCATAGCAACCATCCAATTTTCTGAATTCTGTGCTTCGTCAAAAGAAACAGGCTCATTCTCATCATAGAGACTAGATGCAGCCATGGCATAGCAATCTGATGTAAAGGAGGCACTATAAGAGCCTGAACGAGTACAATATGACAAAGGTGCATCTAATTTGCTATCACGCAAAGTCTGCACTAGCCATTTTGGCATAGTTTTTGCCTGCTCAATATCAGCTCTCTCATCAACAAGTGCATCATGTAAATCTGCATCAGAAATGGAATGATATGCATCATCATATGAAACCTGCAATGGCTCAGAAGTTGCCTCATTAGGACCAGCACTAGACTGTCCACCTATAAAAAGAGGCATCAAAGTATCATACATGTCTTTGGAGCTAACAAATGTCTCCTTAGTACATGAAAGCAATGGCTGAATAGCATCTTCCAAAAAGACAACACGGCTAACCAGAATGCGTTTAGTCTATGAGCATATGAGCAACAACCAAAACACCCAAAAACATGCAGATGAGCAACAAATGGCTTGCGGTCATGCAAAGCCTCATATGGAGTGATAGACTGCAACACTTTAGTGGGACACATGTTCAGTACATATGATGCACACATGACAGCCTCAAGCCAGAAACTATGTGGTAAAGCCTGACTTTTGACCATGCACCTCGCCATCTCCATGAGAGACTTGTTCTTTCCTTCAGCAACTCCATTTTGCTGAGGTTCCCACTGTCAAAGTACCAAACATCTTAGTCTACTGCAGACATGCACTACTCATGAGAAGATGAAACAGTAGTGAACACCCATTCTTCTTCCTGCACAAGATTAGCAGGCTCCATTTTTGGTGTAGAGGCTTTTGCAACAACCATTCGAGCCTCTTTCTTCTTTGCCTCTTTTGAAGCCAGTTTTTGACAGTTCTTTATGATATGATCATTCCCTCTACAGTACTTACAAAACAATTTCTGCTTTTCTAATTTCTTCTCATCTTTATCTTCCTTCTTCGAATATGCAGAATTAGCATATTTCTGCTTACTACTCGAAGAGCTCCATTTTCCTTTGCCCTTCTCATTAGCCAGGAAAGCTTGATCTGCAACTCACATAATGGACCTGTTTTGCCTAGATTGATCTTCCTACAACAGAACAGAGACTAACTCCTCAAATGATAAGGCATTTGGATTGCCTTTAATCATCAACCGAAGAGTAGAAGCAAAACTCTGATATGAATTAGGAAGACCATTCAGAACGGTCTGCACAAGTGAGCTATCTGGTATAACCTCATCAGCAGAAATCAATTGTTCCTTCAAGTCTTTGATCTTTGTTAGGAAACTGTCCATAGAATCACCTTCATTCATGTGCTCACTCTCCAACTGTTTTCGGAGGAAAGCAACATGAGCCTCATTCCTAGCTTGGTACAATGTGGTAAGTGTATCCCAAGCATCCTTAGCTGTTTTGCAAGAGCGAATGTGAGGAATAATGGCACGTTTGACAGCCAAAGCTATCAATGCATGTGCCTGGGCATCTCTGCCATCCCAATAAATCTGCTCTGCAGTAGGTGAAGCAGAAACAGCAGCACGAACAGGAATCTGCGGAATATCATCTTCGACACCATCTTCATCAGCTCGAGCACATGTATTTGCAGTACTTGTAGTCAGAGGTGTAATAGGATGTCTTTCAACACCCTGCACAATGTTCTACAATCCTTTTGCAACCAATACATGTCGCATCATATAAGCCCATAACGAGTAGTTGGTACCATCCAACGTATCCTCAACAGCCAACATACGGAATACATCACTGCTTTCAGCCATGGCCAGTGACTAAAATACCTTGATGTAGAAAATTGACTGTATCTCAAAAATTGACCAAAATACCTTGATGTAGAAAATTGACATGTAGCAGACTTCAAGACACTTATACTGGCGAATAGAAATTTGTATATGCCTTTGGCACAAAAAGAAAAAATAGCCTGCACAAGCGCTGCGATAGTGTGTTCGGAGGCCGAAACGAGCTCAGATCGCGATTTCGGCACCACACAGTGAAATTTTTTATATCTTTGAAAGACCCTGATTATGCTCACCAAATTTCGTGCGAATATGAGACTGCAAACAGAGGAATGTGGACAGCGCCCTAGATGAAGCGACGACCTGCTCGGATACCAATTGTTGGAGATAGACGTCTGCGGAAGCACGCGAACAGCACAAGGAAGAAGAAGAAGCTTGGAGCACAAACACACAATACTGACAGTATTACTAGAGAATGTACAAAGATAAGTAGCCCATTAGGGCAATAGGCGTATATACAAGCCGGGCAAAAAAACCTCCTAAAGAGGGAAAAAAGCGCCCCAGCGGTCCTAGTGTGTTCACACACATCACTACCTAAATATATCAACAAAAGCATCCATTCAATGCAAGTTCTTGTTTTTACCTTAGCTAAAGTAAGAACAAGAAGTTGCATTGAATGGATGCTTTTTGTTTGCCCATCCTTTAAAACTATTCATCCATCTTTCAAAATCTTCCAAATAGATTTGATTCTCCTATTTTTCAAACTACCTAATACCTCCATAGCTAACTGGTACTTTATATTTGTAAACAAATATGTACTTTTTAGTTAGCAAGGCATGTAATTGACTGACTATCAAATGGGAGACAACCAAATGATTGAGTGTTCTAGATATCCATATGAAAGTCTGCATATATAGACATACACATAATTATACATGAATGCATACACACATATAGACATAGACACACATAGACACACATACACATGTTATGAGGGTAAGGTCAAATTATACATACATGTATCGAATGAAGTTGTTTTGTCCATCTAGCCTTTAGAATTCTCCACCCAACCTTTAGAATCTTCCTGACACATCTACTTCTCCGATTCTAGTCCACCTAATACCTGTACTACTAACTCTTTTATGAACTCTGCATACAAATATTAAGTATGAGTTAGCTATGGAGGTGTTAAGTCGTTTGAAAAATAGAAGTAAATTTACCTCGAAGAATTTGAAGGATGGAAGAATAATTTTAAAGGATGGCCAGACACAAAGTGTTCATTCAGTTTAGGTTTTTGTTTTTACCTTAGCTACGGTAAGAACAAGAACTTGCATTGAATGAACACTTCATGACACCCAACCTTCAGAATTATTCATCCATTTTCCAAAATCGTCGAGAGAAATTTGCTTGTCTTATTTTCAAACAACCTAATACCAACCAAACGATTTAGTGCTCTAGATATGAAAGTCTACAAACCATAATATGCAAAAAAGAAAATAAAACTGAAATCAAATATACACAGCTACACATGCATACATACATATACATACATACATATACATACATACATACACATTCATATACATACATACATACATACACATACATACATACATACACATATATACACACATACACATACATATATGCATACACATATGCATATGTATATATACATACATATACACCTATAAAACACATATACACACATACATACATATACACCTATAAAACACATATACACACATACATACATATACACATATGCATACGTATACGCATGCACATGCATATACACATCCACATACACATACATATAAGCATACACATATATAAAATTATATGCATATATATATATATATATATATATATATATATATATATATATATATATATATATATATATATATATGTATATTTATCTATTTATTTCTATTAATATGTCTTTTTTTACGAACTTACAAGTTATTATCTAAAAAGTCTTTACCAAGTCAGAATATTCTTCCTACCTCACATGATGAAATGAAGAAGATAATCAACAACCTTGGTATAGATTATCAATGTATACATGCATGTCCTAATGATTGTATTTTATATAGAGGTGAATATGCAGACTCTTTGACATGTCCCAAATGTCAATCTCCTTGATATAAGGATGAAGAAAGTAAAATCCCAACAAAGTTATTGAGACATTTTCCATTGGCTCCATGGATTATACATATGTTTCACAGCCACGAATCATCAAAGCTTTCGACATGGGGACATGATCATAAAAGTACTGATGGAATAATCAAAATTCCTCATGATAGTATTGCTTTTCAGCATATTGATTCTACATGGCCTGAATTTGCTCATAATCAGCCATCTCTGAGTACTCATGCATTATGATCCCTAGAGTATCAGGCGGAACTCTTGCTCTCATAAGACTTTTTATGAGAGTAAGTTTCACCTTTCTCTCTCTACTTGGATCCATAATACTTGTACATATAAAACAAAATGGGTTAGAAATCAATATATATACGTGTACATATGTATGTGTGTATATGTGTATGTAGGTGTATATGTGAGTGTGTGTATGCATGTAAGCATGTATGTATGCATATGCATGTGCATTATGTATGCAAATGTGTGTGTGTATGCATGTAAGTATGTATGTATGCATATGCATATGCATTATGTATGCATATGCATATGCATTATGTATGCATATGCATATGCATTATGTATGCATATATATGCATATGTATGCATGCATGTGTATGTGTGTGTATATGTGTCTCTATGTGTGTGTATGCATATATATGTGTGTATGTCTCTATGTGTTTGTCTATGCATATATGTGTGTGTATGTGTCCATGTGTGTGTATGTGTGTGTATGTGTGTGTATGTGTGTGAGTCTATGTGTGTGTGTGTCTCTCTGTGTGTATATATATGTGTGTCTGTATATATGTGTCTATGCATGTGTATGTATGTGTGTAAATGTGTGTGGATGTGTGTATGTGTCTGTGTAAGTGTGTATGTGTCTATGTGTGTATGTGTGTGTATATGTGTGTGTCTATGTGTGTATATATGTGTGTACCTGTATATATATGTCTATATGCATCTGTATGTGTGTGTGTGTAAATGTGTGTGGATGTGTGTGTGTGTGTGTAAGTCTCTATGTGTCTATGTGTGTATGTGTGCATGTGTGTGTTTATATATGTGTGTGTGTATCTGTGTGTGTGTAAGTTTGTATGTTTGTATGCGTGTGTGTGTGTCTATGTGTGTAAGTGTGTGTGTGTGTGTCTATGTGTGTAAGTGTGTGTGTCTATGTGTGTATGTCTGTGTGTATGCATGTGTAAGTGTGTATGTGTATGTGTGTGTGTGTGTGTGTGTCTATGTGTGTGTGTAAATCTGTGTGTATATGCTTATGTATGTATATATGTGTGTATGTGTCCATGTGTGTGTGTATGTATCTATGTGTGTATATGTGTCTATGTGTGTGTGTATGTGTATGCATGTAAGCATATATCTATGCATATGTATGCATATGTGTGTGTGTGTATGTGTGTGTATAGGTGTGTATGTTTGTGTATGCATGTAAGTATGTATGTATGTATGCATATGCATATGCATTATGTATGCATATGTATGTATCTATGTGTACGTGTGTGTATGCCTCTTTACGGGTGTGTCTATGCATATATATGTGTGTGTGTCTATGTGTGTATATGTATGTGTGTGTATGTGTGTGTATGCATATGCATGTGCATTATGTATGTGTGAAGAGATGGATAGGTATGTGCTTGAAGATGAAGAGGTGTTGCAAAATCCTTGATCTACACCAGCCAAATGAACTCCAGAAGTAGATGGTGGGCCCTTTTAGCTTGCCAATGGATGTATTAGACACCCTATGTACCTTGGAAGATCACTCTCAAAAAGATAGATCAAAACAGATAAGTTGGAGTTAGCTCAGAGGTGAAAACTTGCTATTCTTGGTTCATACACCTGTCTAGTGTTTTACATAATTCTCTGAGCACAGCAGCAATTAGCTTAATTCCTCTTGGGGAAGTCTAGGTAGCTTAAAGAGCTAACTTTCAAGAGTAATTTCATCAAAAATAACAAAGCACACACTGAGAATGAGTTTTAACAAGTGATGACATCATCCCGATTTTCACGGGCTGCTACAGAAATAGACCAGTGAGCAGAAAAATCACCATAACTCAAAAAGTAGAAATCCAATATTATTAAAATTTGTATGGTTATACTAGACAGTAAGCTGAATCCAATAAGCTTTAAATCACTGAATTTGGATAAGTAACCACTCAGAAACACCTCTGACAAGATGAGTGAAAAAGTCGGGTACCTGACAGAGAGGTGAAGATGAACAGACCCTGTTGACTTCAAATGAACATAACTGAAGTTTGCAACATGCAAATGACATGAAAATTTATGAGCATATAGTAGACTTATAGAGCTAACTTTACCAAGTTAAATCACTGAAAATGATGCACCAAGCTCAGAGAAAACATCTCTGCAAGATGACTGAGAAAACTGAGAGTAATGGCAGTGAGTAGTACACTTCACAAGAACATGGAAAGATGAACTCAAATAATCATGAAAATGAAAGTATATTGCTTGTACAATACAATGACTTACTGATACATATGTGTGCCTTGTAATCACACCTTGATATGGCATAAAGCTCAGCTCTTGGAGGTCTTCACATAGGTCTCTCTAACCACGACTAAAACTGCCATCTATTTATAGTTGAGTTTGGGAGGCTAACTTCCCTCAATCACTCTCCAATCAATCAATGATTGATTTGATTCTCTACCTACCACAAATCACGAATTCGTGGCTCCTCTTTCCATTCTTGATCAAGTGGACTCAACCACTTAAGATTCTCTTACTTTTACATTAAGTAAACTCTTCAAAAGTTACAAGAGGTAGTTCACAAGTGAACTTTACATAGTCTTCTTTTTAAAGCTTCTTCTAAGACTCAAGCCAATACTTAGGCTTGTCATAGACTTGCTCCAACAGCTCCCCCTCAAGCCAAGTATGCTTGAGGTCTTCAATCTTCCAAGATTACCTGCAAACCAATCATAGCCTTGAATTTGCAAAGCTTTGTACCATCCAATGCTTTGGTTAGAATATCTGCACATTGTTGATGAGTGGACACATATGATATTTGAATCTCTTTGCTTAGAACCTTTTCTCGTACATAGTGATAATGAACTTCAATATGTTTAGTCCTTTGATGAAAAATAGGATTAGCAGCCAAGTGAATAGAACTCATATTGTCACCAAAAATAGTTGGAGTTCCAAACTCCAATCCAAGATCTTTGAATAATGTCTTCATCCACATAGCTTCTTGTGTAGCTATGGCAAGACCTCTATATTCAGCTTCAGTAGAAGAGAGAGCAACTGTGGGTTGCTTCTTGGATGACCATGAAATAAGCTTTGAACCTGCAAAGGTAAGATAACCTGAAGTGCTCCTTCTATCTTCCTTGGAGCCAGCCCAATCTGCATCAGAAAATAGCTTCAAACCTAAATCAGATACATAAGGATAATAAAGTCCTTCATTTATGGTTCCTTTGAGATACTTGAGAATCCTTTTGGCAGCATCCATATGTGGTTTCCTTGGTGTGTGCATAAATTGGCTTAGCACACTCACACTGTAACAAATATCTACTCTTGTCAATGTGGCATAGTTGAGACTACCCACTAGACTTTGATATGATGTGATGTCCTCTATGAGTTCACCTTCATGTGAGCTCAATTTGTGATTGACCTCCATTGGAGTACCTGCAATCTTACAATCTTGCATCTTGAATTTTGCCAACATGTCCTTAATGTACTTCCTTTGAGTGAGAAACAAACCATGATCTTTGTAGACAACTTCCAAACCTAGGAAGTAGGTAAGTGAACCCAAATCACTTATCTTGAACTCTTCTCTCATCTGATCTTTGATCTTCTTCATACCATCTGCATCATTTCCTGTCAATATAATATCATCTACATATACACATAGATAGATGACCTCGGAATTACTCTTTTTAATAAAGAGTGAAGGATCTGCCTTGCTTGGTTGAAAGCCTTTGTCCTGCAAGAATGAAACAAGCCTGAAATTCCAAGCTCTTGGAGCTTGCTTGAGACCATACAATGCTTTGTTAAGTTTACACACATAATCAGGATAAACTTGATTCTCAAAACCAGGTGGTTGTGCCATATATACCTCTTCTGTTATCCAACCATTCAAGAATGCATTCTTTACATCTAGTTGAAGTATCTTCCAATTCTTGGAAGAGGCAATACTAAGCAAAACCCTAATAGTAGGCATCTTTGCCACAGGAGAGAATGTCTCCTCATAATCAATTCCCTGAGTTTGTGCAAAGCCTTTTGCTACAAGCCTTGCCTTATACCTGTTAATGGAACCATCAGAATTCTTCTTGAGTTTATAGACCCATCTTGAGCCTATTACCTTCATGGATGAAGTCTTGGGCACCAAATCCCAAGTGTTGTTTTCCTCAAGTGCTTCAATCTCTTCCTTCATTGCATGCTTCCATTCTGTTTTTGCTTTGGCCTCTTCAAATGATGATGGCTCCTCTTGGTTTATGTCCTGTGCTATGTAGATAGAATGTTTAGTTACTAATGAGGTGTCAAACCCATACCTTTCTGGTTTTTTCTTTTCCCTCATAGATCTTCTTAGGGCATGATGTGATGATTCTGCTTCATGTCCAAGTTCCTGCAATTTTGCTTTACCTTTAGACTTCCATGCTTTGATCTTTTCCATGTGAGATTCTTCATCATCCTCTGAGGTCTCTTGTTCTTCAATCTTTGATTGTTCTCTACCAAGCTTTGGAAAATCTTCTTCAAGATCATATGGTAAATTGATCTTCCTGCATGAATCTTCATACCATGAATTGTTCTCATCAAAAACTACATCTCTGCTTACCAAGAATCCTTTGTTGGTAGGGTTGTATAACCTGTAGCCCTTTTGATTGTTGTCATATCCAATAAATACACACCTTTCTGCCTTTGGATCCATCTTGCCTCTAACCTGTGAAGGAACATGAGCAAAAGCAATACATCCAAAAATTTTACAATGATCTAAGCTTGGTCTTCTTCCATTCCAAGCCTCATATGGAGTCATCCCATCAAGGGATTTTGAAGGCAACCTATTAATCAAGTAAGTGGCTGTAGATACAGCCTCAGCCCATAAGTAATTAGGTAAATGCTTTTCATTTAACATAGACCTTGCAGCTTCAACAATTGTCCTATTCCTCCTTTCTGCCACTCCATTTTGCTCAGGAGTGTACCTTGTAGTTACCTCTCTTTTGATTCCTCTTTCTTGAAGAAAAGAATCAAACTCATGGGAGAAATATTCTCCCCCTCCATCTGACCTTAGCCTTTTTAGTGATTTACCTGTTTGATTCTCCACAAGAGCCAAATATCTTTTGAAACATGAAAAGACTTCATCTTTGTGTTTCATAAAGAATAGGATAGTCCATCTGCTGCAATCATCAATAAAGGAAACATAATACCTTGATCCAGATATTGAAGCTTCCTTGCTAGGTCCCCATACATCTGTATGAACCAATTCCAAGAGATCTCCATGCATATAACCTTTCTTCATGAATGGTAACCTGTGAGACTTTCCAAATTGACATGCACTGCACTTATAAATCATATGTTGTTTTGACAAATTAGGAAGTCCAAGTACACTTTGGTCCCTGCAGATTTGCTTTAATGACCTTTCACCAATATGTGCTAACCTTTTGTGCCATACTTCCAATTCTGTGAGTGTCTGACTACCATAATTAAAGAGAGCAATGTTTCTAGTGTCCTGTAATTCAAATGTGAACAATCTACCTGTCTTTTCACCTTTTGCAATTCTTCTGAATCCTTGACTTGGATCTTCAACAAATGCTCCTGCTTTTGTGAACCTGACTTGCAACCCTTTCTCTACTATCTGCCCAACACTTATCAAATTCTTTGTAATGGTAGGGACATAGAGTACCTTACTGAGTAGGTTGATGTTTCCATCAGGTGCTTTGACATTGCCTATTTTCTCCACAAGATGTTTTGTATCATCTCCTGTTTGTACCTCATGCTTATTCCTTGGATCTTCTAAATCTGATAGGAGTGCCACATTTCCTGCCACATGATTTGAACAACATGAATCTACGTAGAAAACATGCTCATCAGATTTACCTTGTGGCATAGCCATGTTCATGATCAATAATGAATCCTCTTTGTTTGAGTCTTCTGTGTAGTTATTGTAGTCTCTCCTTCCTTTGTAGCCTCCTTGATAGTTTGAATGATTGTAGTTGTTGTAGTTGCCATGGTAGTTGTTGAACCTTCCTCTTGAGTATCCATAACTTCCTCTATTGTATCCTCTGCCTCTTTGATTCCTGGAATTCCTAAAGCAATTTTCAGTTGTATGATTAGTTAGTCCACAAATAGAACATGAGTTAGAGTCTTGGGATCTCCCCCTGCCTTGTCTACCTCCTCTTCCTCTGCCTCTGCCATGTCTTCCTCTACCTGCATAGTTAGCTTGATATGTACCTGCTTCATCATCCACTTTCTTTGCCTTTCCTTTGTTATCTTTAGACTTGCTTTTATCCGTGTATAAAACTGAAGATTGATTACCTTTAGAGCTTTCTCCATTTTTGATAAGCTTTGCCTCTTGAGTAAGTAGTTGTCCAATGAGTGTGTTGAAATCAGGTACATGCATGTCCATGTACAAATCCATAGCTGTGGTGAATGCTTCCCACTTGTCATCTGCCTTCAAGCCATTGATGACCTGTCTTACAATTTGCTCTTCATCTATTACCTCTCCAATGCTTCCCAACTGATCCGCTATGTCCTTGAGCTTTGTGACAAAATCAGTCACATTTTGTTTGGGAGCCTTCTTGAGAGTTGTGAAATCCAGCCATAGTTGATGCTTCCTAGCTTTGGTACTTGAAGAAAAGAAAGCTTCAAGTGCATCCCACACTTCCTGAGATGTCTTACAACTTCTAATGTGAGGCAACAAAAAATCTGAGATAGAGTTGAGGAGATAAGACCTTGCAAGTGCATCCTTGGAGCACCATGTGCTCAATCTTTCTTGCTCTTCTTGTGTTGGTTGACTTTTGTTCCTGAAACTTGGCATAACTTCATCTCCAGCCACATAACCATATAAACTTCTACCTTGGAGATAGGCTTCCATTCTTAATGACCAAGCTGAGTAATTACCTCTATCCAATTTGTCAATTGATGAAGGAAATCCATCTGCCATGTTGTCCAACCTTGCTCTGATACCACTGTGAAGAGATGGATAGGTATGTGCTTGAAGATGAAGAGGTGTTGCAAAATCCTTGATCTACACCAGCCAAATGAACTCCAGAAGTAGATGGTGGGCCCTTTTAGCTTGCCAATGGATGTATTAGACACCCTATGTACCTTGGAAGATCACTCTCAAAAAGATAGATCAAAACAGATAAGTTGGAGTTAGCTCAGAGGTGAAAACTTGCTATTCTTGGTTCATACACCTGTCTAGTGTTTTACATAATTCTCTGAGCACAGCAGCAATTAGCTTAATTCCTCTTGGGGAAGTCTAGGTAGCTTAAAGAGCTAACTTTCAAGAGTAATTTCATCAAAAATAACAAAGCACACACTGAGAATGAGTTTTAACAAGTGATGACATCATCCCGATTTTCACGGGCTGCTACAGAAATAGACCAGTGAGCAGAAAAATCACCATAACTCAAAAAGTAGAAATCCAATATTATTAAAATTTGTATGGTTATACTAGACAGTAAGCTGAATCCAATAAGCTTTAAATCACTGAATTTGGATAAGTAACCACTCAGAAACACCTCTGACAAGATGAGTGAAAAAGTCGGGTACCTGACAGAGAGGTGAAGATGAACAGACCCTGTTGACTTCAAATGAACATAACTGAAGTTTGCAACATGCAAATGACATGAAAATTTATGAGCATATAGTAGACTTATAGAGCTAACTTTACCAAGTTAAATCACTGAAAATGATGCACCAAGCTCAGAGAAAACATCTCTGCAAGATGACTGAGAAAACTGAGAGTAATGGCAGTGAGTAGTACACTTCACAAGAACATGGAAAGATGAACTCAAATAATCATGAAAATGAAAGTATATTGCTTGTACAATACAATGACTTACTGATACATATGTGTGCCTTGTAATCACACCTTGATATGGCATAAAGCTCAGCTCTTGGAGGTCTTCACATAGGTCTCTCTAACCACGACTAAAACTGCCATCTATTTATAGTTGAGTTTGGGAGGCTAACTTCCCTCAATCACTCTCCAATCAATCAATGATTGATTTGATTCTCTACCTACCACAAATCACGAATTCGTGGCTCCTCTTTCCATTCTTGATCAAGTGGACTCAACCACTTAAGATTCTCTTACTTTTACATTAAGTAAACTCTTCAAAAGTTACAAAAGGTAGTTCACAAGTGAACTTTACATAGTCTTCTTTTTAAAGCTTCTTCTAAGACTCAAGCCAATACTTAGGCTTGTCATAGACTTGCTCCAACAGTATGCATATGTATGCATGTGTGTGTATGTCTCTCTACGTGTGTATGTGTGTATGCATATGTATGCATGTGTGTGTATGTGTGTATATGCATGTAATTATGTATGTATGCATATGCATATGCATTATGTGTGTATGTGTGTATGTGTGTATGTGTGTATGTGTGTATGTGTGTATGTGTGTATGTGTGTATGTGTGTATGTGTCTATGTGTGTATGTGTGTATGTGTTTGTGTATGTGTGTGTTTGTGTCTATGTGGGTATGCATGTGTATGTGTGTGTAAATTTGTGTGTATATGTATGCATATATGTGTGTGTATGTGTGTGTGTATGTGTGTGTGTATGTGTGTGTGTGTATGTGTGTGTGTATGTGTGTGTGTGTCTATGTGTCTATGTGTCTATGTGTATGTGTGTATGTGTGTATGTGTGTATGTGTGTATGTGTGTATGCGTGTGTATGTGTGTGTATGCATGTAAGCATGTATGTATGCATATCCATGTGCATTATGTATGCATATGTATGCATATGCATGTGCATTATGTATGCATGTGCATGTGCATTATCTATGCATATACATGTGCATTATGTATGCATATGCATGTGCATTATGTATGCATATGCATGTGCATTATGTATGCATGTGTATGCATGTGTGTGTATGTGTGTGTATGCATGTAAGTATGTATGTATGCATACGCATATGTGTTATGTATGCATGTATGTGTATGTCTCTCTCTATGTGTGTGTGTGTATGCATATATATATGTGTGTATGTGTATGTATGTATGCGTGTGTATGTGTGTGTATGCATGTTAGCATGTATGTATGCATATGTATAATTGTATGTGTATGTGTGTGTTATGTATGTGTGTGTATGCATATATATGTGTGTATGTGTATGTGTGTATGTGTGTATGTGTGTATGTGTGTGTATGAATTTAAGCATATATATATGCATATGCATGTGCATTATGTATGCATATGAATGCATGTGTGTGTATGTGTGTGTATGCATGTAAGTATGTATGTATGCATATGCATATGCATTATGTATGCATGTATGTGTATGTGTGTGTATGTCTCTCTACGTGTGTGTGTGTATGCATATATGTGTGTGTATGTATGTGTGTATATGTGTGTGTGTGTATGTGTGTGTATGTGTTTGTATGTGTGTGTGTCTATGTGTGTATGTGTGTGTGTGTCTATGTGTGTATATACGTGTGTACCTATATATATGTGTATGTATGCATGTGTATGTGTGTGTGTAAATGTGTGTGGATGTGTGTCTGTGTAAGTGTATATGTGTCTATGTGTGTGTGTATATGTGTGTGTATGTGTATGTGTGTGTGTATGTGTGTATGTGTGTGTGTCTATGTGTGTATGCATGTGTCTATGTGTGTATGCATGTGTCTATGTGTGTATGCATGTGTCTATGTGTGTATATATGTGTGTTTGTATGCATATGTATGTGTGTATGTAAATTAGTGTGTATATGTGTGTGTATGTGTGTGTGTCTATGTGTATGTGTGTCTATCTATGTGTATGTGTGTGTGTGTATATGTGTGTATATGTGTGTATATGTGTGTGTAGGCATATGTATGTGTGTGTATGTGTATGTGTGTGTGTACCTTGCTTCACGGAGGTCTTGTCGATCTCTCTCTCTCTCTCTCTCTCTCTCTCTCTCTCTCTCTCTCTCTCTCTCTCTCTCTCTCTCTCTCTCTCTCTCTCTCTCTCTCTCTCTCTGTGTGTGTGTGTGTGTGTGTGTGTGTGTGTCGCACGTCCAAATCCCGACACAAATGTACCGGGAGAAATTAAAATTTTCTTTTAACATTCCAGAGCGTCGCTTATGCGACACCCTAAAACACAGGATGTCCCTTACGTGACACTCACGTGTTGCAGGCAGTTTGCCGATGTCGGTAAAAGCGTCGCTAAGTAGTGATGCTATTTGAAACACATAGTTTTAGTGTCGCTAACATCGCTTATGCGACGACATGTCTTTAAGAAAACAAATAGGGTTATTGCTTATGCGACACTAGCATCACCTAAGTCGACGGTTCTCGATTTTTTTTCGATTTGGGGGCATCGCTATGCCCCCCTATTTCTAGTAGTTGATCCTCGACTGTGATATTATCAAACAGAACACATGGATTTCAATAAATCCAACATACCATCGATGCTTAGTGTCTGGTGCACTTCCTCCCGATCTTCATTTCAGCTTCGATGGTTTGAGCAGCTAATGCTTGGTGCACTTCCTCTCAAGCTTCATCTTAGCTTCGATTGCTTCATTAGCTAATGCTCTCTATTACAAGGTCTAGTCAAGATTTCGTAATATTGAATCCATATTTTCAGTTATAGATTTTTAGCATTGCGAAATTCTCAATTAACATTCAAGATCCATCAATGATTCTGATTTAATGCCGTAAATGGACACTTGAAAACTATAAAGAGAGCATGAACTTAGTTGGGATCATGCTTTCATCAATTATTAGAATTATGAAATATTATCCACATGAATAGTGAACACACATTGCGCTGGGATAAGGAACAAACATGTGAACCGCCGGTTCAAGTATACATATCAGCTATACAGGATAACCAACTATAACATATATAATCTCCATCTTTTGACCTTATATATTGTTTTAAGTACTAGGCTTTGCTTCACAAAAGGATGATGATAAATTCAAAGAGTAAGTGTAGATTAGAAATGAAACACATCATTTGTGTTAGAAAACCTCCATATAGTCTTCTCATCCCAATGAAAATATAATTTTCTACAAGATTCCTTGATATACTTCTTAGATGATGATCACTAGATCACGGTTTCTAGCTTGAAAGGGCTTAGAACCCTAAACAAGAATATTTTTCTCCAAGGAGAGGAGGAATGAAGCTTCACCTTACCCCAATCATTTAGAGATCCATCCTCATCAAGTTTGAAACTACTCCAACATATAAAATTTCTTATTTTCTTATTAGTTGTGAAATGAATTATAATAAAAGCAATGAAATCATTAGGAGTCCAAACAATGTACTATAGAAATCTCTAGAAGGATATCATACCTAATACTTGTTTCTTATAGTTCCTAAAGGTATTGGATGCCAAGTATTTATGTCATAAGAAAGATGAGAAATACTTCCCATGAGACCTAGATTACTTGATATTGATAGACTTTATGTCTATAAAATACCTAAACTACAAGCGGAACCTTTAGAGCACCCTTGCTTTCTAGAAAAAGAAATATATATGTGAATGTTTTGTTCTATTCTTCTAGCTTTTTCTTTTGAAGTTGAACCCTCACTGATTACAGAACCTTTGGAGCCTAAAATTTTAGAATTTAAGATCATTTAATAGGTGAAACAAGAAAATTTAGTCTAGATTTTCAATTGTAGTAGACATAGATTACGAACTGATTTGAAGTTTGAAATTATTACTGAGCTACTCTATAGAGAGATTGATAAATCTCTTTAGAGAGAACGAGGACTTGAGAAACCAATGTAGTTCATTTTCTGGTCCATAAATATATAAGCTATAACTCTTTTTCACTTTTGCAACAAAAGATCAAACTTCATAGATGATGAAGGAAACAACACACTAAGTTTCATGCTTCCAATTTACATGAGTTAAATAGAGGAATAGAAGTTCTCATGAAACTAACAAGCTTCTATTTATTTATTAATTAGGATGACATCCTAGAAGAACTCTTTACGGCGAGAATGGCTACAATATACAAGTTCTTACATGAATATTTTTAATTCATTATTCTCATGAGAATATTCATGTTAATCTTTAGAATTATTTGTTTAAAGAGTATTGGTAAGAGTATACTTACAAACAATTTCTGCTTTTCTAATTTCTTCTCATCTTTATCTTCCTTCTTCGAATATGCAGAATTAGCATATTTCTGCTTACTAGTTGAAGAGCTCCATTTTCCTTTGCCCTTCTCATTAGCCAAGAAAGCTTGATCTGCAACTCACATAATGGACCTGTTTTGCCTAGACTGATCTTCCTGCAACAGAACAGAGACTAACTCCTCAAATGATAAGGCATTTGGATTGCCTTTAATCATCAACCAAAGAGTAGAATCAGGAAGACCATTCAGAACGGTCTGCACAAGTGAGCTATCTGGTATAACCTCATCAGCAGAAATCAATTGTTCCTTCAAGTCTTTGATCTTTGTTAGGAAACTGTCTATAGAATCACCTTCATTCATGTGCTCACTCTCCAACTGTTTTCGGAGGAAAGCAACATGAGCCTCATTCCTAGCTTGGTACAATGTGGTAAGTGTATCCCAAGCATCCTTAGCTGTTTTGCAAGAGCGAATGTGAGGAATAATGGCACGTTTGACAGACAAAGCTATCAATGCATGTGCTTGGGCATCTCTGCCATCCCAACGAATCTGCTCTACAGTAGGTGAAGCAGAAACAATAGCACGAACAGGAATCTGCGGAATATCATCTTCGACACCGTCTTCATCAGCTCGAGCACCTGTATTTGCAGTACTTGTAGTCAGAGGTGTAATAGGATGTCTTTCAACACCCTGCAAAATGTTCCACAATCCTTTTGCAACCAATACATGTCGCATCACATAAGCCCATAATATGTCTTTCAACACCCTGCACAATGTTCCACAATCCTTTTGCAACCAATACATGTCGCATCAACTTATCCTCAACAGCCAACATACGGAATACATCACTGCTTTCAGCCATGGCCAGTGACTAAAATACCTTGATGTAGAAAATTGACTGTATCTCAAAAATTGACCGAAATACCTTGATGTAGAAAATTGACATGTAGCAGACTTCAAGACGCTTATACTGGCGAATAAAAATTGGTATATGCCTTTGACACAAAAAGAAAAAATAGCCTGCACAAGCGCTGCGATAGTGTGTTCGGAGGCCGAAACGAGCTCAGATCGCAATTTCGGCACCACACAGTGAAGTTTTTTTTATCTTTGAAAGACCCTAATTGTGCTCACCAAATTTCGTGCGAATATGAGACTGCAAACGGAGGAGTGTGGACAGCGCCCTAGATGAAGCGACGACCTGCTCGGATACCAATTGTTGGAGATAGACGTCTGCGGAAGCACGCAAACAGCACAAGGAAGAAGAAGAAGCTTGGAGCACAAACACACAATACTGACAGTATTACTAGAGAATGTACAAAGATAAGTAGCCCATTAGGGCAATAGGCGTATATACAAGCCGGGCGAAAAAAACCTCCTAAAGAGGGAAAAAAGCGCCCTAGCGGTCCTAGTGTGTTCACACACATCACTACCTAAATATATCAAGAAGAGCATCCATTCAATGCAAGTTCTTGTTTTTACCTTAGCCAAAGTAAGAACAAGAAGTTGCATTGAAACGATGCTTTTTGTTTGCCCATCCTTTAAAACTATTCATCCATCTTTCAAAATCTTCCAAATAGATTTGATTCTCCTATTTTTCAAACTACCTAATACCTCCATAGCTAACTGGTACTTTATATTTGTAAACAAATATGTACTTTTTAGTTAGCAAGGCATGTAATTGACTGACTATCAAATGGGAGACAACCAAATGATTGAGTGTTCTAGATATCCATATGAAAGTCTGCATATATAGACATACACATAATTATACATGAATGCATACACACATATAGACATACACACACATAGACACACATACACATGTTATGAGGGTAAGGTCAAATTATACATACCTGTATCGAATGAAGTTGTTTTGTCCATCTAGCCTTTAGAATTCTCCACCCAACCTTTAGAATCTTCCTGACACATCTACTTCTCCAATTCTAGTCCACCTAATACCTGTACTACTAACTCTTTTATGAACTTTGCATACAAATATTAAGTATGAGTTAGCTATGGAGGTATTAGGTCATTTGAAAAATAGGAGAAGTAAATTTACCTCGAAGAATTTGAAGGATGGAAGAATAATTTTAAAGGATGGCCAGACACAAAGTGTTCATTCAGTTCAAGTTTTTGTTTTTACCTTAGCTCCGGTAAGAACAAGAACTTGCATTGAATGAACACTTCATGACACCCAACCTTCAAAATTATTCATCCATTTTCCAAAATCGTCGAGAGAAATTTGCTTGTCTTATTTTCGAACAACCTAATACCAACCAAACGATTTAGTGCTCTAGATATGAAAGTCTACAAACCATAATATGCAAAAAAGAAAATAAAACTGAAATCAAATATACACAGCTACACATGCATACATACATATACATACATACATACACATTCATATACATACATACATACACATACATACATACATACACATATATACACACATACACATACATATATGCATACACATATGCATATGTATATATACATACATATACACCTATAAAACACATATACACACATACATACATATACACCTATAAAACACATATACACACATACATACATATACACATATGCATACGTATACGCATGCACATGCATATACACATCCACATACACATACATATAAGCATACACATATATAAAATTATATGCATATATATATATATATATATATATATATATATATATATATATATATATATATGTATATTTATCTATTTATTTCTATTAATATGTCTTTTTTTACGAACTTACAAGTTATTATCTAAAGTCTTTACCAAGTCAGAATATTCTTCCTACCTCACATGATGAAATGAAGAAGATAATCAACAATCTTGGTATAGATTATCAATGTATACATGCATGTCCTAACGATTGTATTTTATATAGAGGTGAATATGCAGACTCTTTGACATGTCCCAAATGTCAATCTCCTTGATATAAGGATGAAGAAAGTAAAATCCCAACAAAGTTATTGAGACATTTTCCATTGGCTCCATGGATTATACATATGTTTCACAGCCACGAATCATCAAAGCTTTCGACATGGGCACATGATCATAAAAGTACTGATGGAATAATCAAAATTCCTCATGATAGTATTGCTTTTCAGCATATTGATTCTACATGGCCTGAATTTGCTCATAATCAGCCATCTCTGAGTACTCATGCATTATGATCCCTAGAGTATCAGGCGGAACTCTTGCTCTCATAAGACTTTTTATGAGAGTAAGTTTCATCTTTCTCTCTCTACTTGGATCCATAATACTTGTACATATAAAACAAAATGGGTTAGAAATCAATATATATACGTGTACATATGTATGTGTGTATATGTGTATGTAGGTGTATATGTGAGTGTGTGTATGCATGTAAGCATGTATGTATGCATATGCATGTGCATTATGTATGCAAATGTGTGTGTGTATGCATGTAAGTATGTATGTATGCATATGCATATGCATTATGTATGCATATATATGCATATGTATGCATGCATGTGTATGTGTGTGTATATGTGTCTCTATGTGTGTGTATGCATATATATGTGTGTATGTCTCTATGTGTTTGTCTATGCATATATGTGTGTGTATGTGTCCATGTGTGTGTATGTGTGTGTATGTGTGTGAGTCTATGTGTGTGTGTCTCTCTGTGTGTATATATATGTGTGTCTGTATATATGTTTCTATGCATGTGTATGTATGTGTGTAAATGTGTGTGGATGTGTGGATGTGTCTGTGTCTATGTGTGTATGTGTGTGTCTATGTGTGTATATATGTGTGTACCTGTATATATATGTCTATATGCATCTGTATGTGTGTGTGTAAATGTGTGTGGATGTGTGTGTGTCTGTGTGTGTAAGTCTCTATGTGTCTATGTGTCTATGTGTGTATGTGTGTGTTTATATATGTGTGTGTGTATCTGTGTGTGTGTAAGTTTGTATGTTTGTATGCGTGTGTGTGTCTATGTGTGTAAGTGTGTGTGTGTGTGTGTGTCTATGTGTGTAAGTGTGTGTGTGTCTATGTGTGTATGTTTGTGTGTATGCATGTGTAAGTGTGTATGTGTATGTGTGTGTGTGTGTCTATGTGTGTGTGTAAATCTGTGTGTATATGCTTATGTATGTGTATATGTGTGTATGTGTCCATGTGTGTGTGTATGTATCTATGTGTGTATATGTGTCTATGTGTCTATGTGTGTATGTGTGTATGTGTATGCATGTAAGCATATATCTATGCATATGTATGCATATGTGTGTGTGTGTATGTGTGTATAGGTGTGTATGTTTGTGTATGCATGTAAGTATGTATGTATGTATGCGTATGCATATGCATTATGTATGCATATGTATGTATCTATGTGTCCGTGTGTGTATGCCTCTTTACGGTTGTGTGTATGCATATATATGTGTGTATGTGTGTGTGTCTCTCTCTATGTGTGTGTGTCTATGTGTGTATATGTATGTGTGTGTATGTGTGTGTATGCATATGCATGTGCATTATGTATGCATATGTATGCATGTGTGTGTATGTGTGTGTATGTCTCTCTACGTGTGTATGTGTGTATTTATATGTATGCATGTGTGTGTATGTGTGTATATGCATGTAATATGTGTCTATGTGTGTATGTGTGTGTGTTTGTGTATGTGTGTGTTTGTGTCTATGTGGGTATGCATGTGTATGTGTGTGTAAATTTGTGTGTATATGTATGCATATATGTGTGTGTATGTGTGTGTATGTGTGTGTGTATGTGTGTGTGGATGTGTGTGTGTGTATATGTGTGTGTGTGTGTCTATGTGTCTATGTGTCTATGTGTCTATGTGTCTATGTGTATGTGTGTATGTGTGTATGCGTGTGTATGTGTGTGTATGCATGTAAGCATGTATGTATGCATATGCATGTGCATTATGTATGCATATATAGGCATATGTATGCATATGTAGGCATATGTATGCATATGCATGTGCATTATGTATGCATATACATGTGCATTATGTATGCATATGCATGTGCATTATGTATGCATGTGTATGCATGTGTATGCATGTGTGTGTATGCATGTAAGTATGTATGTATGCATATGCATATGTGTTATGTATGCATGGATGTGTATGTCTCTCTATGTGTGTGTGTATGCATATATATATATATATATATATATATATATATATATATATATATATATATATGTGTGTGTGTGTGTGTGTGTGTGTGTGTGTGTGTATGTGTATGTATGTATGCGTGTGTATGTGTGTGTATGCATGTAAGCATGTATGTATGCATATGTATAATTGTATGTGTATGTGTGTGTGTGTATGTCTCTTTATGTATGTGTGTGTATGCATATATATGTGTGTATGTGTATGTGTATGTGTGTGTATGAATTTAAGCGTGTATATATGCATATGCATGTGCATTATGTATGCATGTGTGTGTATGTGTGCGTATGCATGTAAGTATGTATGTATGCATATGCATATGCATTATGTATGCATGTATGTGTATGTGTGTGTATGTCTCTCTACGTGTGTGTGTGTATGCATATATGTGTGTGTATGTATGTGTGTATATGTGGGTGTGTATGTGTTTGTATGTGTGTGTGTCTATGTGTGTATGTGTGTGTGTGTCTATGTGTGTATATACGTGTGTACCTATATATATGTGTCTGTATGCATGTGTATGTGTGTGTGTAAATGTGTGTGGATGTGTGTCTGTGTAAGTGTATATGTGTCTATGTGTGTGTGTATATGTGTGTGTATGTGTTGTAAAAGTGCTTATGTTTATTGCACTAGTCTCACGTGGAGTTAGAAGGAATCAAATCTCCGGTTACTTGGTAGATGATTGATGAGAGAATAAATCCTATAGTTTAGGACTCACTTTATGGTGAGCATTTGAATTTGAATTCAAAGCTTGGCTCAAACCTCAACTATAAAAGTGGATTAAAAAAACTCACGAATGTGAGCCCGACTATGAGATCATTTGAGAGGGATTCTTTGTGATTAGTGAGCTCACATTGTGAAATTGAACATTGCCAATGTCATTGTATTTCTATGTGATCTAATACATATACATTGATTACTTCTCTACTTCACTTCTCTGTTATGACCATCTGAGAACACTGAACTTCTCAGAGATTGTTCTCAATCCATGGTTGGTCCTTTGATGTGATTTAAAGTGATATAGAATCATCCCACTGTCTACTTAATAGCTACAAAGTTTCGTTGTTACTTCTTTCTCCAATCATGAGATATCTTCATATCTTTGCTCTATGGTATGCACACTGAAGCACCCCGAAAATGTGGGGCAAGTCTTCTAACTTCCAAAACATCATTCTGAATGTGTAGTCCACCTTTTTTATTGAAATAACTTATGATTGGTAGCTATCTAATTTAACTAGAACTCCCAAAAGGAATTTAGTCAATTGCTACTAGGTTGAGAGCGTTGTTCATTTTACTGAACATGTGCAAAGATCAAAATAGCAAGTTTATGATCTCGATTGAACTTTCTACTCATTTGTTTTGATACATTGATTAGAGGATCATACTCCAAAGCACATTGGTGATTATTTGTGATCAATAGGAAGCTCAAGGGGCCTACTACACGCTTCACAACTTTTTATCAGCTGGCGTGAAGTAGGGTTTTGTAGCACCACTTCATCTCTGGAATCTATCCACCATCTCCTCCAACATGATCTTCTAGCAACAAAACAGAGGCTAATGCCTCAAATGCTAAGGCATTTGGATTGCCTTTCATCATCAATGAAAGAGTACAAGAAAAACTATGCTATGAATCTGGAAGGCCATTAAGAACAGTCTTCACAAGTGAAGTATCTAGTAAAACTTCGTTAGGAGAAGTCAAGTGCTTCTTCAAATCTTTGATCTTTGTCAAAAAATTGTCCATAGAATCTCCTTCATGCATATGCTCACTCTCCAATTGTTTTTGGAGTTAAGCAACATGAGCCTTATTTCTTGCTTGGTATAAAGTGGTAAGTGTATCCAAAGCATCCTTTGCTATTTTGCAAGAGCACATGTGAGGGATAATGGCATGTTTGATAGATAAAGCTATCAATGTATGTGCATGAGTATCTGTGCCATAACAATGAAGTTTCTCTGCCACACAAACAAGAATCTGAAGATCATCATCTTCAATGCCATCTACATCACCTTCAATAACTATATTTAGAGGTGTACTAGGGTGTTTTTAATACACTGCACAAAATATTCCTCAGCCCTTTTGTTATCAATACATGATGCATCATATATGTTACTAACGGGTAATTAGTACCATCAAATTTTTCTCAATATCCAACATGTGAAATACATCATTGCTTTTGGCCATGGCCATTGCCTAAAAGACCCTAATGCAAAAAATGATAATATCTTGAAAAGTTGAATAGAACTACCTTGTCGACCTCTGCTAAACCTATAGCAAACTTCGAAGCATTTGTATTTGAAAATTTAACCTTGTATATATGTTTGGCACAAAAGGACAAAATTGATTGCATAGTCGCTACAATAGTGTTCAAAGACTGTGAGTAGAGGGGTGTCAACAATGCACTAGATGAAGTAGTGACCTGATTTGATACCATTTGTTGGAGTTTGAGGTCTACAAAAGGACATGAAAAATAGGAGGATGAAGAAGAAGATTGGAGCACAACACAAAATACTAACTGTATTACCAAGTGAATGTAAAAACATAAGTAACCCATTAGGGTTATAGGCATATATACAAGCCAAGGGAAAAAACCTCATGAAGAGGGAAAAAAGTTCCCTTGACAGTCTTAAGTGTGTTCAGATAGATCACTACCAAAATATATGAACAACATAGCCATATACATACACATGCACATGCACATACACATACACATATATGCACATACTTATACACATACACATACACATGCACATATACACACATACATATATACATACACATGCACATTCACAAATATATCAACATGCATATGCATGCACATACACATAAACATACACACATAAACACATACACCCACATACACAAATACTTATACACACACATGCACATACATAGACATAGACATATACATACACATGCAAATGCACATGCGCATGCAAATGCACATGTGCGTGCACATGCACAAACATATCTACATGCACATGCATGCACATACACATAGACACACACATACACATACACACACATACTTATACAGATACACATACACATACACATGCACATACACATATGCATACACATGCATGCACATGCATATACATACACATACATACACATACATATACATACTTATTTAGATACACATACATATAGATGCACATACACACCCATAGACATATACATAGACATGCACATGCACAAACATATCTACATGCACAATATGCATGCACATACATATGTACATATACAAAAATATACATATATACCTACATACACATATACACACACATACACATGCATACATGGACAGATACATGTACATACATACATAAACACAGATAGACACATATTTGAATGAATGATGCAATTAAAGTAATAAAATCACATCTAAAAGGCAAAACATAATAAAAATAATTAGTAAACTTGACTCATATAGTTCACTTCCATAAAATGTATCAACTTAATAAGCAACCTAAAATTATCAAAATTATGAACCCACACGATAGACAAGACATCTAAACCAGGCCGTTGGGCATGTGTAATCAGGCAAATCAATTGTGATGTCACCTTTGGGTAGTTGTAAGTCCATGTCAAACTAGTCTAACCCTTGCTCTATGGGATAAGCGGGGCCTCTTGGGTACTATGCCCATTCACCCTATACAATTGTAATTTCAAAGTTAAAGCTCAAGGGATTAGGCTTCAACTAAACCTCCATTTAAAAATAAATAAAAATTAAAAAATTTTGATATGTGAATATATATATATATATATATAGTTGGTGTTAGACATCTACGGAAGCACGCAAACAACACAAGGAAGAAGAAGAATCTTGGATCAAACCACACAATACTGAATGCATTACCATTAGAATTTACAAAGATCAGTAAACCATTATGGTTATAGGCATATGTACAAGCCAGGGGAAAAAACTTCCTAAAGAGGGAAAAAAGTGCCCCGATGGTCCAAGTGTGTTCACACACAGCACTACCTAAATATATCAACAAATCCCTTTGGGAGTGATGCAATGAACAAGGACTGATACTCATGTATAAGGAAGTGCCAAGCTATGTGGAATCAATCCACAAAAGGAAGTAAGCCCAAAGCTTTGCCGAAAGCTTCAAACTTCACCCTAGGCAGAGCCTTCACGAGAAGGTCTGTAATGTTCTCCTGTGTGGGCACATATGCCAAGCTGATCTCTCTAGTAGAGAACATCTCCATGACATAATGATAATGCACCTCAATGTGCTTAGTGCGAGCATGGAACACAGGGTTCCTCGCAACTGTGCTCTGACTGTCATTGAAGATGGTGGTTGCAAAAGACTAACCAACACCTAAATCATGTTGGTGCATTTTACCCAAACCTACATGCTTGATATGCTTGGTATTATGATCATTTGTAAGTCACATGTGTACTCATGTGAACACCTCTTGTAAAAGAGTACATTTTATCTCTTGTAATTGAAAAAAGAAAAAAGGAAAAGGATGGCTTACCTCATCCATGATGTAAAAGCAAATTCGTGGCTCTAACTATCTAAAACCACGTATTTTTGAGCTGAGGGAATATCTTCTAACTTTGGGGATCACTTTTAGGTGGAGCCATTCGAATTCGAATTCAAAACTCCCTCCAAGAATAGCTATAAAAAGAGCAAGAAGGAAGAGGTGATTAGCAAGCCTTGTATGTGACCACTTCATGTCATTTTGTAGAGATTGAAGAGCTTACTCCATAGCTCTATCATTCTACTCCCATTGTGCAAATATTCATTGCCAATGTGGTTGTAATCATATGTGAATCTATACATTTATCATCATCTACTTCTTTGTTTTGTTCTCTGCTATACTCACTCAGAGCAGTAACTTCAGAAGGTCATATCTTGAGTTCTACTCAACCTTTTTTAGTGTTTTAACGTGTGTTGGATAGAGCATACTATCTAGTTTCAATATTAATTTTCATGGTCATTGGATTTACATTTCTGGAGATATCTCCATTTTACTGCTCACTGGTCTATCTCTGTAGAGCCCTGAGAATGGTGGGAATGTTCCAGAAATTGATGAATCTACTTCTCAGTGCTCAGTCCATCATTTGAAGTGTTTTAACTTGGATTGGGAAGCTAGCTAAGTCTATTTTCTATTCGCAAAAGGAAGTTATCTAACTCCTACCAGGTTGAGAGCACTGTTCAGTTTTTCCAGCAGGTGTATGTCCAAAAATAGCAAGTTTTGGGAGCTAGTAATTTCGCAACTAGTCTGTCTTGACTTAAACTTTTGGGATACATATTCCAAAGTACTTGGCTGATATTTTTGTGGATTTAGGAAGCTCAAAGGGTCTACTAATCAACTCTGAAGTCTCAGTTGGCTAGTGTGAAGCTGGTTGTAGCAGCATCTACTCATCTTTGGATTGCATCCACCATCTCTCTTCACAGTGGTATCAGAGCATAGTCAAGCAACATGGGAGATGGATTTCCATCAACAATTGACAAATTGGATCGAAACAACTACCTGGCATGGTCTCTAAGGATGGAGGCTTACCTTCAAGGGAGGATTCTATATGGATTCATATTCGGAGATGAAGCAATGCCAACCATGAGGAACAAAGGGCAACCATCACATGAAGAAGTGGAAGGACTTTCAAATTGGTGTTCGAAGGATGCACTTGCAAAGTCCTATATTCTAAACTCAATCTCTGATTTTCTTTTACCTCATGTCAAGGGATGCAAGACATCAAGAGAGGCGTGGAATGCACTTGCTTCTTTCTTCTCTTCCAACACTCGAGCAAGGAAGAACCAATTGTGGATGGAGTTCACAACAATGAAGAAAAGCCCGAAGCAAAATGTGACTGATTATGTCACAAAGATGAAGGAGATTTCCGACCAACTTGGAAGCATTGGAGAAGTAATTGAAGAGGAGCAAATCATTAGACAAATCATAAATGGAATCAAAACAGACGACAAGTGGGAGTCATTCACAACAGCCACGGATTTATACATGGATATGCATGTACCGGACCTCAACACACTCATGGGCCAACTCTTCACTCATAGATGGAACCACTCGATATGAAGTGTGGATGGAAGAATACCTAGTCTAGAGCATTGTAAAATCTTTGGATGCTTAGCCTATGCTCACATTCCTTCTCAAGTAAGAGGGAAATTGGATCCCAAGGTAGAGAAGTGTGTATTCATTGGTTATGATCAAAACCAAAAAGGATATAGATTGTACAATCCAACCAATAAAGGATTTTCTGTGAGTAGAGATGTAATTTTTGATGAAAAGAAATCATGGTTTGATGATGATAGGAAAGTGAAGCTGCCTTATGACTTGGATGAATATTTTCCATCACTTCAACCAAAGGAGCCAAAGCAGATTGAAGAAAGTGATTTGGAGATTGACCTAGAAGACTTGGAAAGACTAAAGCTATGGAAGAACAAAGGTAAAGCAAAGATGCAAGATGCTACATATGGACCTGAGAGCTCACATCAAACACTTAGAAGGTAAAGCAAAGATGCAGGATGCTACATATGGGCCTGAGAGCTCACATCAAACACTTAGAAGAAGAAACCAGAGAGGTTTGGTTATGATACTTCTTTGGTCACCAAGCACTCAATCTACATTGCAAAGGATTCAACCAATGAAGAGCCTACCACATTCGAAGAAGCACAAAGCAAGAAAGCTTGGAGAGATGCAATGGATGAAGAAATGGAAGCCTTGAAGGAGAATGACACTTGGGAGCTTGTACCTAACAAGCCATCTATGAAGGTAATTGGATCTCGATGGATATACAAAATCAAGAGGAATCCAGATGGAAGTATAAATAGACACAAAGCAAGGTTACTTGCTAAAGGGTTTGCTCAAACCCATGGTAATGATTATGAGGACACTTTCTCTCTTGTTGCAAAAATGCCTACATTAGGGTTCTCATTAGTCTTGCTGCATCTAGAAATTGGAATCTCTATCAGCTTGATGAGAATGCTTTCTTGAATGGATGGATTTCTGAGGAAGTGTATATGGCACAACCTCCTGGATATGAGGATGATATCATCCTAACTATGTATGCAAACTAAAGAAAGCTTTGTATGGATTGAAGCAAGCTCCAAGAGGTTGGAATTTCAGATTGGTGACTTATTTGCAGGACCAAGGATTCAAATCTAGCAAGGTGGATACCTCTTTGTTCATAAAGAGGAATGGATCTGAAGTGATCTATTTATGTGTGTATGTTGATGATATTATTATCACAGGCAATGATCTTGAAGGAATCAAACAGGTAAAGAGTCAAATGAAGGAGTTCAAAATAAGTGACCTTGGACCACTCACTTATTTTCTTAGATTGGATTTAATCTACACAGATTCAGGTATATACATCACACAAAGGAAGTATGTGCATGACATGCTCGTCAAGTTCAAGATGGAAAATACCAAGTATGCAGGTACACCTATGGAGAAAAATCATAAGCTTAGTGCTTATGAAGGAGAGCCAATTGAAGACATCACGTGCTATCAAAGCTTGGTTGGAAGTTTGAACTATGCAACACTCACAAGGGTGGATATATGCTATAGTGTTAGCATATTGTGTCAGTTTATGCATAAACCGAGAAGACCACATATGGAAGCGGCCAAGAGAGTCCTCAAGTACCTAAAGGGGACCATGAATGAAGATTTTTTTTATTCATTTACTTCAGATATTGAGCTAAAGGTCTACTCAGATGCGAATTGGGCCGGATCTAGAGATGATAGAAGAAGCACATCCGGGTATATATCATTTGCAGGTTCAAAAATCATTTCTTGGTCATCGAAGAAGCAACCAACCGTGGTATTATCTTCTATCGAAGCCGAATATAGAGGTTTGGCTAATGCAACTCAAGAAAACATGTGGTTAAAGTCCTTGTACACAGATCTTGGACTTCATTCTTCAACACTCACATTTTTGGTGACAATACAAGCTCACTACATCTAGCAGCTAATTCAGTATACCATGCTAGAACCAATCATATTGAAGTCCACTACCATTATGTAAGGGAGAAGCTAATGAGCAAGGATATTCAACTATCCTATGTCTCTATAGATATGCAATGTACAGACATGTTGACTAAAGCTCTTGATGGTACAAAGTTAAGTAGATTCAAGTTGATGATTGCCTTGCAGGAAATCAAGGACAATTAAAGAATTATTTGGAGGCCAAGCATGTTAGGCTTGAGGGGGAGTTGTTGGTGCATTTTAGCCAATCCTACATGCTTGATATGCTTGGTATTATGATCATTTGTAATTCACATGTTAGTCATGTGAACACCTCTTGTAAAAGAGTACATTTTATCTCTTGTAATTGAAAAAAGAAGAAAGGAAAAGGATGGCTTACCTCATCCATGATGTAAAAGCAAATTTGTGGCTCTAACTACCTAAAACCACAAATTTTTGAGCTGAGGGAATATCTGTCTTGTACATGACCACTTCATGTCATTTTGTAGAGATTGAAGAGCTTACTCCATAGATCTATCATTCTACTCCCATTGTGCAAATATTCATTGCCAATGTGGTTGTAATCATATGTGAATCTATACATTTATCATCATCTACTTCTGTGTTTTGTTCTCTACTATACTCACTCAGAACAGTAACTTCAGAAGGTCGTATCTCAAGTTCTAGTCAACCATTTTCAGTGTTCTAATGTGCGTTGGATAGATCTTACTGTCTAAATTTCGCATAACAATTTTCATAGTCATTGGATTTACATTTTTGGAGATATCTCTATTTTATTGCTCACTAGTCTATCTCTACAGAGCCCCGAGAATGGTGGGAATGTTCCAGAAATTGATGAATCGCCTTCTCTGTGCTCAGTCCATCATTTGAAGTGTTTTAACTTGGATTGGGAAGCTTGCTAAGTCTATTTGCTATTTCCAAAAGGAATTTATCTAATTCCTACCAGGTTGAGAGCACTGTTCAATTTTTCCAGTAGGTGTATGTCCTAAAATAGCAAGTTTTGGGAGCTAGTCATTTCGCAACTAGTCTGTCTTGACTTAAACTTTTGGGATACATGTTCCAAAGTACTTGGCTGATATTTTGGTGGATTTAGGAAGCTCAAAGGGTCTATTAATCAACTCTGAAGTCTCAATTGGCTGGTGTGAAGCTGGTTGTAGCAGCACCTACTCATCTTTGGATTGCATCCACCATCTCTCTTCACAAATCAGCCATAAGGTATCTGAGCCAAACACACTGAAGAGTTTTTGTGAAAGCTACCCTATACTCAGCCTTACAACTCAAAGTGGCCATAATAGGTTGCTTCTTGCTCATCCAAAATATGCATGAGCTACCAAGCATGAAACAAAAACTAATAATGGACACACGTGTCATAGCAACCAGCCCAGTCAGAGTCAGAACATTAGGGGAAAAAATGAACCCTGAATGGGCCTTTTAGATTAAGGAGTGATTAGTGATGGACCAATCAGAAGAGGGTGGTGGCCACAGTCTATGCCCTATAAAATACTAGGTTGAAGGGTGGAGAGGGGACATATTTCTCCCTTATTTAATGAGCTGCCTCTAGAGAGAGAAGGAATCTCGTAACTCAGTTGGGCCCAAAAATTCAAAATTTCTAAAAAGTTAAAAAAATCATCATAACACCTGAAAATGGACCCCCATTACTTTTTAGGGTCAAAAGTACTCTTTTTGACCCCAAATTCAAAATCCGTGCATGTTTTCAGCTGAAAAAAATGAGTTTTTTCAAGAACACTCAAAAAAGAGTTATTTCCCTCCTAAACCTCACATTTTCATACCTAGGTCCCAAAAAGTCATTTTTTCCCACTACTTTCACTCTGTAGCACACCATTGAAGCTCTTGTTTCTACACTCCAACCTACCTGCATCTCCTATCTCGAATTACTGTTGTAGCTTGAAGACCTTTAGCTTCAATGGCAACATCTAAAGCTTCTAGGCGACCGAAAGATGAAATCCTCACATTAAAATGTCACAATATCAAAGCCACAGATGGACAGTGGCTATCACATGAGTACTCCAAAGGTGCATGGGTGTACATGCAACCCTCTAGATTTGGGCCTCATCGAGTTAGAGATCGTGGAAACTTAGATCTTCATTGGAAGGGACAGTTACTTGGCTTCAAGAAGCACAGAGACAATGGGATGGTTGCTATTGTACAACATGTTTTTACAATGGCAACTATGAAACTTGAAAACTCTAGTAGTATGAGATATCCTGTGAATCGTAAGTATTACTCTACAATATTTTATGTTTTCTTCGGATATATTTCTGAACTATTTAGATATGTTTTTGTTTGTTCCAGATATATTTCCTTCTACTTTGGTGGAAGAGCAACCACTTCATAGTCTTACAGGTACTTTCCAAGCATTGCATGCAGATGTTGGTGCACTAGTCTTTCAAAATATATCTCCTGCTCAACTTTACCATGATAGAGTTTTCTTTTACACACATAGATATGTTGTACCCTCTACAATGAGTGGTTTTGGAAGGTTAGAGAGAATTGAAGTACATTCTCTTCTTAGCTTGGAGTGGCCAAAACCTGATATATGGTCTATATCATCTTTGAAGCAAAAGATGGTAATGGATATACATAACTCTTTGAAATTCACAAAAGTGTCTAGGTCTGTAGGTTTGCACTGGTCTTTTCCCGTTCATTGTTTTGTATATTTATTCCAAGGATTCTCATTCCAAGAGACTTCCACCATGTTCATGTGTAAAGATATCACATATGAGCAAGTCAAAAGTCTTCTTGGTGAAAATTGGGGTTTGATGGAAGGAATTGCAAAAGGTGATAAATATCTTTGTAAAATAGGTGGAACAGGTATAGGATTTCGATATTTGAAACACCATACTTCATTATACATCAGATTCTACAATGATCGTTGGATGTGCAAACTTGGCAAATGGATACCATTTCAAAGTTGAGAGGGATCTTTGAATTCATTTGAAATAAAGCTTAGATTGCCCAACAATGAAACAGAAACTATTTTAGTGAATAATCATTGGACCTTGGCTAATCTGAGAGAACACTTGATGATTATGGGGTTTGAAGGACTAACACAATCCAAATTCAAAATTCAAGGACATAAGGTGAGAAATGTTTCATGCTTTTGTTAAAGTAATCTTTTCATTATTGTTTATTTTACTTTAATGACTTCATATTCTTGCGAATTGATTACAGGTGGGCAGAAGAATAGAATACAAAATGAAAGTCCTTGTAGATTGGAGCAAAGATGGAACAGAACTCTCATTGTCATAGTTCTTTTGCAACCTGATAATGTCACTTCTTGGGCCCTAGTCATTGTATCTCATGGTTTTTGCACTTTCAAGAACCTTGTAAAAAGTAGGACAATCGATTCATGTTAGATATTGTATATACCTTCTTCTCTGCAATGGTAATTTCAAAACTTTTGGAATGTCAAAAAGTCTGTTCACTTCTTTGAATTGTGGTTGCTCATGTTTTTTCTGTGCATTATTTTGTCATCAGAAACACATTGTTTGAATTTGCACTTTTTTCTATACTTTTAAAAGTGGGCCCAGTCAGTTTAAAAACTTGAAACTGCTATAAAAATGGTTGTATGTGCTCATTTCTCACATTTGCACTCTCAAAGAGCTAGAAAGCACAGACTACAAGCCTCAGGAATTCTCACGCGCAAGCAATGGCTGCTAGCACTTCCACTCCCATGAAATCTCCTCGAGATCTATTCATGGAGTTTTTAGATACTACAGACTACAATGGTCGTACGGATTTGTATGACCTAGTCTGTAGAGTCCCTAATCTTGAAGGGACAATAGCCATGAACTCCGATGTGATCGATGAGATCACAGATTTTATGGAATTCTATATATTAATATATGCCATAGATATTCCAACATATGAGTGTAAATGGGTCCCCTGTGACCTGCTTTTCTACATTCATAAAGGAGATGAGGCGTTTGCGAAGCGCTTAAAGCGTTTCATGGCTATTACTGAGGCTTCAGGGAACCTGTTAGATGACACAATGCCCTTAATTAAACAATTAAATAAGAAAAGGAAAATGGGAAGAAAATATCTTTCCTACGTAGCAACAACCATCTTTTTTGTCAATGAGGAGCCCGAACCTTCACCCATGGACCTACCCCATCTTGTTACTGGGGGTTTTGTAGATGACAAGAAGGAACCCCAGGCCGAAGCTCTCAACTTATTAGAAGAGAGTCAAAAAATTTCCAGAGAATTTCCTCAAGGAGTAGTGGACAAATTAAAGGAAGCCAGTACACAGAACGATCCACCCTCCAACTTAGACCCCATGGAACCCACTCTACCAGAGGTGGAGACGGAAATGTTTTCAGTTGTACTTGTCGACGGGGAGGAATTTTTGTTCCTACATGATATTGAGAAGGCATTCGGTCTACGCCTTGACGAATGCCTTAGTATTTTCTGCTCAACCTCGGATGTCCCTATGGACAACACTTCTGACATTATCGAAAACGCAACAATTCCACTTGGTGATTCAATTGCGGAAAACATTGCATTTGTGTGTGAAGAGATTTTGAGCCATGCCAACCAAGATGCCGCTGAAGAAGATCTGGTTGCAACAAGGGAAATAATTTTGGAGAAGAAGATTCCAACATCCCCTGTTGTGGAGCAAAGTGGCATGGCCCATTCATCGATTCCACTAGATGCAATGGGAAGAGGAGAGGATGAAGATAGGCTTCAAGATGTAAGTCTCTACTGACATTTATGGTTGTCTCATATTCATACAAGATGTATCTATTTAATTTTATGATTGTCTATGTGCAGGAAACAATTGAAGTGGATAAATTTGCAGCAAGGAGTGGTGGTGACCGTGTTTCCCATGGCCATGGCTCTTCCTTGGCACAATACATTGCAAAATTGCCAAAGGAAGATTTTGTCCTAATCCACAAGGACTTTTCCCCTCAAGGACACTTCATGACTTGGTGTCTGAAGGCCTTGAGCAAAGTTTTGTGCCTATCTACAATAATGCAAGGGACCAATTGTATATTTCTAGTTAGGAAGTCCCTTGCCCTTACTACCCTAGGAGTTAATTTTAGAGGAAAAATATTAGGTCAAATAGGAATAGCTTTAGGTCTTGGATTGACAGACCCTCAGTTAATATCCCAATCAGTTTTGACTTACCAATTGCCACTATCTTTTCAGAGAAGAAAGAATGTAGTGGAGAGGCTCAAGGCCAAGAGCCAATTGTAAAAACTTTATAATACCAATTATTGTTTTTCAAATTTCCACGTGCATTCAATCTACTATATCTTTATGTTTGACAATCTCATAACTTTTGCCCAGTTTAATCAGTCTTTTTCCATTATTTCTTGTAAATTGTGTTGCCCAAAATGCATGCAATGGCCTAGGAATGCAAAAAAAAGGCCTGCCACAGAAACGCGGAGATGGGCCCTGCAAAACTTTTGCAGGGCCCATCCCTGCGTTTCTGTGGCAGGCCTTTTTTTTGCATTCCTAGGCCATCCTATGCACTACCTTACCTATATTGCAAGTCTATCTCCCTCAATGAGCACCTTCACTTGGGGAATTGTGGAATTCTTCTTATGTGCAATAATTAGAGAAAGTTAACACTCCTTTGGGTGCATATAAGCATGCAGCAGTAAATAAGTACATGTATCTTCATAAACATTGTTTAGCTATTGGTCAGGGGGTTAGCATGCAGTGCACTCTAGCCAAGGCCAATCATATGCCCCAATGTGCATGACATGTGTTTTCATGGCTTGGAAATGCCAAAAAAAGGGTTGCCACAGAAACGCGGGGATGGGCCCTGCAAAAGTTTTGCAGGGCCCATCCCCGCGTTTCTGTGGCAAACCTTTTTTTGGCATTTCCAAGGCATGAAATGCATTAATAGCATTACCACTTACAAGAAGTATAGAGAAATGAATGATACAACCATGAAAAACACTTCAAAGAATTACTGGAAAAAGACACCCTGAGAAACATAGGAGAAATAAACTTCAAAACATGTACACTAAGAGATAAACACTTGGGAGAGAAAATATGAGAAGACAAAGATTATATTAATCATTTGGGATTTAAAAAATATTCATCATATGGGATATACAAAAGGTTCTCGAAACAAGGGAGTACAAATTTTTTTTAAGGGTTATTCCCTCTAATTCTCCTAGCTAGCTGCAAATCTTTAGGTTGTATTGTCACTCTCTTTGCATGGATGGCACATAGCTTAGATTCCTCCAACATTGATATAAGATACGCCTATGTAGCTTCTTGGAGAGCTTCAATGGCTATCCCTTGGATACGAAGTCCAGCGCAATAGCGTTGGATCTCTTCCTTCACAACTCTTGCAAATGACCTTCGTGGAATAAGAAGCTCCACAGACTTTTGATAATGTCGAATCTCTACAAAAGCTCTGGTTTGCTTTCTGTGCCTTTGTGGTGCTCTTGCATTTGGGGGGATGTTGGGTTGTGGTCGTTGTGGCCTACGACGTGGTTGGTAGTTCTTCTTTCTTCTTGGAGGACGCCTAGATGGTCCTGCCTCATCATTTACTTCCTCTGCCCGACCTTGCTCTTTTTCTTCATCGGTTGGTCTTTGTCCTTGTCCTGGGGGGAGTGTCTTGCCTCCTTGCATTACTCAATGGTTCACGGGGATATCATCATTGTTCCATGGTGGCTCAGTTATACTTTCTTCATCTGAGGAACTCGATAAATTTGATGTCTTACTCACAACTTGCCTATGTCCTCGTTGTTTGGGCCTTGCCTTGATTGGTGTCCTGACTGGGGACTCATCATCAGATGGGGGAGGGGAATAATTTATTTCTTGGGATACATTCCTCTCTGGTGAAGCTTCATCCCCTCGCGATGGAATGCTACCGGACTGTGTACCTGCACCCGAGTTTCGTCTGGAACAGTTGCTTGTGGTTCGACGCTTCTTGTGGGGTGTCATACATGTTGGGTGCTCAGTACCTTGCACATGGCTAGGGTAGACGACATGATCCTTCCTAGTAGTTTGCTTTGTGCGTGCCATTCTCTTAGGTTGTAAAGTGGTAAAATGAGGAAGGACACCTCTATTTATAGGCTTTCACTTAAGAATTGTCCTGTTCACATTTAAATGGATAAAATTTAGTTTTAAGACATTAAAAGTATATTCACAAAATCAGTAAAATTTTATTTGAAGTGAAAGGGGTTATAAAAACCTTGAAAAGAATAATGCATTTTAAGAGTTTGGAAACTATTTCCAAGCAGAACCCTCGCGGATTCTTTGTGCACGCCATTGGGCATGATGTACGGGTCTTGACAATGACATCCACTTCTCTCTTGCAATATCATGTTGTAGCTTTTGTGTAACCTTTGCTATTCGTGACTCACATGCTCGTTCCATTACATATTTTCTAGCGAATGTCGCACAAAAAAACCAATTGAACATTTCTTCTAAATAGTTTGATTGGAGTAGACCACCCCCATGATGAGTGTTTTTAAAGTAAACACCTCTAGCCCTGTAATGTGACTTCTCCATTCCTTGTGTACTAAAAATGTCCAGTGACCCATATCGATTCATAAAATATGCTCCATGTGCAAAAAGAATATGCTATGATTTGGTCAATAAGATATACACATAGTGTTTAAGACCAAATAAAAAAATGTAAGAAAAACTTACTATGTAATGTGTAATGTTGCTTTCTCCCCAAGATAAGATGAATAACTGTGTAAACTCCTTCAAAGTCACTTGGAATAATTCTCGTTGTGAAGCATTAGTGGAAACCAAACACATCAAATGTAACAATTGATCGAACGATGACCAAACCTTCTTTCGCTTGTTAATGAGATCAATCTGACTATCATTGTCTGTTGTAATTGAACAGAGGTCCTTCCAAAGCTCCCATTTCCCATCATCTTGACTATTCACATCTCTTTTAAAGAAACTTCTTGCCTTCTTCCCAGTCATTGAAAATTGTTGTAAAATCTCTTGAGACTCACCATACTTCTTAACAACTAAAGATACGTGGCCACCATGACAACCTATAGAATTCAAAAGATCTTCTATTTTTTGGATTGCTATTGTAGACCTCTCTAGTGGTTTCATTGCAAATGCATATTCAACATGGAGCTTCAAAAGCCTATCAAAGATCCTCATGAATGCATGCAAAGTACAAAAGTGAACATTGACTAATGGAAATGGGATAATGGGGTTCCAATCATTGCTTATTTTATCACGAGTCGGTTCCTGTAACATTGGACACACTCAAAAGTGATATCTCCCATTCCCTATGATTCGATGAGTCTGTTTCATCAATTTTTTCAGATTCATCAACTCTCATCAATGCCCTTGCAAGTTTAGACTGTCTCTTAGATCCTTTGTAACCTTGTGTACAATATGGGCAAGGATAGAGAGAAGATGGTCCTTGTTTACAACCTAACATGCATTTTATACTCTTAAGGTCTCCACCCAAATGCCATTCTACCTCAAAATCACCTATATCATCTATAGAAAGCTTTTGCCCATGTAATTGAGAAGAGATTACTTCCGTAATCCATGGAGTCCTACTAAAAATCCACGAAATAACATTGTTTGTTTCTTTGGGAACTTCTATAGCACCTAACCACCAGATATCTCTCTCTGATTGCACACTGTAAGTCAAATGGTCCCTCCCTCCTAAAGTTTCATCACTCATTGCATGGTCCATAATTTCATTCATTAGCATCACACTCAACCTTTCTAGTCGTCGACCCTTTATGATTTGACACTCATCAAGCTTCAGTATGAACTTTAACTTAACATTACAGTCTGCACAAAAGAGAAAACATTATCTTAATATGACACTTGAATGCAATAAAACTTCAACACCAAATAAAATGTAGTAGGGGTACCTTTGATTGTTGAACTATAAAAGTGAACCATTGCTTGTTGAAGCTTCTGAAGATCCACAAATATATTGTTGAATTTAGTGAAAGTAAATCCTTGTGTAGATAGGATTTTTGATTGCTTCTTGGGAATATTTGGATGATAAACAGAGGCAGGCATAGTTTCTTCTATGAATAAATATTGTCCAATAGTACGAGTCAAATCCTCATTTTGAAGATTTTTTTTGATAGACACTTTATATGGGCATGGAAATATACTTTGAGAAATACCTTGTAATTGTAAGGCTTGCCTGAGAAGGGTGTACATTGCAGTATACCCATTTCTACTGATGCCCACATCGTCACATATTGCCTGCACATCTTGCACTGTGATAAGGTTTTTTAACTTCTTTGCAAACTTAGCTTCAACAACAACTCTAATACACTTTCCTATGCGTGAGTCTAAAGCAGAACTGATTTCTTTGGTGTTTATACAGCTATTCATCAGCTTGAATTGTTCTTGTGTTGTTGATGAAGCAGTTATGTCTTGAATAAATGACCTACACAATGAAAGATTCCATTACAAATCTTCACTAAAACATATAAAAGTAAAACAATCACTCACCTTGTTGCATATATACGTCGTTTGCGTGCTCCACCACCTTTTGAAAGAGCGTCAAAGGATGACAATGCTCTTTTCCTATGTCTCATACCAAGTGGAGTCTCTTTTAGCTGCTGGAGATTGGCAGTTAACTTTGAAATTGTGCTTTGTTTTGCTTCAATATCCTGTTCCAAATCTGCAAGTTGTTTTTGTAAAGATATGATTGTGCTTTCTAAAGTGACCACCCTCATATGATGGATGTGATATTGTTGGAACCAATACTTAGTAGTAGCAAGTGAATGTGTAGATAATCTCTTGCAGTAACCTAATAGTCCAGCTTCACTCGCACCAATGAACTCAAGTAAAGTTGAGAGGTTATGGAATGTTGGATGGTAAGAAGATATTGGATCAAGAGGATATAGTGAACCACGAGCCCAAAGATCAACACTTTTTTCTCTAGCTACCCGACGTTCATTTTGAGAATTGGCATCATTGTTGCATCGTGTATTTGGAGCAAACTCACTAGGCACACGAACATGGATACTTGTTGATGCAGGAGCATGCGGACGTTCTACTGTGAAGTTTGTGATACATGTCAACACCATCTTTGCTAATGACCAGCAATATCAAAAACAAAGATTAAACCTGGTTGGAAGGGACTCTAAAGCATATGTTTTGCTCAAAAAATGTGTTTTCTTGTATGTGTATGGGTTAAAGTGTGTTTTTCCACTGTGTATGGCTGAAAATGATGAAATTTGAAAAAAGTCATTTTTTGGGGGAAGCATAGTCACGGATTTGATGATGTGGTACTTACTTTTGGAGGGAGTTTGAAAATTATACTTTTTCTAAAAGAAACTTCAAAAAATGGGCCCAAAAAAGTGACTTCTGACATATATATTAAAAAATAGGCCCTTTTGAGTTAATATACACTGAAAATGAGACTTTTTAAAAAAATCATTTTTTTATTCAAATACATGTACGAGTTTGATGATGTGGAAAGTAGATTCTCTTTCTCTCTCTCTAGAAGAAGAAAGAGATAGGCCTTCTGAAGCCTAAAAAAAAGCCTACTCCAGCCTACTAAAAAGTGCCCTATTAAATGCACTTTGTCCCCTTAAACAAGAACAAAATTAAGCTTAATCCCTAAAAATTAGGGATCCTTACAAGGCCCATGCAGGGTTCATTTTTTCCCCTAATGAAAAACATGCAAATCTGGTAGTAGTGATCCCCCCTTGGGATAAAACAACCCAACCATCTGGGTACCACTCAAGTAGTGAAAGATGTGCTTAATGACCTTCCAATGCTTGACACCTGGGCAATGCATAAACCTGCTCATCTTTGAGACAACAAACTGAATATCTCGTTGAGTAATGCATAAGTAAATCAAGCATCCAACAGCCTACTGATAGAGAACAACGTGAAATGCATCTCAATCATCATGAAGATTCAATCATAGACCTGTCTCCATAGGAGTGATAATAGGTTTAGATTCTTCAAGGCCAAAATGCTACAATGATATGTCAATATATTTCGTTTGACACAAATCTAGTTTGCCATCAACTTGCATAAATGGAATGCCCAAATAATGATGCAAATGCACCAAATCAGACATCCCAAATGAGGCCTGCAAATCAGCCTTGAAATCAGCAATATGCTTCTCATGAGGACCAACGAGCAGCATCTCATCAACATACACAACAATGATCAGAAGCACATCATTAGCATGCTTAACATATAAGGTGCCTTGAGTTGGATATTCGCAAAACCATGTGCAATCAAATAGGCATGTATCTTTTCATACCAATCACGTGGTGCTTGCTTTAAACCATATAATGTCTTCTTTAACCTACACACCTAGTTTTCATGCCCTTTTTGCACAAAGCCATGAGGCTGAAAAACATACAGTTCCTCATGTAAGTCACCATTTAAAAATGTTGTTTTAATGTGCAAATGATGTATATTCCAACCATGATGAGCTGCAAGTGCACAAATGCTACGAACAATAGTCATTCGACCTATAAGTGCAAAGGTTTCATCAAAATCAATGCCTCTTTCCTATGCATAACCCTTTGCAACAAGCCTAACCTTATACCTGTCAAGTGTTGCATCAAGTTTACACTTCAGCTTGTATACCCACTTAGTACCAATGGCCTTCTTACTAGGAGGCAAGTCACATAAAGACCAAATTCCACTTTTCATGATAGCATCATGTTCAAATTGCATTGTAGCCATCCAATGTTCAAAATTTTGTGCTTCATCAAACAAAATAGGCTCAGTCTCATCACAGAGACTAGATGGAGCCATAGCATAGCAATATTATGCAAAAGATGCACTATGAGAGCCTGAATGATTATAGTATGATAGAGGTGCATCTAATTTGCTATCACACAAAGTCTGCAGCCATTTTTGCATAGTTTTTGCCTCCTCTATATCAGCTCTCTCATCAAAAAGTGCATCATACAAATCTGCATCAAATGGAATGATCTGCATCATCACATGAAACTTATAAAGGCTGAGAAGTTGCCTCAATAGGACTAGCACTAGACCATCCACCTATAAAAAGAGGCAGCAAAGTATCATACATGTCTTTGGAGCTAACAGATGTCTCCTTCATACATGAAAGTAAAGATTGAATGGCATCTTCCACAAAAACAACATCATGGCTAACCAAAATGCATTTAGTTAGTGGATGATATAGACGATAGCCTTTGCTTTCAGAACTATACCCAACAAAAATACATTTTACTGCTTTATCATCCAATTTCATGTGATGTTGTTCAAGCACTAATGCATATGTCAGACGACCAAAAACACGCAGATGAGTAACAGATGGCTTGCAACCATGCCAAGCCTCATATGGAGTGATAGATTGTAGTGCTTTAGTGGGACACCTCTTAAGTACATATGCTACACACATGACAGCCTCAAGCGAGAAACTATGTGGTAAAGGCTGACTCTTGACCATACACCTTGCCATCTCCATGAGTGACCTGCTCTTCTGTTTAGCAAGTCCATTCTATTGAGATGTCTATGGCACTGTACACTGATGTTTTATCCCATGTTCCGCCAAAAATGCATTAAACTCAGAAGAAATATATTCCCCCCCTCGATAAGAATGGAGGGTGCCCATTTTACATGCTGACATACTTTCAGCCAAAACCAAAAACTTTTTGAAGCACATGAACACTTTGGACTTTTCTTTCAATGGATATATCCATGCATGCCTGGAAAAATCATCAATGAAAATCACAAAGTAAAGATAGTTTCCAAACGACGGTGTCTACCCAAACGAGGGTGTCTACATAGGACCACAAACATCACTCTAAACAAGCTGCAATTTTTTAGTAGCTTTACTTGAACCATCTTTTGGAAAGAAGGAATGCTACATTTTTTCCAGAATATAGCCTTCATAGACATGTTTTCGGGTGCCTCAAGTTTGGCAAAGAGGACACCATTTCAAATTTTTGCAGGCGTAGCAAACTAGAAAAATTTAGATGCCAAAGTGTGCATGCCAAAGCTTTGCATCGGACATAGCCTGAGAATCATCTACTGCACATGCTGAATTATTCATAAATTTCTCATAGTCTATGAGCATATATATCCCACAACATAAAATGCCAAAAGCAATAATCATGTCGCCATTTGACAGATCATGAACTGTACATATGTCATCAAAAAATTTCACAACCAAGCCAATCTTGGCTAATGTAGAAACTGATAACAGATTTTTCTTGATCCTTGGCACAAATAAAGCATCCAATAAAGTGAAAGAACTACCATCAATAGTAGTCAGAATGATCTTATCAACTCCCATGGTACGATAAGAGGAGTTGTTGGTGCATGTGACAGTATTCCCTGTAGGGGCAGGCTCAAGTGAAGTGAAGAAACTGCACTGCGAGGTAATATGTTTGGTTGCCCCACTATCAAAGTACCAAACATTTGAGTCTACTATAGACATACACTATTTAGGAGAAGATGGGTCAAAAATGCAAACACTAGTAAATGCCCATTCTTCATTCTGCACAAGATTAGCAGACTTTGTTTTTGGTGTAGAGGCCACTAAAACAACCATTCGAGCCTCTTTTTTCTTTGCCTCTTTTGCAGCTAGTTTTGGACAGTTCTTTATGACATGATCATTTCCTTTACAGTACTTACAAAAGAATTTATGTTGTTCTGATTTCTTCTCATCTTTGTCTTCCTTCTTCAAATGTGGAGCATTTGCAGATTTCTTCTTACTAGTAGATGAGCTCCATTTGCATTTGCCCTTCTAATTAGCCAAGAGAGCTTGATCTGCAACACACATAATGGACTTGTTCTACCTATATTGATCTTCCTAGAATACAATAGAGACTAACTCCTCAAATGACAAGGCATTTGGACTACCTTTCATCATCAAATGAAGAGTAGAAGCAAAACTCTGATCTGAATCAGGCAAACCATTTAGAATGGTCTGTACAAGTGAACTATCTGGTATAACTTCATCAGCAAAAATCAAATGTTCCTTCAAGTCTTTGATCTTTGTTAGAAAACTATCCATAGAATCACCTTCATTCGTATAATCACTTTTCAAATATTTTTGGAGGTACGCAACACGAGCCTCATTCCTAGCTTGGTAAAATGTGGTAAGTGTATCCCAAGCATCCTTAGTTGTTTTGCAAGTGCAAATGTGAGGAATAATGGCACGTTTGACACATAAGGCTATAAATGCATGTGCCTAAGCATCTCTGCCATCCCAAATGAATTTGTTGTGTAGTAGGTGCAGTAGAAACCATAGTACGAATAGGAATCTGAAGATTATCAGCATCTTCAACCCCATCTGTATCAGCTTCAATACCTGTATTTGCAGGTGTAATAGGATGTTTTTCAACACCCTACACAATGTTCCACAGTCTTTTTGCAACCAATACATGTCCCATCATATAAGCCCACAATGAGTAATTGGTACCATCCAAATTATCCTCAACAACCAACATACAGAATACATCATTGCTTTCAGCCATGGCCACTGACTAAAATACCCTGATGCATAAAAATGATTGTATCTAAAAAAATTGAACACAACTACCCTGACGAGTTTCGTTAAACCTATAGCAAACTTTGAGAAGCTTATATTGGCGAACGAAAACTTGTATATATCTTTGGCACAAAAAGACGAAATAGCTTGCATGAGTGTTGTGATAGTGCATTCAGAGGCCAAAACGAGCTCAGATTGCGATTTCGGCACCACAAGGCGAAGCTATTTTGATATCCTTATCACCTTGAGTATGCTCACCAAAATTTGTCAGATTCTGAGATCGTGAGTGGAGGGGTATCGACGATGCCCTAGATGAAGTGTCAACCTACTCTGATACCAATTATTGGAGTTAGATGTTTATGGAAGCACACAAGTAGCACAAGGAAGAAGAAGAAGCTTGGACCAAACCACACAATACTGAATGTATTACCATTAGAATGTACAAAGATAAGTAACCCATTAGGGCTATAGGCATATGTACAAGCCGGGGGAAAGCCTCCTAAAGAGGGAAAAAAGTGCCCCTTGGTCCTAGTGTGTTCACACACATCACTACCTAAATATATCAACACACACACACACATATATATATATATATGTGTGTGTGTGTGTGTGTGTATATGTGTGTGTGTGTGTGTATGTATGTATGTATGTGTACGTGTAACTTATATAATACATCGAATGTAAATAATATCAATCATCTCAAGAAGTATCATCATGATCCACTACTAGAAATAGGGGGGCATAGCCACACCCCCAAATTGAAAAAAAAGCAGGGATCGTGCGTCGCATAAGCGACGAGCTTGTTTTTTAGTTAAAAAAAAAGATGTGTCATTGCATAAGTGATGCCATAAGCAACACTAAAAATATGTGTCGCAAAGAGGGTCGCTAAACAATGATCCTTTTAACGATGTTGGCAAACTACATGTGATGTTGGATCCTCGCATACACGACATCCTGGTCTCCAAGAGCATCACATAAGCAACGCTCTGGAATGTTAAAAAAATTTTCGATTTCTCCCAGCACATTTGTGTCGGGATTAGGACACATGAGAGAGAGAGAGAGAGATCGACACGCACATCCTGTGAAGCAAGGTATGCACACACACACATAGACTTACACACACACATACACACACAAACATATGCATACACACACACATAGACACACACACACACATACACATAGACACACACACACATAGACAAACACACATACACACATAGACATGCAACATACACACACACACATACATATTAGACACATACACACTTATACACACACACAAACACACCACACACATTTCCACACACACATACACATGCATACACACATATATATACACATACACACATATATGCACACAGACACACATATACACATATATACACACACATACACACATAGACACATACACACATATTTACACACACATACACACACTAATTTACATACACACATACACATGCATACACACACACACATATATATACACACATAGACACATGCATACACACATAGACACACACACATACACACATAGACACACACACACACATACACATACACATACACACATATACACACACATAGATGCATACACACTTACACACACACAGATCCACACACATTTACACACACACATACACATGCATACAGACACATATATAGATACACACATATATACACACATACACACATGGACACACACACATAGGCACACACACATACACACACACACATATAGACACATACACACACATATATGCATACACACACAGACACGTAGAGAGACATACACACACACATACATGCATACATATGCATACATAATGCATATGCATATGCATACATACATACTTACATGCATACACACACATGCATACATATGCACACATAATGCACATGCATATGCATACATACATGCTTAAATGCATACACACACATACACACGCATACACACATACACATACACACATATATATGCATACACACACATTAGAGAGACATACGCACACACATACACATACATGCATACATATGCATATGCATACATAATGCATATGCATATGCATACATGCATACACACACCTACACACACATGCATACATAATGCACATGCATGTGCATACATACATGCTTAAATGCATACACACACATACACATGCATAGACATATACACATACACATGCATACACACATACACACACACATATATATGCATACACACATGTAAAGAGACATACACACACACATATACATACATGCATACATATGCGTACATATGCATACATAATGCATATGCATATGCATACATACATACTTACATGCATACACACACATACATACACATGCATACATAATGCACATGCATATGCATACATACATGCTTACATGCATACACACACATACACACGCATACACACATACACATACACACATATATATGCATACACACACACGTAGAGACACATACACACACAAATACACATACATGCATACATATGCATATGCATACATACATACTTACATGCATACACACACATGCATACATATGCATACATAATGCACATGCATATGCATACATACATGCTTAAATGCATACACACACATACACACATACACACATACACATACACACATATATATGCGTACACACACACGTAGAGAGACATACACACTCACATACACATGCATGCATATATATGCATACATAATGCATATGCATATGCATATATACATACTTACATGCATACACACACATACACACCCATGCATACATATGCATACATAATGCACATGCATATGCATACATACATGCTTAAATGCATACACACACATACACACATACACATACATATATATATATATATATATATGCAAACACACACACACACGTAAAGAGACATACACACACGCACATACACATACATGCATACATATGCATACATCATGCATATGCATACATCATGCATATGCATACATCATGCATATGCATACATCATGCATATGCATATGCATATGTACATACTTACATGCATACACACACATACACACACATGCATACATAATGCACATGCATATGCATACATACATGCTTACATGCATATACACACATACACACATACACATACACACATATATATGCATACACACACACGTAGAGAGACATACACACACACATACACATACATGCATACATATGCATACATAATGCATATGCATACATACATACTTACATGCATACACACACATACACACACATGCATAGATATGCATACATAATGCACATGCATATGCATACATACATGCTTACATGCATACACGCACATACACATGCATACACACATACACATACACACATAGACACACACACACACATACACACACACATACACATATATATGCATACACACACACACATAGAGAGACATACACACACATACACATACATGCATACATATGCATACATAATGCATATGCATATGCATACATACATACTTACATGCATACACACACATAATGCATGCATATGCATACATAATGCACATCCATATGCATAGATACATGCATACACATACACACACATAGAGACATACACACACATAGACACATACACACACATGTACACACAGATTTACACAAGCATACACATGCATACACACACATACACACATAGAAACACACACATACACACATAAACACATACACACATAATACATATGCATATGCATATGCATACATACATACTTACATGCATACACACACATACACACATATGCATACATATGCATACATATGCATACATATGCATACATAATGCACATGCATATGCATACATACATGCATACACATACACACATAGACATATACACACACATAGACACATACATACACATAAACACATACACACTCATAGACACATGCACACTTACACACACACATCCAGACACATTTACATACAGACATACACATGCATACAAACATATATAGATACACACGTATATACACACATAGACACACACATAGACACACACACACACATACACACATAGGCACACACACATACACACACATAGACACATACACACACATATATGCATACACACACACGTAGAGAGACATACACACACATACACATACATGCATACATATGCATACATACACACACACGTAGAGAGACATACACACACATGCATACATAATGCACATGCATATGCATACATACATGCTTACATGCATACATACACATACATATACACACATAGATGCACACACACACACACAGAGACACACACACATACACACATATATATGCATACACACACACATAAAGAGACATACACATACATGCATACATATGATCCATACATATGCATACATACATGCTTACATGCATACATACACATACACACACATACACACACATGCATACATATCCATCAATAATGCACATGCATATACATAGATACATGCTTACATGCATACCCACATATACACACGTACACACAGACACATACACACTTACACACACATCCACACACATCCACACACATCCACACACATACATACACATGTATATAGACACATATATACAGATACACATGTATATACACACATAGACACACACACATACACACACACATATATATGCATAGATAGACACATATACACACACATATATGCATAGATAGACACATAGAGACATACACACATATATATGCATATGGACACATAGAGACACATAAACACACATACACATACATGCATACATATTGCATACATAATGCATATGCATATGCATATGCATAGATACGTACTTACATGCATACACACACATGCATACATTTTCATACATAATGCACATGCATATGAATACATACATGCTTACATGCATACACACACTCACATATACACCTACATACACATATACACACATACATATGTACACGTATATATATTGATTTCTAACCCATTTTGTTTTATATGTACAGGTATTATGGATCCTAGTAGAGAGAGAAAGGCGAAACTCACTCTCATAAAAAGTCTTATGAGAGCAAGAGTGCCGCCTGATTCTATAGGGATCATCATGCATGAGTACTCAGAGATGGCTGATGATGAACTGGATTATATGATCCAAATGTTTACCCAGCAATGAGAGGAGGGCTCTTCTGCGGCTCCACATGCAGGAAGATAGCCATCTACTCATAAGTATGGTTTTTTTCACAATTTTTTTTAATGATATTATAATGCATATTTTTTTTATTTTTTTTTATTTTTATCTATCTATTTTCAAGGCACCTATACCACATCTAGATCATGATAGCAGAGCACAAGTGCCTATGAGGATATGCATAGGCACCTTAGGGCTAGAGTGCGATATAGAGCCAGAGGGGAACATTGTGTACATAGGGAATGGATTGGAGTTCAAAAGAAGAATGCAAACATTATGCAACTCTTACCTGCACTTTGTCCACTTATAGTGGAAGTAAGTATAAATTTTACATATAAATTGAAATAAATATCTTATGTTTTATTTACATGATTTTTTTATTTTTGTAGTGAGCATGATGCGAGGGATAAGAAATACATACTTAGTTCACTTGACACAGAGTTTGGGATAGGATGGTCGCATAAGTGGTGTCCAAAAGAGATGCGGACACTTATGGCTCATCGTCGCGATAATGCATGGTACACATTTCTTTTATGTATATATATGTGGATATGAGTATGTGTGTTTATGTATGTATGTATGTATGTATGTATGTATGTATGTATGTATGTATGTATGTATGTATATATATGAGAGAGAGAGAGAAACGAGTGAGACTAGAGGTACAAATACACACATACACACACATATACATCATACATGCACATTTACACACATATACACATACATGCACATTTATACATACACACACATACATGCACATTTTTACACACACATACACATGCATGCAATTATGCACATATTATGAATACACACATAGACACATACACATACACATACATAATCATATGTACACACACATAGACTCACATAATCATATTTACATGCATATATACACATACACATGCATACACACACACACAACACATGCATATGCACATATAGATACACATACATAAACACACATGCATACGCACATATAGATACACATACATACACATGCATATATATATATATATATATATATATATATATATATATATATATATATATATATATATATATATATATATATATATATATATATATATATATATATATATATATATATATATATATATATATATATATATATATATATATATATGTATGTGTGTGTATATATATATATATATATATATATATATATATATATTATAAATATCTAAATTATAGTATATATATCTCATTTTATAACAATACACATATACATACACATACACAAACACATACATACATATATATATATATATATATATATATATATATATATATATATATATATATATATATATATATATATATCCTAATTAAAAACCCTATTATAAATATTCTAATTCAAAAATCTTATTTCAAAAATTCTAATTTGAAAACACTAATTTTGATATTAGGGTTTTAAAAACCCTAATTTAGAAACTCTAATTCAGCCTTTTAGCCATATGATTGAAGTATATGTACACATTGCATCTATTCCTCCGACATCCTACTAGAGAGATGTCTCTCCTCCCAACCTTATGCCTCTATATATAGCTACTGGAATCAACGAGGATCATAATATATACAAAGATATATACACATCATGTAGATACACATACATAAATATAAAATGGAGTAGATACATTATGCATCACACATACATGCCTAAGTGCACACATACATATATATACATGCATACATATTTACATGTACACATTTACACATAGACACATATACATATATACATGTACACATCACATATACATGCCTACATGCACACATGTATACTTATACATGCATACACAATTATAAACACTTGCATATGTTACATGAATACATGAATAGTTTACACAAATGCATATGCATACATACACGTATGCATACTAACACATGTATACATATATCACACACATGCACACACATACATATACATGAAACACATATATATGCATTCTAACACATGTATACATATAATACACATGAATATACACACATATGCATACATGCATGAGAAAAATTTGCTCCTCAAAGATAAAGCTATATATAAAATAATTAGGCATACCCCTGAGCTTCATGTTCTAACTTAAAAGAACATGATTTCATTTCTCTAGTAGGATTAATGGATATTCTAGTTGAATAAAGAAGAATCTATTATATGATATCTATTCAGAAGCTTCAAGTTATTGATCGTAACTAGAGTAGAATTTACTATCTAATCTGCTCATATGTTTTCATTATTGCCATAATTTTGGTAAGACATCAATATAGTCTCATCTTAATTATCCTTATTGCTTTCATTTATTTCTTCTATTGTTAAATCTGTGTTCTCATGAGTCACATCATCTATTGATGGATTAATATCGATTTCTGGTAATTCCTCTTCATCATCAGTAGAATCAGCATGTAGAGTATTATCCTCTTCATAAAAAATATTAGTATCATTATCATGTATAATGATTCTAATTTCTCTTTCATATGTCGATGTATCAATATGTGATGGTGAATCATCAATAGGACTTTCTTGGATCTCTCTAACAATAAGTTGTTCAAACAATGACCTACCTCTAGGTTGAACATGAATGACTTGCCACTAAGGGTGAGCATCTGGGTTTTTATAAAAAAAAAATGCTTGTTCGATATGCCTAGGAAGAATATATGGTTCTTTAGTAGATCGCATTACCTTGGAAGAATCAATTTCCCAAAACCCAGATAATTCCTTTCTTAATGTGGAATTACTACCTTTATACTCGGCTTGAAACCAGTCAACCTTCAAAATGACCTATCAAAATATATAAAAACAAAAACCCATTATTAGGTGCTTAAAAAATAACTAACTCTATCATAAAAAATATAAACTTTTTTCTACCTGTTTGAATGTACAAAATGATAATTTTTAGATACCAACAACAGTTCCCACGTAACCAAGTTCTCCAACTATAAGGTTCGTGTCTTTTGAGCTAGCATGTGATAGTTTCTTGAAAGAAGCAACAATATTAGAATCCTTTGTTTTATGTAAAGAATCAATGGCTTTGATTTTAATATGCTGTCCAAAAGCCCACATATTAGTGAACATTCGAGCTTGCAAAAGAAATTGAATTAGTAAATAGAAACTAATATACATATATGAATAAAACTATTATTAAAATAAAATTACCTTTCGTTCATAACCTATCATTAACTCTCTCTGCTCATTTGAGATTTCTTCATTATTTGTGTTGGCACATTGCCAACGACTATATAGCCAATCCATGAAAGAAAATATATTTGTAACCTCATCATTATCGAGATTACGTCTATATCTTTTGTTTCTTTGCCCTTTACTTTGGAGATTTTGAAGTTCCTATTCGTACTCTTTAAGGAATGCTTCCATGCATTTGCTATTATATGCTACAAAAGTAGAAACATCATTTTTTTCTTGAATTGTAAATAAAAATGGAACTCCCTTACTTGATAATACCTCATCTATTATTTTTGAAGAAGACTCGTTGGTTCATGCACGTGGAGCTTCTTCATGAACTCTTTCAAGGTACTCACTAACATAATACATGCACTCTTCAAGCATCCAAACCTTTGCCATGGATCCTTCTGGTTTCGCTCTTTGTCACACATAATCTTTTAGTATTCCCATAAATCACTCGACCCAAAACATCCATCGAGTGTTGAAAACACCTGCAATCTCTATTTCATCTACAAGATGGACTAATAAATGAACCTGAATATCAAAAAATGAAGTAGGAAGCTCTTTCTCCATCAAACATAGTAGCTCTTTGCATTCACGGTTTTTTTGTGGGATCGAGTTTTTGTCAATCTCTTTTCATGTAATCCACCTATACATATCATAAAAAAAAATATAAAGAAGTTTATTCAAAAATAAAAGATATCAAATATTCATATATATTAAATATATAAGTATCATAATTACCTTATAAGCAATCCAAGATGATAGATCACATCTCGTACTCCTTTCATTGTACATCCATTGATAAGCAAAGGTAAAATATGTTTCAAAAAGTTATGCCAATTATGGGTCTTTAACCCAGATAAGCTCTTATCATCCATAGTGAACATGCTTTGGAAAGATGCTCCATATCCTGTAGGAGTCCGAATCAATTGAATCTTATTGTTGATAGTCTGTATCTCTTTTGTTGTAAGTACCCAAGGAGCACGTGCATAAGTCATTTCTTGTCGATGTCTATCAAAAATTGGCCATAACTTTGGTTTTGAGTTTTGATCTTTTAAATCATTCCTTGATGTTATGATATCTTTTACTCCAAGAAGATGCTGCCATAGTGAATAACCAATATTCTTGAATATATGCATAGGATCAAGAAGATGACATACTTTTAACTCTTTCCAATACTCCAAAGAATACCATATTAATATATTCTCTGTGAGTGCCAATTTTCCTTTACCTCTCTTCACATACTCATTATCTTCATCATGACTAAATATTTCTGATTTTGGATCTATCAAAGGTCTATCTGTCCATTTTTTATACCAATCCATAGGCATCATAGGTTTTGGACACTGACCTGTTTCAAGCTTTCTATTAAAATGTATCGCTTCTCTTTTAGATCTTAATGGATGATCATCAAGCGAGAATCATCGATGTCGAAGATAAATATTTTTGTTGAGATTCTTACTATAGATTGATCTCAACCAATCACCACAATATGGAAAAGCTTTATAACCCTTAGTAGATATCCCTACATCATGAAAATGATAAAAATATAATTAGATTAAATCACATTTATTTGTATGAATATTGAATAAAAAATTACATCAATACCTGAACAAACACCATATCCTGGGAAACCGTGAATATTCCAAGCCACAATACCCCGAACCGTAATATGTCATTCATTGATGTTTTTTGATACATAAGGACATTAATACCTCTCCATAACTCTTGGAGATTGTCAATGAGAGGAGCAAGATATATATTCATATCTTTAACTTGTCTTTTTCTTGGGATTAAAAGTGAAAACATTAAATGTTCCTTTTTAATGCTAAGATATGGCAGAAGAATGTAGTTTATGACTACTAGTGGCCATGTTGATCATTTACTAGATTTCATGGAGAATGGATTAACCTCATCTTATGCAACTCTTAACTTTAGATTCTGTGGATTTGGTGCAAATTCAGGCCATGTAGAATCAATATGCTGAAAAGCAACACTATCATGAGGAATTTTGATTTTTCCATCAGTGCTTTTATGATCATGTCCCCATATCAAAAGCTTTGATAATTTGGGTCTTTGAAACATATGTCTAATCTGTGGAGCCAATGAAAAATGTCTCAATACCTTTTTTGGGATTTTACCTTCTTCGTCCTTATATCGACGAGATTGAAATTTGAGACATGTCAAAGAGTCTACATATTCACCTCTATATAAAACACAATCGTTAGGACATGCATGTATACATTGATAATCTATACCAAGATTGCTGATCATCTTCTTCATTTCATCATGTGAGGTAGGAAGAATATTCTGACTTGGTAAAAACTTTTCAGATAATAACCTATAAGTTCATTAATAGAAGACATATTAATAAAAATAAATAAATAAATATACATATATATGCATATAATTATATATATATGTATGCTTATCTATATGTGTATGTGGATGTGTATATGCATGTGCATGCGTATATGTATGCGTATGTGTATATGTATGTATGTATGTATGTATGTGTGTATATATGTTTTATAGGTATGTATAAGTTTATATACGTATGTATGTGTGTATATGTGTTTTATAGGTGTATATGTATGTATATATACATAGCGTATGTGTATGCATATATGTATGTATATGTGTGTATATATGTGTGTATATATGTGTATGTATGTATGTATGTATGTATGTATGTATGTATGTATGTATGTATGTATGTATGAATGTGTATGTATGTATGTATATGTATGTATGCATGTGTAGCTGTGTATATTTGATTTCTTTTTTTTTGTATATTGTGGTTTGCAGACTTTCATATCTAGACCATTGAATTGTTTGGTTGTCTCCAATTTTATAGTCAATCTATTACCTACCTTGCTAACTAAGACTTACATATTTGTTTACAAGGACTAAGTATTAGCTAACTATGGAGGTATTAGGTTGTTTGAAAATAAGAAAAATAAATTTCTCTCTACGATTTTGAAAAATGGATGAATAATTCTAAAGTATGTGCGGACATGAAGTGTTCATTCAATTCAAGTTCTTGTTCTTACCGTAGCTAAGGTAAAAACAAAAACCTGCACTGAATGAACACTTTGTGTCCACCCATCCTTTAAAATTATTCTTCCATCCTTCAAATTATTCGAGGTAAATTTGCTTCTCATATTTTTTTAAATGACTTAATACCTCCATAGCTAACTCATACTTAATATTTGTATGAAAAGTTCATAAAAGAGTTAGTAGCGCAGGTATTAGGTCAACTAGAATAGGAGAAGCAGATGTGTTAGGAACATTCTAAAGGTTGGGCGGACAATTCCAAAGGTTAAATGGAAAAAATATCTTCATTTGATACAGGTGTGTATAATTTGACTTTACTCTCATAACATGTGTATATGTATGTATGTGTATGTATGCATGTGTAGCTGTGTATATTTGATTTCATTTCTAATATTCTTTTTGTTTATTGTGGTTTGTAGACTACTGAATCATCATCTCCCATTTTATAGTCAATCTATTACCTACCTTGCTAACTAAGGCTTACATATTTGTTTACAAATATAAAGTATCAGTTAGCTATGGAGCTATTAGGTCATTTGGAAAATAGGAGGACCAAATTTAGCTTGAAGATTTTGAAAGATGCATGAATAGGTTTAAAGGATAGGCGGACAGAAAGTGTCCATTCGATGCAAGTTCTTGTTCTTTCCTTAGCTAAAGTAAGAATAAAATCATGCATTGAATGGACGCTTTCTTTCTGCCCATCCTTTAAAATTATTTTTCCTTCCTTCAAAATCTTCAAAATAAATTTGGTCCTCCCATTTTCCTAATGAACTTATACCTCAATAGCTAACTGATACTCAATATTTGTATGCAAAGTTCTTAAAAGAGTTAGCCACACAGGTATTATGTTACCATTAGTGTCCATGTGAAATGCCAAATGGCCACTGGACACTTCTTTATATATGTTCTTTAAGGAAACATATAGTGGCATGGTCAGTCATAGACTGTAAATTTGATCGCATTTGTAAGACCTAAGAAGTCTATCTTCGTGCTCCCTAGGCACTGTGTTTTTCTGTGTATTCTACAGCTTCTGTATGGAGTACTGCGTGTAGCCTTAGGAGCTCATTTTTCTACTCCGAGGATATCGTCGTGGAGCTCTCGAGAAGGAGAGTGCACTATGGTGCATCGCTATCGAAATACTTGACTGGTATCAAAGCAGTTGGATGCAAAAGCTTTGTTCCATTTATGCGAGCGAAGCGAGCACCCCCCCCCCCCCCCCACTTTCTCCAAGGACTAAGGCGGCGAACAAGGCATAGACCTTGGAATACCTTGTCATCGGAGTCACCGAAGTCACCGTTGGTGACGTTGGTTGCACGTGAGGGGAGGACCTCAATGATCAAAGAATATAGAGGTTCTCGGTACTTCCCCGGAGGTCACCCATCCCGGTGCTATTGAAGAATGAGGTATTCCCTACTTTCAAAAAATGGCTTGCTTCAATTGAGACTGTAAAAGGAACTAAGCTTAAGGCTTTATGTTCAGATAATGGGGGTGAGTATACCTCACATGAATTCAGCCTTTTTTTCAGTCTAGAGGGATTCATAGAGAGTTTAGAGATCCTTATACTCTAGTACAGAATGGTGTAGCTAAGAGAATGAATAGAACTATTCAAGATCCAGTAATCTCTATGTTGCATCATGGAAACCTCTCACAAGGCTTTTGGGAAGAAGCAGTATTGACTATAATTCATGTGATTAACCTTTCACCTAGTACTGCCAAAGGTCTGAAAGTGGCACAAGAGTTATGGATAGGGAAGCCATCATATTATGATCATCTTCGGGTTTTTGGGTGTGAAGCATATGTTCATACACCCAAGAATCTTAGACAAAAGTTGGACCATAAGTCAAAGAAATGCATTTTTCTTGGATTTGGTCGAGAAGGACAATTTGGATATCGCTTATGGGATCCTGAAACATGACCAATGATCAGAAGTAGTGATGTCATTTTCAATGAGTCTAAGACGCATAAACAACCCATTAAGGAGGTTGATGTGAGAAAAGTGGTGTTTGAGGATATCAGTCTTCCAGTTAGCATGCATAAAAATGCTTCACATAGGGATGTTCAAGAAAATGTCCATTCAGATCAGTTTGCACATGTTTCTGTTCAGCAACCATTGAGACGTTCTACACGTGTCTCACATCCACTTGATAGATATGTTCCAGTTTTAGATTTTGTTATGCTAATAGATGCCAGTGAGCCTTCTTGCTACAAGGAAGCTATGCACACAGAGGATCATGTCCAGTGGGAGCGTGCCATGAAGAGTGAGTTGGATTCTATTCACAAGAATGGTACTTGAGATTTAGTACCTTTGCCAAAGGGTAGGAAAGCTTTACCATGTAAATGGGTATATAAGTTGAAATTCACATGAGAGAGTGCTTCTCCAAAGTATAAAGCACGACTTGTTGCAAAGGGTTTTAAGAAACAACATGGTGTTGATTTCGAGGAAATCTTCTAAACTGCGTTCTTGCATGGAGATCTTACAGATGAGATCTATATGTAACAACCAGAGGGTTATGTAGTTCCTGGCAAGGAAAGTCTAGTTTGTAAGCTTAAGAAGAGCTTGTATGGACTTAAACAGTCCCCTAGACAATGGTACCAAAAGCTTGATGCTTTTATGAAGTCTCAAGGCTATTCTTGAAGTAATAAGGATCGTTGTCTCTAAAAAAATAGATGCTCAGATGGCAGCTTGATATGCTTGATACTTTATGTCAATGATATGTTGATTGCTGGGAACTCCTCTTATGATTTGTCAATTCTCAAAAAGAAATTGAGTCAGACATTTGATATGACGGATTTGGGGGATGCAAAACATATTCTTGGCATGCTCATTACTCGTGATAGGAGTAAAAGATGCATATACTTGTCTCAAAGTGGGTACATATCCAAAGTACTTCACAGGATCAATATGTAGGGTGGAAAGGCATTGAGTACATCTTTACCCACATATGTGAAATTGAGCAACAATGATTGCCCCAAATCAGATGAGGAAAAGGACTTCATGACCAAAATTCCCTATCATTCTGTTGTTGGTAGTCTCATGTATGCTATGGTAGCTATGAGACCAGAGATTGCATTTGCAGTGGGAGTTGTGAGCAGATATATGTCTAATCTTGGCAAGAAACATAAGGAAGCAATCAAGATGATTTTAAAATATCTGAGTGGCACTAAGAACAAGTGTCTATGCTTAGGTAGAGGGAAAGCATCCATTATTGGTTACACAGATTCTGACTATGTTGGTTGTGTAGACAATTTTAAGTCTACATCAGGGTATATTTTTTATTTTGCCAGAGGTGCTATCTCTTGGAGATATCATCTTCAAGAATGTACAGTTGTTTCCACATAGAAGCAGAGTATGCTGCAGCAAGTGAGGCATGTAAGGAAGCATTGTGGCTTTCTCATCTTGCTTGTGATATGGGTTTACCTCAGCATGTACTTCGTTTGCTAAGTGATAGTCAGAGTGACATTGCTTAGGCTAAGAATCCGGTCTATCATGCAAAGACCAAGCACATTGAGGTGAGGTATCACTTCATTCGAGATTTTTTAGCCACTAAGGCGCATTATTCTTGAGAATGTTCACACTCGAGATAATCCTGCAGATGCTTTGACTAAAGATCTACCACATGATAGCTTTCGACACTGTTGTCACTTGATGGGGCTTACTTGATTCCTGATGTTACACATTCACTTGTAATTGTGTAACATGCCCATGAGGTGGAAGATATAGTTTGTATACTTACACTCAGATATTCTTTATCATTCTTTATTTTTTCTCCCATAGTTACTTTGGCCATATTGGCCTTTACTGGGAGATTGTTACCATTAGTGTCCATGTGAAAGGCCAGATGGCCACTGGACACTTCTTTGTATATGTTCTTTAATAAAACATATAGTGGCCTAATCAGTCACAGACTGTAAGTTCAACTGCATTTGTAAGACCTAAGAAGTCTATCTTCATACTCCCTGGGCACTCTGTTTGTTTGCATATTTTGCAACTTCTGTACGGAGTACTGTTGTTGGAGATAGACATCTGCGGAAGCACGCGAACAGCACAAGGAAGAAGAAGAAGCTTAGAACACAACACACAATACTGAATGTACACTAGAGAATGTACAAAGATAATTAGCCCATTAGGGCAATAGGCGTATATACAAGCCGGGGGAAAAAACCTCCTAAAGAGGGAAAAAAGTGCCCCGACAATCCTAGAGTGTTCACACACATCACTACCTAAATATGTCAACAAATCCCCCCTGAGAGTGATGCGGTGAACAAGTAGCTAGCACTCATGTATAAGGAAGTGCCAAGCTATGTGGAAATCACTCCTCAAAAGGAAGTAAGCCCAAAGCTTTGCGAAAAGCTTCAAACTTCTCCCTAGGCAAAGCCTTCGTGAAAAGGTCTACAATGTTCTCCTAGTTGGGCACATATGCCAAGCTGATCTCCCAACAGAGAACCTCTCCCTGAGATAATGATAATGCACCTCAATGTGCTTAGTGCAAGCATGGAACACAGGGTTCCTCGCAACTGCCAATGCGCTCTGACTGTCAGTGAAGATGGTGGTGGTAGAAGATTGACCAATACCCAAATCAGCCATAAGGCGTCTGAGCCATACACACTCAACAATCATTGTGAAAGCTACCCTATACTAAGCTTCACAACTAGAAGTGGCCACAATAAGCTGCTTCTTGCTCAACCAAGATATACATGAGCTACCAAGCATGAAGCAAAAGCCACTAGTGGACACACGAGTGTCATAGCAACGAGCCCAATCAGAGTCAGAAAAAGCATGCAAATCTAGCGATAGTGATCCCCCTTGGGCTAAAACAACCCAAGTAGCCAAGTACCACTCAAGTAGCGAAAGATATGCTTAACCGCCTGCCAATGCTTGACTCCTGGGCAATGCATAAACCTGCTCATTTGTGAGGCAACAAACTGAATATTTGGCCTAGTAATGCATAAGTAAACAGCTTGCTCACAAAGAACAGCATCAAATGCATCTCCAGCATCATGAAGACTCAATCGTAAACCTGTCTCCATAGGAGTGGCAATAGGCTTACAATCTTCAAGGCCAAAACGTTGCAATAATGTGTCAATATATTTCGTTTGACACAAATCCATTCCACCATCAACGTGCATAAACTGAATGCCCAGATAATGATGCAAATGCCCCAAATCAGACATCTCAAACGAAGCATGCAAATCAGCCTTAAAATCAGCAATATGCCTCTCATGAGGACCAGTGAGCAGCATGTCATCAACATAAACCACAATGATCAGAAGTACATCATTAGCACGCTTAACATATAAGGTGCTTTTAGTTGGACTGTTCTCAAAACCATGTGCAATCAGATAGGCATGTATCTTTTCATATCAAGCACGTGGTGCTTGCTTTAAACCATATAATGCCTTCTTTAACCTGCACACCAAGTTCTCATGCCCTTTGTGCACAAAACCACGGGGCTGAAAAACATACACTTCTTCATGCAAGTCACCATTCAGAAATGCAGTTTTAATGTCCAACTAATGTACATTCCAACCATGATGAGCTGCAAGTGCACAGATGCCCCGAACAGTAGTCATACGGCATGTAGGTGCAAAGGTCTCATCAAAATCAATGCCTCTATCCTGTGCATAACCCTTTGCAACAAGCCTAGCCTTATACCTGTCAAGTGTACCATCAGGTTTATGCTTCAGCTTGTATACCCACTTACTGCTAATGGCCTTCTTGCCAGAAGGCAAGTCACATAAGGACCAAGTACCATTCTTCATTATTGCATCATATTCAGATTGCATAACAACCATCCAATTTTCTTAATTTTGTGCTTCATCAAACGAAACAGGATCAGTCTCATCACAGAGACTAGATGCAACCATAGCATAGCAATCTGATGCAAAAGAGGCACTATGAGAGCATGATCGAGTACGATATGACAGAGGTGCATCTAATTTGCTGTCACGCAAAGTCAGCACCAGCCATTTTGGCATAGTTCTTGCATGCTCAATATCAGCTCTCTCATCAATAAGTGCATCATGTAAATCTGCATCAGAAATGGAATGATCTGCATCATCACATGAAACCTGCAAAGGTCGAGAAGTTGCCTCATTAGGACCAGCACTAGACTGTCCACCTGTTAAAAGAGGTAGCAAAGTATCATACATGTCTTTGGAGCTAACAGATGTCTCCTTAGTACATGAAAGCAATGGCTGAATAGCATCTTCCACAAAAACAAAATCACGACTAACCAAAATGCATTTAGTCTGTGGATGATACAGACAATAGCCTTTACTTTGAGAACTGTACCCAACAAAAATACATTTTACTGCTTTATCATCCAATTTTTTGCGATGTTGTTCAGGCACTAATGCATATGCCAAACAACCAAAAAACACGTAGATGAGCAACAGATGGCTTGCAATCATGCCAAGCCTCATATGGAGTGATAGATTGCAGCGCTTTAGTGGGATACATGTTCAGTACATATGCTGCACACATGACAGCCTCAAGCCAGAAACTATGTGGTAAAGCTTGACTCTTGACCATACACCTCACCATCTCCATGAGTGACCTGTTCTTTCGTTCAGTAACTCCATTCTGTTGAGGTGTATATGGCACTGTACACTGGTGTTTTATCCCACATTCAGCCAGAAATGCATTAAAATCAGAAGACATATATTCCCCCCCTCGATCAGAATGGAGGGTGCCCATTTTACATGCTGACAGATTTTCAGCCAAAACCAAAAACTGTTTGAAGCACATGAACACTTTGGACTTTGCCTTCAATGGAATATACCCATGCATGCCTAGAAAAATCATCAATGAAAGTCATGAAGTAAAGATAATTTACAAAAGAAGGTGTCTACATAGGACCACAGACATCACTATGTACAAGCTGCAATTTTTGAGTAGCCTGAACCGAACCATCTTTTGGAAAGGAAGAATGCTGCATTTTGCCCAAAATACAGCCTTCACAAACATGTTCTCCAAGTGCCTCAAGTTTGGGCAAAGAGGACACCATTTCACATTTGTGTAGGCATAGCAAACTAGCATAACTTCAGATGACCAAAGCCTGCATGCCAAAGCTGTGCATCTGACATAGCCTGAGAATCATTTACTGCACATGCCAAATCATTTACAGATCTTTCATAGTCTATGAGCTTCTACAGCCCATGACATAAAATGCCAGAAGCAATAATCACATAGCCAGTTGACAGATCATGAATTGTACACCTGTCATCAACAAATTTCACAACCAAGCCAATCTTGGCTAATGCAGAAATCGATAACAAGTTCTTCTTGATCCCTGGCACAAATAAAGCATCTGACAAAGCGAAAGAACTACCATCAACAGTAGTCAAAATGATCTTACCAACTCCCATAACAGGATAAGAGGAGTTGTTGGCAAATGTAACAGTATTCCCTATAGGGGCAGGCTCGAGCGAAGAGAAGAATCTACGCTGCGAGGTAATATGTTTGGTCGCCCCACTGTCAAAATACCAAACATCTGAGTCTACTGTAGACATGCACTGCTCATGAGAAGATGGGTCAAAACTGCAGACAGTAGTAAACGCCCATTCTTCTTCCTACACAAGATTAGCAGACTCTGTTTTTGGTGTAGAGGCCTCTACAACAACCATTCCAACCTCTTTCTTCTTTGCCTCTTTAGCAGCTAGTTTTGGACAGTTCTTTATGATATGATCATTCCCTTTACAGTACTTACAAAACAATTTCTGCTTTTTTGATTTCTTTTCATCTTTATCTTCCTTCTTCAAATGTGCAGAATTAGCAGATTTCTACTTACTAGTTGAAGAGCTCCATTTTCCTTTGCCCTTCTCACTAGCCAGGAAAGCTTGATCTGCAACTCGCATAATGGACCTGTTCTGCTTGGACTGATCTTCCTGCAATAGAACAGAGACTAACTCCTCAAATGATAAAGCATTTGGATTGCCTTTCATCATCAACCGAAGAGTAGAAGCAAAACTCGGATATGAATCAGGAAGACCATTCAGAACGGTCTGCACAAGTGAGCTATCTGGTATAACCTCATCAGTAGAAATCAACTGTTCCTTCAAGTCTTTGATCTTCGTTAGGAAACTGTCCATAGAATCACCTTCATGCTCACTCTCCAACTGTTTTTGGAGGTAAGCAACACGAGCCTCATTCCTAGCTTGGTACAATGTGGTAAGTGTATCCCAAGCATCCTTAGCTATTCTGCAAGAGCGAATGTGAGGAATAATGGCACGTTTGATAGACAAAGCTATCAATGCATGTGCCTGGGCATCTCTGTCATCCCAGTGAATCTGCTTTGCAATAGGTGCAGCAGAAACCGTAGCACGAACAGGAATATGTAGAATATCACCATCTTCGACACCTTCTGCATCAGCTTCAGTACCTATAGTTGTAACAGTTGCAGGTGTGATAGGACGTTTTTTGACACCCTGCATAATGTTCCACAGTCCTTTTGCAACCAACACATGTCGCATCATATAAGCCCATAACGGGTAGTTGGTACCATCCAACTCATCGTCAACAGCCAACATACGGAATACATCAGTGCTTTCAGCCATGGTCGGTGACTAAAATACCTTGATGCAGAAAATTAACTGTATCTCAAAAAGTTGAACAGAACTGCCCAGACAAATTCCACTAAACCTGTAGCAGACTTCGAGAGGCTTATACTATCGAGCAGAAACTAGTATATACATTTGGCACAAAAAGATGAAATAGCCTACACAAGCATTATGATAGTTCGTTCGGAGGTCGAAACGAGCTTAGATCACGAGGATCTAAGAGACAGTCTAAACCTGCAAGGGCATTGATGAGAGTTGATGACTCTGAAGAAATTGATGAAACAGACTCATCGAATCGTAGGGAATGGGAGATATCACTTTTCAGGTGTCCAATGTTACAGGAACCGACTCGTGATAAAATAAGCAATGATTGGAACCCCATCATTCCATTTCCATTAGTCAATGTTCACTTTTGTACTTTGCATGCATTCATGAGGATCTTTGATAGGCTTTTGAAGCTCCATGTTGAATATGCATTTGCAATGAAACCACTAGAGAGGTCTACAATAGCAATCCAAAAAATAAAAGATCTTTTGAATTCTATAGGTTGTCATGGTGGCCACGTATCTTTAGTTGTTAAGAAGTATGGTGAGTCTCAAGAGATTTTACAATAAGTTTCAATGGCTGGGAAGAAGGCAAGACGTTTCTTCAAAAGAGATGTGAATAGTCAAGATGATGGGAAATGGGAGCTTTGGAAGGACCTCTGTCCAATTACGACATACAATGATAGTAAGGTTGATCTCATTAACAAGCGAAAGAAGGTTTGGTCATCGTTAGATCAATTGTTACATTTGATGTGTTTGGTTTCCACTAATGCTTCACAACGAGAATTATTACAAGTGACTTTGAAGGAGTTTACACAGTCATTCATCTTATCTTGGGGAGAAAGCAACATTACACATTAGATAGTAAGTTTTGCTTACATTTTTCTTTTGGTCTTAAACACCATGTGTATATATTATTGAGCAGAGCATAGCATATTCTTTTTGCACATGGAGCATATATAATGAAACGATATGGGTCACTGGACATTTTTAGTACACAAGGAATGGAGAAGTCACATTACAGGGCTAGAGGTGTTTACTTTAAAACACTCGTCATGGGGGTGGTCTACTCCAATCAAACTATTTATAAGAAATGTTCAACTGGTTTTTTCGTGCGACATTCACTAGAAAATATATAATGGGACGAGCATGTGAGTCACGAATAACAAAGATTACACGAAAGCTACAACATGATATTGCAAGAGAGAAGTGGAGGTCATCATCAGGACCACTACATCATGCCCAATGGCATGCACAAAGAGTCCGCGAGAATTCTGCTTGGAAATAATTTCCAAAGCCTTAAAATGCATTATTCTTTTCAAGGTTTTTATAACTCCTTTCACTTCAAATAAAGTTTTAATGTTTTTGTGAATATACTTTTAATGTCTTAAAACTAATTTTTATCCATTTAAATGTGAATAGGACAATTCTTAAGTGAAAGGCTATAAATAAAGGTGTCCTTCCTCATTTTACCACTTTACAACCTAAGAGAATGGCATGCACAAAGCAAACTGCTAGAAAGGATCATGTCATCTACCCTAGCCATGTGCAAGGTACTCAGTGCCCAACATCGATGACACCCCATAAGAAGCATTGAACCACAAGCCACTCTTTAGATGAAACTCGGGTGCAGGGACACACTCTAGTAGCATTCCATCGCGGGGGGATGAAGCTTCACACGAGAGAGATGTAACACAAGAAATAAATTATTCCCCTCCCACGTCTGATGATGAGCCCCCAGTGAGGACACCACTCAAGGTAAGGCCCAAACAACAAGGATGGAGGCAAGTTGTGATGGAGACAACATCAAATTTAGAGAGTTCCTCTGATGAAGAAAGTATAAACGAGCCACCATGGAACAACAATCATATCCCCGTGAACCATCGGGTAACACAAGGAGGCAAGACACTCCCCACAGGACAAGGACAAAGACCAACCGATGAAGAAAGAGAGCAAGGTCGGGCAGAGGAAGTAAATGATGAGGCAAAACCATCTAGGCATGCTCCAAGAAGAAAGAAGAACTATCAACCGCATCGTAGACCACAACGACCACAACCCAACATCCCCCCAAATGCAAGAGCACCGCAAAGGCGCAGAAAGCAAACCAAAGCCTTTGCAGAGATTCGACACTATCAAAAGTCTATGGAGCTTCTTATTCCACGAAGGTCATTTCCAAGAGTTGTGAAGGAAGAGATCCAATGCTATTATGCTGGACTTCATATCCAAGGGATAGCCATTGAAGCCCTCCAAGAAGTTGTAGAGGCATATCTTATTTCAATGTTGGAGGACTCTAACCTGTGTGCGATCCATGCAAAGAGAGTAACAATACAACCTAAAAATTTGCAGCTAGCTAGAAGAATTAGAGGGAATAACCCTTAACAAATATTTGTACTCCCTTGATTGGAGAACTTTTTGTATATCCCAAATGATTAATATTTTGTAAGTCCCAAATGATGAATATAATCTTTTTCTATAGCCACTGTCCCCATATCATCACCTCCATAATACTCTTGTATTACATATAGTAAATATAAATAAAAAAATATAAAACATCAATCAAGAAAATACACTATATCAAATTTAATAATACTCATAAAATCATTTGGATGATCTTTTAAGTTCTCACTCATATGACAATATCCAAAATACCTAGCATATTTAATTTCATCTTTCATAGGATTACGATCATAATCCTTGTGTTGCATTGAAACAAATGAAAAAGGTTTAATGGTAACTATTTTTTAATAAATAAAGTATATAATGTCAACACTTGCAAATGTAGTAACAAAACCATCATGCCCCATTTGACATAAGCATTACATATGAATTGATTCAATTCTTTCTTTTTGTAGCAGCCTATGTTTATTTGATGAAACAAAAGTACATAGATTAATTGTAAACATTTGTGACACATATAAGAACTATAACACACATTAATATAAACTTACCTTTTGCAAATGAAATGTTTCCTGTAAATGTAGTCTTTTGTAAAAATATTGTCAATCTCAGGTGGTATGTCATGCCTTTTCTTGTTTGTTTCTACCATGCAATATTTCTTGTTGTTGAAATTTCAAAAAAAAAGAGCGGATCAAATTTCCAAAAAACTTTAAATTTATAGACATGGATACACACACATACCTACACATACATAGATACATAGACACACATGCAAAAACATACATACATGTACACATAGATACATACACACACATACATACACATGCATACAAATACACATACATATAAACATACACACACATATACATGCACATACATACACATACACACCCATATACATACATATGCATACAAATACACACAAAAAATACAAAACACACATACACACACATACACACATGCACATACACATACACATACACACACATAGGCACACATACACATATATATACATACACACATATATAAATACATGCACACATACACACACATATACATACACATACACATATACATACACATACACATACACATACATGTACACATGCACATACACATACACATACATGTACTCATGCACATACACATACACATACACATACACATGCACATACACATACACATACACATACACATACACATACATACACATGCACATACACATGCAAATACACATACACATGCACATGTACAAACACATGGACATGCACATATACATACACATACACATACACATACATATACACATACACATACACATACACCTACACATACACATACACACACATACACATACACATACACATACACATGCACATACACATACACATACACCTACACATACACATATACATACATGTACACATACACATACACGTACACATACACATACACATACACATACACATACACATACACATACTCATACACATACACATACACAGACACATACTCACACACATACACATACACATACACATACACGTACACATATACACATACACATACACATACACAGACACATATATGCACATACACATACACATAAATAACACACACACATACACATACATATGCACACATACACACACATACACATACACATACACATATATACATAAACATGCACATACGCATGCACACACATAGAAATACCTACACACATACACACACATATATGCACACATCCGCACACACACTTAAATACAAAAAAAAAAGAACAATTGGATAAGATTACACATGCATACACACATACAGACACATACACATGCATGCACATACATGCATACATACATAAACACACACATACACATACATACAGACATACATACAAATATACATACACATACACATACACATTCACATGTGCTCACACATACACCCACATACACACACATGCATACATACATACATACATACATACATACATACATACATACATACATGCATACACACATACACATGCATACACATGCATACACATGCATACACATACATACACATACATACACATACACACACATAATCACACACATACACATACACACACATACACACAAATACATACACATACACAAACATACACACACATACACATACACATACAAACACATACACAAACAAACACATACACATACAAACACATACACACATACACACACATAAAAGCACACACATACACACACACATAAATACATGAAAAACAATTGTATCAGAATACAACAAAACTATTAATTTATGGACATGCATATGGATGCATTTGTTTGCATGTGTGCATGTGTATGTGTAAATGTGAATATGTGTGAATGTGTATTTTGTGATTGTAATTGTGTATGTATATGTCAAAGCATGTGTATCTGTGTATATGTGAATATATATGTATATATGCATGAGTAAATGTGTACATGTGAATGTGTATGCATGTATATAATCAACTTATTAATATCTAATACCTTTCTTATGGTACACAATCAAATTTTGATCAATCAAAGAGAACTCCACCACTATTATGCATGCAAGGACTGATTACTATAAATATATTGAGCTTTTAGTTCTTATATTTGATAGATACATACATTATTGATATATAAATTCTAACTATCATGTTATAATCAGATTATGATCAATCAAAGGGTACTCCACCACCTCCTACCCACAATTAGAATGTATGGAACATGCAACATATTATGGTATTTTTGAGTGAGCAGCACCACTTGATCGACATGATAATGCTTGTGTACGTATTGACTCCATAAACTAGTGTAATTATTTTTATTAAAATCATATATACATAAAAAAAGTATACTAAATATACAAGAATATTAAGTCACTAATGATGATGAGTATTCTCCTAGTAATATTGCTAATATTCCTCGTACACATCATGGACATGTCATTTATCAATTACAACCTAAGGTTTCCCAAAATTCTCTTCCTCCTTGGTTACAAACTAAAATGGCTGGATATTATCCATTACCAACTCCTGATCATCCTCGAGTACAAACATATGATAGAAGATAGAGTGAATGGCATAGAAGACCTGTTCCTTTATATGGAGAGGTTTTTAACATTTGGGTTAATTGCTTTATGATTGCTTGCTCCACTATTATTGGTGTTGGTCATGGTCTCTCTAATGTAGAGGATTTGTATGTGCCTTCCAACTTTGAAGTCGCTCTTATGTCATTTTGTGGTCCTATATATAGATGGAGAGATTGACATCAACTTACATGTTACATTCAAAGCATGAGTACTTAGGGATTATGTATGAATGTAGCTTCTCATAGCAGAAGATGGATTACACATGCAGAAAATAAAAGATTATATATTGATGGAAGACCTTACACTCATTGAAATATAGCAAGTATAATATACAATAGCTGAGGACATAATAGTTGGAGGACTGCTTGCACATTTGAAGAGCATGAAAATAGGCATGAATCACAATACATGAGTAGAGATGTAGTAAGATACATAGTTGTCAATGCTACTACTTCATTATGTGTTGGTGATGAATTATTAGTGAATTATGGATGTTGTAGACCTCAAAGATCACCTTTTAGTGAGCATTAGAAACCAAGAGCTCTAGATTCGGAGTCACATTCCACATGTCCAGCATAAATACATGAACCATTTTGCCACGTTAAAAGCTATGAAAGTAAGGATAAAGTGATAAAAGGTAAGGTGGGAGCAAGAACTTGCATTGAATGGACACTTTCTATTTGTCCATCTTGTAGATGAAAATATAGGGAAGACCAACACGAGTTTTTATTCTCTAGAATAGAAGACATTAATCAATTTGACAACTTATTCATTTCAACCTTCAATAGGTACAACATACTTGAACTAAATAGAACGTGAAAAAAATCCAAGGTACTTGTAAGAAGAGAATCCTCTTCGGCTCTTTGCCATTGAATATTTTTTCATCTTTGATTTAGAAACCTCCTAATTCTTGTAGATAAATTTTCTTCTCCCATTTTACAAACGACCTAATACTTGCCTTGCTAACTGCTTCATGAACTTTGCAAACAAAGTCTTGAACTTTGAGCTTTTTGTAAGGCTGCACATGAAGCAATATGTTGTTGCCATCCAGAAAAAACACATTAAACTGAAATTCAAGCTCTATCTTCACCCCACAGGGTGTATCATTGTGTGTGATGAGAGCAAGGACATCACATTGTGCTCTTATGGGAGGTGCAAGAAATGCTAGAAATTTTCCATTGCTTAGTCCTTTTTTTTGCTTTCCCTTGAGAGAGGGTTGCACGTAGGAGGAGAAGGAGCTAGCCACCATTGGAGGGATGAGTGTGGAACACTTAGGGCTAGCTATCATGTATTAGCACCATGAGCTTACTTTGCTTGAGATGTCCAATATTTAGGTGACATTGTGATCCCTTACAATCCATCATGAGAAAACCCACACTATGGTTTTCATCTCCTTTATACTCTTCGTGTTGTATCTTTTACATACATATTTCAATATTTTGGGACAATTACAAAAGCTTTGTATATTGTTACAAAGGAAACACATTTCTTTTTCATGGACTTAAGGATGGTGAATGGAGACTCCTTGCTTCATACAAATAGACATTTTTAGCTAAAAAATGTGGAATCAATGTCGCAATCAAGCTTCTCTTGCTAGTAGAGGGATTACACATGAAAAAAATGATAGATTATATATTGATGCAAGACCTTATGCCCATGGAAATATAGAATGTTTAATAAACAGTGGCTAAGGATATAATATTTCAAGGACTAATTGCCATTTGGAGAGCGTGAAAATATTCATGAGTCACCATACATGAGTAGAGATGTAGCAAGATAAATAGTTGTCAATGCTACTTCTTCATTGCCTGATAGTGATGAATTATTGGTCAATTATGGATGCCTTAGACCTCCAAAAGAACCTTTAAGTAAGCATTAGAAATGATAATGTTTTGTGAAAATATTTAAAGTTTAAAGTTGACAATGAAATTTTCTTTCTATACTTACAAATTTAAATCTTTGTTTCAAGTTAAGTTTTCATTCATGTATGGAAAACTAATTTATTCATGTATGTAGATACCACTATATGATATTGATCTAATTATTAAACTATGTAAAAAACATATTCAACATCCTTCACCTCCATTTCATGCATAGAGAATTATCCATAGTTTATTTTTTACAACATCTAGAATTCTACCATATGTTTGATCTAGGTCTCTTCTAAAGAATTGCACTAACTCGAATGGCTCTAAGGATATCCATAATGTTTTTTTCCAAATAATTTTCCATCTTGATTGAGAATTATCAGTTTATTAGTGATTTGTACACCTTATATTCTCTTACAAATTATGCCAATTTCGTGTTTAGATTCAATAATCACTCTAGTGTCAAGAATCTAGTTGGCTCATTCATCAATTAGGTTATGAGAAAAGTAATTAGCTCTATTTGGTCCCATTTATTCACGTGTTGTTACTATTCCCCTTGTCAAGGTTAGAAAGTATAAGTAATGCCACTAGACTTGGTGCATCTCAGGTAATAGTGAGCATATTCATCCTAGCAACTAGTTTTTGGGAGTCATTTTCTTCTCATATTCAAGAGCATCCAAAAAATCACATAAATTATAAGCTTCTTCCAAACAAAACCTACATCAAATTGCTCTAAATGTTTGCAACAATCTTATTTTTTTATAAAAAACTCCTAGAAAAGTTTGTATCCCATTGTGACCAAGGAAATGCTTGGGAATTGGGTAACCGATTATTATTCTATCGACAAAAAAGTTCCTTGTGAGTTAGAAAACTACGAGTCCTTAGAATCATCTACTTAAGGTTGTGTTTGTATCACCACATGCATTGTAGCACCATGGCTAGTATTCTAGGAATTATAAGAACTAACAGCTTCATCATGGTTGAAGATGTCATACATAGCACATTGTACTTGATTTAGAGAATATTTGGTAGGAATTGGCCTAAACTTCCTACATTCAGTAGAACACAAACTTTTAATAGATCCACCTCTAGGCAAAACAACATATCTATTTTCAATAGTCTACCAACCAATTTTTTGTTGGAATCTCTTTTAGATAAGAATGAAGGAGGAACCTTCATATTTATTATTCTTTATTGCAAGATTACATTATCATAATCCTCCAACTATGATTCATCTACAATTTTCCTACTTTTTTTCTAATGTCAATATTCCAAAGAAAAAACTTCATACAAATTCAATCATTAAATATTGTAGATAAGTGAGATTCCTCATAAACAAAGTGTTAATTGATTGATAAACCAACCTGTGGAAACTCTTGTAGGTGGTCAAATTTGGATTACTAACTACTGTAGATGGCTTTTGAAGATAGTACTAGTTGCTTGAACCATTTTTCCCTAGCTTTTGGTATAGGTAGTGGAAAAGCAATCAATTGTGCTAGTGTTTTAGTTCATCAAAGGACTTTCAAGAAGGATTTGTTTAGTGCAAGTTACGTGGAAAAATGTTAGGCTTTCAATTACCAATGAGCAATTTCATTGGTAAGAGTGGATTAAGATACCTTTGATTTTTTGCAAATCACTTGTGCTCTCATCGATTACTTCATTGTTGCCCTTGAAAATTCGGACATGGACATTCATGTCTTTATTTTGCAATAAACCAAACTTATTATAGGAAATTCCTAAGTTTTGTTGTTGAAGAGAAAAATATAATCTAAACGAATAATCATTCCTTAAATAATCATCACTTCCACCCTTGTCATCAATCATGTTTGGTAAGAAGGAGTCAAGAGGACAATTTGGTTAAATTACAATGAACTTTGATCATTTCCCAATCAATTTCAGTAATTCACGATCAAGAACTAATTTATAGGATTCCATTTTTAGCATAGAAAATTGAGTGCATTAGGTCTCTTTTGCACACAAATAGTGAACCTTAGGATGATTTCAAGGGACTTTGGTTTGACTATGATTTCCTTCAATGGTGCAATTTCATTGGGTTCATCAAAAAATCTTAGGAGATATTCTAATGGACTTTGGTTTGACTATGATTTCCTTCAATGGTGCAATTTCATTGGGTTCATCAAAAAATCTAGAATGGAATCTAGGATTTGTTTCTTGAATGTAACATGGGTATTTTAAACTTAAGTGTGATTAACATACTAATCATGACATTTGTCCAAACTTTATGATTTTTGTGGGTATGTACATGAGTATCTATGAAGAAAACTACACTTGAACATCACAAGGCAATCTCATCATGATGACTTGTTTCTTTTGGTTGAATTTACTATATCTTTTGGGGATTTAAAACTAACAAATGTCTTTTTCCTATTTGATCACCAAATGGATTATTGATTTTTACCAACACATAGTTATCCATTCTTGTAAAGTATACATAAATGGAGCCACCACTATCAATATTTACATGGATAGAACTTCTATGTTCTCTCTTTGTCTCTCTCTCAACCAAGCACCCACTCATTGAATGGATATCGAGAACAACCAATTACAAAAATAGAGTACACATTGCACAATAATGTAATCGGAAACAATTTCCTTCACTAATAAACATGGTCAAAAGAAGGATGTGACATCATAGGCCCATCATTTATTCTTGGTATCTTTGAATACAGAAAATAAATGAGTGATCGTTTATCTTTGTAGCTAGAAATTTTAGAACGGTTATATTCATTTGGTTATAAACATCACTTTCGAATTTTTTATTCTAGGAAAATAAATATTAAAAAATTACCAATATTTGTTTGCATCCAATAGGGGGCATGATTATTTCAAAATGGATCAGATATAAATATGACTCATTTAAATGAAGCTAAGGGAGTTCTAACTTTGGAAATGGATAATTGTGGTAAGATCTAACATCACTCCCTGTCCCTTTTCTTTCCTACCCGCTTATTCTCATATAACGTAGAAAAACCTTCCATGCTTTGAAAAAGCACAACTAAAAGAAAAAAAGGTATTCAAAACATTCAAAATAACATAAAATAGTGCAGGATTCGTTTACAACCCCATTTATTAGCCCTGAATGGAGGGAAAAAAACACAAATATAACTCAAGTACTACATAGCAACCAAAAGAATGCTTCTTCCATTTATTAATAATAGAAAACATATAAATAAAATGCTACGTTCTCATTTCATTAAAAGATAGAGATACATTCAATGATATTCCAACTATAAGTATTATTTCATTAGATTGCATAAAAACACCTCATTTACCATTAATCTATGACTAAATCCTTCACCAAATCTTGACATACTGTGGAAGAGGAATCAAGCAAAAAGAGAAGAAGAAGAAGAAGATCAAAGAGTAAAACTGCTCAGTAAAGAACAAAGTCTATGAACAAAAAGAACAACTCTCTGCCCAAAGCCCCGCAGGGGCATGCATCAGGCGACAACACCAAAGAACTAGGTCCTGACGAGTGGAATTAAAGAAAGATAACAACCAGGACATTTCATGGGAGGTTGCACATAGCTTCCTCATCCACCAGGAGCAGGCGATGAAGCGAAACAAGCTGGAAGGAGAGACAGCACACGAAGGACTCTTCATCGGATAAGATAACCAATTGTCTGAAGGTCCTAGCTGCCTCCTCATCCACTGGATGCGTGCGGTGGAAAGAAATGGAATAGGTCCTAGAGGATGACAAAGAAGATTCAAGAATAGGACCTTTAAAACGTAATGCTCACTTAAAAGAGAGTAGAGGTCAGCAAAGTGAGGTGTGCGATAGGAAAGAAGTAGGCAGGCTCCAAGCAATACAACAGGGAAAGATGTGTGAAGACAAAGACATATCAGAAGACCAAAAGTTAGAAAGGGGAGAGGCTGAGAAGTTGAAGAGAGTGAATAAGAACATCACATTCTTAGCCACTGATGGCATGCGTGACAGCCCGACTTAATACAGCAACCCAAATTTGTGATATAAGGAATACCAAGGGGCTTATAGAAGCAAAGGACTAACTTTGGATAAAGTAAGAAATTGCCTGACAGTCCTTATTGCCTCTTCGACCACTGGGTGTGTGTATTCAGGAACCATAGACAAGCTGCAAAGGAGAAGTAAAGGCCTGTCAAGGGACGACAGAGACAAAGAGGGGGAGAGTGTTGCAGAGCAAAGAGGCACAAAAGAGGAGCCCCAAAATTTTCAAATAAATGGGCACATTTTTCTTCTTCAAAATCCTAGAAAATTCCCTCAAAAGCTATGTAAATGCACTAGAGAAGTCCTCTAGGTGCATAATCCCAAATCATTGTAATATATTTCTTGTAAAATAGTAGGAAATTAGAGATTAGCCAATAAAGTGTCGATCACTTGTGTGAAAGGACCATTTTTGGGGCACATGTATATAATTTTGAATTTGCTTTTTTCTTGCGGATTTTCATCTTCTCTATGATCTTTTGTGTATGTGTGAAGCTTGGAATGTGTGTGTAAGATTGTTGTCTACCCCTCCCCATCACTTTCGAGCTATTGTAGTGTGTGTGTGTGTGAGCAAGTACGAGTTGTGGAGTGAGTGAAGGTGCTTCCCACCATTCACTGTTTTGGCCATAACTTGAAGAGTGTTTGAGAGATTCGAGTGAAAAATACACCAATAGATGTGCCTTGTCGAGAGCTTCAAAATGAACTTGCTATTGTCCATATTCGGAGTTCTGAGCTGGGAGAAACATTCGAATTTGTGTTTACTATTGTAAGTGGTATTGCAGCAGACATTTTCAGAGATTAAGTGAGTTGGAGAGGTAGTTTAGTCTTTTCTCTTGCATTTTAGGTGAACCACTTCATTTCCCATCACGTGTGCACATGTCCTCATACACTTGGTTAGGTCAGTTCTTCGGATTGATAATTAAGCATGTGTCAATCCACCACTATATGTATTTGTGTGGAAAATGAGATTTAGTCTCTTTGACACAAGTCTCTAAGACCTTGTGACTTAGGTACACACATTTTTGGTGTCGTTGCTAGGGAACACACCCAACCAAGGTGCCTTCATGATGGTTATAGATCTGGAGTGAAGGAATCGTACTTGTAGAAGTGAATTCGTTTAGTGGCAAGTAGTCAGAAACTTAAGCACTTGTTACTTCACATCTCGTAGGTGTGTGTAATGAGTTTTTATGTTTAGGGTTAGGAGTGAAGGAGAGAAGGAGTTAGGGTTAGGTCAAGGAGAGAAGTGGAGTAGGACTGAGTTAAAATCATCAAGAAAATTTCAAAAAAAATTGCCAAGTTAGTGTAGGATAGGCTTCAGTCATCAGAAACTATAAAAACCAAAAAAATTAGTTCATTTGATACTTGCTGAGAAAGTGGTATCGCCTGCATACAGCGACTGGTATTGCCTGAGCGGTATCATGCAATTCTAGCCCTCAAAGCTACCTAGTGAGCCCAAGACTTAAGCAAGGTATCCCAAAGGTAAGCTACATTAAGAGTTAACATTAAAAGTTTCTTGAAAGCATGGATTCACGTGATTAAAGACGCATTCGGTATCGCGGGGTGGGACAGAGAGACTTAAGAGGTTTTTTTAGTGAGAAAGAGGGTGACGAGTGAAGAGGAGTGAGAGAGAAACCTAGGGGTACAAAAATTTTTTGTATTTGGAGCTATTTTGGCTGTAGTATCACGATCGGTTGAGTTTTGGTATCACGATACCAAAATTCCCTAGTATCGCAATACTTGCCAAAGTATCGTATCATCGCATACCACTTGAGGTATCGCGATGCCACTTTTGGTATCGTATCGTCAAGTTGGTATCGCGATCGTGATCTGCCAGTGGTATCGTATCGTGGTCCACTTGGTATCGTATCATCCCGATCACGGTATCGTATCGTCGACCGAGCGGTATCGTATCGCATGCAAATCCAGTATCGTATTGTTGACTCTCTTGGTATCGTATCGTGACCGAATTTTAGTATCGTATCATGTGGAACGGGAGTGTCGTATCGCACAAAACTCAAGTATCGTATCGTGCATTGTTGCGGTATCATATCGCGACGGTACACCGGTATTGTATCATGACGGTACACCGGTATCGTATCGCGAAGATACCTAGTATCATATTGTGAATAATCTTAGTATCGTATCGTTGAAATTCTAGTATCGTATCGTGCATTGTAGCAGTATCGTATCGTGCATTCAGGTGGTATCGTATCGCCTGAGCACATAGTATCATATCATGTAGAGTAGTGGTATCATATCGTGTGAAAAACAGTATCGTATCGCTCAGTTCTCTGGTATCGTATCGTCGACTGCCCAAGTATTGTATCGTCACCTGTAGTGGTATCGTATCGTCGACAAACTGGTATCACCAAGTGCAGTATCGCCAGAGTGGTATCGTCAGTATCGTCTAGAACATTTTGAACAATTTGAAGGGCAAAATTTGAGGTAATTGAGGAGATAATAAGGGAATAGAGAGGAACCAAAATAGCCCTCGGAGGGTGGATGAACTTGAGGTCAGGAAGGATGCTAAGTAGCCAGAGAAGTGTTATATCATCGGTAGGAAATACAGCCCAGGTCAGTCACCACTCTATCTATTCCGACACCTCTAGTGACTTGGAGGAGGAGACACCCATGGCTTCAGAAGATATGCAAGGTTCGGTCCCTAGGAGAAACTTCATGTCTACTATAGAAGGGGAATATTGTACCTCCCTGCAATATGTGTACACTAATTCCCAGGAGATTCCCATTTACCTGGATGGTTTAAATAGATTGGTAGAGCCAAGATGGTAACTTCCACGGATTCTACCATAGTGCCTAGAGCTGCAAATAAGTATGGAGGAGCATACATGGATAAGTTGGGTCACATCTATATAGTGACAGAACACCCAGATCTGATCAATGAGAGAGGAGGATTAGAAGGGCAAGAAAATTCACGAGGACCGGAACCTGAAGAGTTGGTAACCACTCCCAGAGGCAAATCAGTAGTAACTCAAGTCTTGAGAGGGGATTTGATACCTCAAGATAATTACTTTCTAGAGGTCTACTTGATCCATGGATCAGACTTACTACTACAAACTGACTCACCTACAAGGGGACAAGAGGAAAGTCCAATGACATTCTATAAGTTAAAAGATCCTGAAGACAAGTCTAGAATCACCTACCTAGATAAGAACCAAAGAAGGTATTGACTTGTTGATGATATTGATCGTGCTCGATTGAAGTATATGGGGTGCCTGTATTCCCTCAGCGAGAGCAGGCAACTACCTCTCAAAATCCCTTCGGAACACAACAAGAGACAGAACATACAATGTCAGGACAAACGACCCCTCGGAGTGTTCCAAACCAAACCCATGTGCAATTTACAATGCCAGGAATGCAAGCACACAATCAAACACAGCCTAGATTAGGCAACCAACATCCACCACCAGTGAGACCAAGACCACCACTAGGAGTGCAACCTGGAATGCCTCCAATGAGACCAGCAATCCCTGTAATGCCTAGACCACCTGAACCCATAATAAGATTAAGACCGATTCAAGTGGCTAAGTGCATGAGAAATCACTATGATGGCATAGGAGAACCTTACAACCACATAGCTGAATTCAAACAAGTCCTAAGAGTTGAGCAAGTGGATGATTTCTTTGTGCAGTATGAGTCCTTTGGACTCACTCTCACAGGAACAGCTTTAACATGATTTGAGCCACTAGATCCCAATCAATTTGGAGATATTAAGCAATGTTCTCAAGAATTCATAGGGGAATTCACTAAGAGAGGGATTAAGCATAATTCTTGATCATTAATCCATAGCTTCAAACAAAACCCCAATGAAACTGTGAAAACAGCCGCCCGAAGATTTAATCAATATGTCGATAGATGCCCAGTATCGGAAAGACCCATGCAGCAAAAAATAATATCATTATTCCTGGATGGACTAACGAACGGGATTTTAAGAACTTTAGTGTATGTGAAGAGGCTGCAGACATTGAGTGAGTGTCTTCAAGAGTGTATTGACCTAGAGGACAACCTAGCAGATGATCTCAAAAGTACACCCAGTCCTACAAACTCAGAAGACACTAGAAGCACAGTAACATCCAACTCTAGCAATGTAGAAGAGCTAGCAGAGCTGGTAGCCAAGAAGTTAAGAGTCCATGGACAGCGGAACTACCAGCATCCATCACTAAGAATACCCATGTTACGAAGATGTAGTCTATGTGGAGGAGATCACCCCACTCACCTATGTGTAAGAGGAGGAGGTGTACCTCAAGCTTACCCTTACAATAGGCAGCCTCATCAAGGAACATCTCTGTATTGCCACATAGAACAGAAATACACCAACCACACCATGGAGAATTGACCATTCAATAGGCAGACACGACCTATAAACCAACCTCAAGGGAGGTTCCTAGGTATAATCCCTATCCAGGACCACCAGGAGCACCGAGACCATATGAGCAAGTACAATTTGGAAACCCTCAACCAATATTAGGACCACAACTGCCACTTCCTCAGCACGTTGTATCTATCAAATATGTTCAACCAGAGGAAAACTTAGAAAGAGCCATATTGCCAGCATCACCAATAGCCAGTACAGAATCCACAAACCCAGGATACGAACAAACCCAAGCAGAGCATTATTTCTATGAGGCCTATATGATGGAGTACAAACAAGCTTATGACCTGCAATACTAAGGGTATGAAGGATATGACAATGTCTATGGATCAGAGGTGGCAACACTAATGTACACTGCACCCAAAGCACCAGTACCTGTAAGACCACCCAGCAGACCACCTATGCCAAGAGGACCGTGTTATAGATGCGGAGGAGACCACTTTATCAGAGAATGTACGAGACCATACAACCCACCACCCCCTAGGACTTGGGAAAGGTATTGCAATGATTGTGGAAAGGAACATCTCTTTAGAGATTGCCTGAAAAATACCAATAAGGCTCAAGACACTACACCAATCAACGTAATAGAAGTAATAGAAGCATCAGGAAGCGACAAGGAATACATAGTGCCATTGAAGGCCATTACACGAGCTCAAACAAAAGGGCAACAAAGGAAACAAGTAGACCACGAGCAAGAAAAGAGTAAAACCATAGAACCCAAAATACAAATAGTGGAAGATTCAGAGGACCTCCATGAGAGTAACCAAATGACGAAAAGCCAAAAATGGAAGGATAGAAGAGAAAAACTCAAGGAAAAATGGATGAAAAATAAAAACCAGGAAGACAAGAAGCACACGAGCAACAATAAGAAATCTAAAGAACCTGAAGTTCAGGAAGAAATTTCCATTACACCACAGACTCAAGAGCCAAAAAGGCCAGGATCACTTCTAGCCGAACCAAAACCAGACGATTTAGACATGTGGTTGAAAGCTTACCAATCTAGAATCAAGGATGGACCTAACGTAGAACAACATGGAAAGATTTACCCACAAGGGGAGTTAGAAAAGGAAAGGCTAGTGATATGTAGAAAACTCATAGAGGTAGCTCAGGCCACCCTAGAGAAGACTATCCCAGCTCTCCCCGAGACAAGAATATCAGAGGATCAATACAATTATTGTATCAAAGTCAAGGACAAGAAATCGAAAGAGAAAAATGATAAGCCAGAACTACTAAAAACCCAAGACAAACCTATGTCCACAGTCCCGAATTTAGAGGCTGACTGGCCAAAAGAGTTGTGGACTAGAATTCGAGAAGATCAATGGAAAAGGAATGGGATTGCAAAACCTCCTTTTGAGGAATTAGATGTGGAAGATTTTCAATCAACACCAAACATGGAAGAAATATATGAGGAAGTCTCTAGACTAGACAGAAATAGGGAAGAGACCTAGATCATTTTGACCCTATCAAACTACATGGGAGAATACAAAAAAGAATCCATAATCTTTCGTCCTCCCACAGTACGAGGAAAAGAAGAGGGAATCTCATATAAGAACTCACACAATCTAACATACCTTAAAAAGACCAAAGTGCAATGTTCGTTGACTGTGGAAGAATTACTTCATGTTAAACGACAATTATGGAAACACTTGGTAGGACAATTGGAGTTAGAGCAGAAGAAGAACAAAAAGGAAAGCAAGGGAAATGAAAACCCATCTAACGTACAAGGTTGGTGAATTTAGTGAAGGGGATGAGGGTAACACATGTCTACCTATCACATACAATGGATACATGACCAAGGCCATACTAGACACAAGAGCAGGAGTAGGTATTGACACCAAAGAGATTTGGGAGAAATGGGGAAAGCCTGCCCTACGACCCACTCGTATGAAGCTTCATTTAGCAGATGGCCATGTTGAGAAACCATTGGGAATATTAGAAAAGATCAAATTAACCACTTGTAGAGTTGAATTTGAGCATACTTTAGCCATCTGTCAATTTGGAAAAGCAAATATGAGAGGATATTAGGAGGACCGTTCATGAGACAGCTTAGGGTAGTGCAAGATTGGGGACGAGACTCATTATACCTTCAACATCAAGGAAACACTACCAAGATAAACATGCATACCTTTGCGTACCGAGATGTACCTCCAGTACAATTGAAAACCATACATAAGGAAGAGGATGATTTGTCTATCCATAGTGCTGGATCAAGTGATCAATCATGAATGCATGAGGATGCCCAATTATGGATGTGTAAAGAAGCCAAGAAAGAGGATAACAAGAAGCAGCTATGGCCCATAGGACATACAAATTATCGACCCATAGAGGACCCAATGTGCATGCCTCAAGTTTTCCCTGATGAAGCATTCGAACCACACGGTTGGATGGAAATCCTAGCAACCTTAGATGTATGCGTGAATGAAGAAGTCTTGACTATGACTGAATGTGTGGATGAAGAGGGCTACGACATAAATTTATACATGGTAGTCTTGCAGGAGGTAGAAGCGGAAGAAATATTAGAAAAAGAATGGAAAGAAGAATACGAGAGCATAGAAATGGAACCGGAGTTTGATTCAGAAGAAATCTATTTAGAAGCCATTCAAGCTGAAGAGAAGTACGGAACAACCAAAGTGTTAGCAATAGAAGCAACCCCTATAGTACCAAATCAGGACAAAAGTGTAAGTAAGACTGAACCAACCCCTGATCTTTTTGAAGTACCGGAACACTTCAAAAGATATGAAGTAGAAGAGAGAAAAATAGCTATTCAGATGCCTAAGAGAGAGGCAAGAGAAGGAGAGGCTTACGACAACAAGGAAGAAACGAAAAAAGTTATAGTGACCATAGAAGATGGAGAAGAAAGATGTACATACATAGGAAAAGATGTATCAATGGAGGAAGAAGAAGAATTGATACGATTGATCTGAGAATATCGAGATGTATTTTCTTGGACCTACAAGGATCTCAAGGGGGTGCAACCCTCCATTTGTTCTCATAGAATACCAATGAAACTGGAGGCAAAACCATCAAAACAACGCCCTTACACATATAATGAGGTTTATGCTGCAAAAATAAAAGAAGAAATCGACAAACTATTAGCGGCTGGATTCATTTATGAGATAGAACATACCGAATGGGTGTGGCCATTAGTTGTTGTACCCAAAAAGAACGGAAAACTAAGAGTGTGCATTAATCTAAAGAAAGTCAATGCAACAACGATTCGTGATAGCTACCCGTAACCCATCATCGACCACCTTTTGGAAAGAGTGGCAGGCAAAGAAGTCTACAGCTTCTTAGATGGATTCTCTGGATATTTGATAATTGCGAAAAATATTTGATAAATGCTGACAATATAGAGTCTGCCTAAATCTTGAGAAGTGCATTTTTATGGTGAGCCAAGGGAAGATTTTAGGACACATCATGTCGAGGAACAGAATATCTACGGATGAAGACAAAATCAAAGTGATTCTAGAACTTCCTAGACCAAAGAATGTCAAACAAGTGCAAGCATTTATGGGTCATTGTGGATACTATTGCCGATTCATCCACATGTATGCGATAATTGTCAAACCCTTGTATGGATTGTTGACTCAATTCACATGGACTGACGAATGCGAGAAGGCATTTAATGAGCTAAAGAAGAGACTTAGCACAGCTCCAATTTTGAAAACACCTAATTGGAACAAGCCTTTTCATATTCATGTGGACGCTTCCAACTATGCAATAGGATGCATCCTAGCTCAATTAGTAGATGAAGGAAAATTGGACCATCCAATTGCCTATGCAAGTAGACAATTGAACCAGGTCGTGAGAAACTATAGGACTACAGTGCGAGAGGGATTAGGAATGGTGTACGCTGTGAAGAAATTCAGACACTATCTCTTAGCGAATAAGTTCAAATTCTTCATAGACCATCAACCCTTATTGTACTTAGTCAATAAGCCTTGCAACACGGGAAGACTTGTGAGATGGTTTCTATTATTAATGGAGTTCGACTTTGAAGTGATTGTAAAGAAGGGTAACATGCATGTAAGAGCATATCATCTCTCTAGGTTAACACATGGAGAACCACCAAGTGGAGTCCTAGACAATTTGCCAGACACTTATCTATTCAATTTGGAAGTGTGTCCCAAGTGGGCAGAAAAGCTAATTCCAATACTCACTCATGGCCCACAACACTCAATTAATAAGGAGAGGAAAAAGAAAATTCTACAATCATGTAACTTACACATAATAGCAGGAAGCGTGTATTATAAGGAATCCAACAACGTACTATCAAGATGCGTAGAGGAAGATGAAAAAAAGAAGTTGATTGAACAAACTCAAATAAACAAGTGGGGAATGCACAAAGGAACTCATGGAACTCTAAGAGAATTGAAACGACTGGGAGTATACTGGCCGGATATGCCTAAAGATGTCCATGGATATGTTAGTAATTGTGCAGAATGTCAGGAGACTACTCCAGATGACCACACATATTTACCTTTCTCTACAATAGCAGCCAACTGGAGTAAGACATTAGTGAAATTCCTAAAGACACGAGAGCATGACGAAGGAATCAGTTTAGCAAGGAAATGTTCTCTAGAGGAAATGAGTAAGGACCATGTAATTATGGGAAGACAATTATTCAAGAGAGGGAAAGATCATCAATTACGGCTATGTGTACATGAAGGAGAATACTTACCCATATTAGAAATGGCACATGCAGGTGCTGCAGGAGGACACTTCTCAGCTGAAAGAACTGTAAAAATGATCCTCTCTGCAGACTTGTGGTGGCCAACTCTACATATGGATGCTGACACCTATGTACGAAATTGCGAGACTTGCCGAAGAGCTAAATATTCGATTAGACGAGATGACATGCCATTAAGACCCATGGTTTGTGCAAGAGCATTTTCTAAATGGGGTATTGATTTCATAGGACCCATCAACCCACCGAAAAAAGGGTCACATGCCGAATATATAATAGTAGCAACGGATTACTTGAATAAATGGGTAGAGGCAAAGGCTACTAGGAAGAATGATGCTCAGACCACCGCTAAGTTTCTTTTTTAGCATATCTTCACTCGCTTTGGACTACCTATAGAAATAGTGAGTGATCCAGGAACGCATTTCATTAATTAAGTGATAGAGTCCTTAATGAATGAGTTCTTAGTGATCCATAAAAAATTAACCCCATATCATCCTCAAGCCAATGGGCAAGCTGAAAGTTCCAATAAGTTGTTATGCACTGTATTGACAAAGATAGTCAATAATGGAAGGTCGGATTGGGACAAGCAATTGCATCATGCAATTTGGGCCTTCCATGTCGCCTACAAGACTGCCATCAGAACTACCCCATTCAATCTAGTGTATGGACAGAACGCAATCTTGCCAATCGATTTTTTAGTGCCAACCTTGAGAGTAGCCTAACAATATGAATGGACGGGGCATGAATTATCCAAGCAATTAGACCAAATTGAGAAGCTACATGAGACTAGAATACAAGCTGTTGCCAGAATTTATGCGGCCAAGAGAAGACAAAAGGCATATTATGATGCGCACATAAAAGATAAATTATTAAAAGAAGGAGATTTAGTTCTGGTCTACACCTTGAAGCAACATGCCAAGAAGGTACAAAAGCGCGGATATGGACCTCTAATAATCAATAGGATTTCCACTAGTGGAGTAGTTAATCTAGCTACTCTGGATGGAGATGTCCTTCCTAATTACATAAGTGGTTGTCAAGTAAAATGTTACATGGAGCCATTGACAGACCAAATGTTAGCACGGCTTGTAGGTGCTCATAATAGAAAGAGAGAGGAAGACAGGATTAGAGAGGAGGCAAGACAAGAAGCCCTAGAGTGTATCAAGAAACGAAAAGAGTGGATAAGACAATGGGATGAATGGTATCTACAAGGGGAAGAGCCTTTTCCCATGGCCAACTATCAAGTTCATAAGACCAACACAGCCATTTTCAGCATATCCCAGCCGTACTTAAACTTAAGGATTGGAACAACAGAGTACCAGCTAATAGATGCCTTGATAGACTCGGGAGCAGCACTGAGTTGCATACAAAGTATAGTCATCAAGAAGCTTCAAACGAACATATCACCTACTAGAGCACGCATGATAGGTGTGGGAGGTCAAGTTATAGAATGCATTGGAGAAGCTACAGTATCCCTCCACCTTGGAAATTCCACTATGGAGCAACGAGTCCTAGTGTGTAAAGACGAGGATCTAATTGAGAACCTAATCCTAGGACAAGACTGGATCATTGAAAATGAGGTGTGCATTCACTTAGCTCAAGGATACATCCCAGCCAGAGTAGGACACAAGGAAATCTTTAGTCTATTAGAAGAGAAACCCTCTCATAGACAGGACGTCATCAAGAGTGAGAAACCAATCCTAGAAAGGGACATAGCAAATGACCCCATCACAAACCAACCAGAACAAGGTCCGATGGAAGAAAGGACTTCAAGTCCCAATGCACCAGTGGAGAAAGTGGATTCATCCTACATGAATGGTAAAACAAAGAGAAACGAAGAGCACAATACTCCTAAGGTCATCTACAACAACATGGAAGTCTATTGTCAGATTATTGCAACGAGGAGGTGCCAATCTGAAATGGCTTCATAAGGATCGAGTGAAGGAAGCAACGAAGTCAATGCCAATACCGGTTACTCATTTGAAGGAGGCAACAAATAACAAAGGATCCTCTTCATTACAAGCGGGACCAATTCGACTTTGGAGAGTCTGGCTTCCAAAGTCATTAGTGGAAGCTCAAAGAACACGGCAACAAATATGGATTCAAAAGAAGGTCATACAAGTGGCCACTCAAGAGATAGACAAGCAGGAAGAAACATTATATCGACACAACAGGACCATAAAGCCAAACGAGACTCATCAAAGATACTGGAAAAGAAGGACCTCAACAACTCCGACTTCAAAAAAGAAAACACGTGGAGCACGACAAAACATGGAAAAGGTGAGGCCTCACATTTCAACTACAAAATGGATGTGGCGACCCAAGAGGCAGCAGGAACCAGAACACCAAGACCTAGATTCCAATTGCACACATGAAGCATCAAATGCACCTAAAGTATGCATGATATGGCCACAATACGAGGCCATGTATTCGACAAATGATGTGTGTAGCAAAAGTAGTGGTGCACATTCCCCACTTGGGAATAGGTCTTAGATTCTACTCTCATAGGAATAAACCTACTATGTAAATAAATAAAAGCTTCGGCTATCCTAATTCTTGTTTTTTTCACGAGTGAAAATGAAAAAAAAATGTGTGGTAAGAGATCTTACTTATGCAAGCAAGGGGAATGGAGTGACACAACGAACGAAATGTCACTACAGCACACATCACTAAAGACATGTCTTCTATAGAAGTTAATGCTCTTTTCATTACGAGTGCAGATGGCTTCCGAAGATTCAGAAGCAATTCAAGAGGAACTATTGGAATTCCTCCTACAAAGTGTAACTAACGCGAAAGGTCATTGGTTTCGAGAAGATCAACCAGCAGGGGATTATTTGTTCTAGGTGACCATCAAAATCATGGATATGGATCATCAGTTCCTGGTGATGTCCAAAGATTTCAAGGTAGTGCATCAACTCCCATCAACGATGGACATCATGAGGAAGGCAGGCATTCACAAGTACTTTGAATTTCCGATATACAAACCTGACTTTCAACGATGTACGCAAGTCATGAACACCTTACAGCCTGCCTTGCATGATCCATTGGTACCAGAGGCTAGAGTCTTGGATGCAGTTGGCGAATGGGTCATTATCCAATTTACAGATGACCTAATTAAAGAAGCTTTTGGATGGGAGAAGGATGGGAATACGATATTGAAGGAGAAAAGTCGAGGGGCGAAGACCAAGACATTCACTAACATTAATCGCATTGATATTGAAGAGGAAGTGAGACTCATCCATCAGCACTTTTGTTTTCACAACATGCTTAGGTACACTGATCCGCAAAAGATCATTATGCAAATGTTGTCTCATGCTATAAAACAAATTGGAAATCAAGTCAATATGACTCCATACATTCAAGAACGACTATTTGAGGCAAAGAAGCAATGGAATCACAAGAAATTTTTGAATGGAAGTGTTCCTTTGACCATATTGATATATCATGCCTTGGGCATTAGAGAGCATTTAAAAGAGATGCCATCATCTGAAGCCATGGCCAAATATGCAAAGATTGCTACAGTACCTAGGAAAAAGAAAGGATTAAATATTGTAGAGGAAGTAGAAACAAGCTCCCAACCTAGAATGAGAGGTACCAAGAGACTAAGGGAAATGATGCAAGCAGAAGCAGAAGTTCCAGCTACAAAGAGGGCACACGTACTTCCAAGAATGTGACTTGAAAAAAACCCTCCCATTACGGAAGAAGAGTTGACAATAGCAATGGAAGCTACCCATCAGTATACCGAAGGACAAATAAACCTCTTAGTGCAAGGGCACCACTACCAACAAGCACACCAAGACTTGGAGCAAAGAAAGAGGTTAACCAAAGTCCATAGATACAGGGAATTGGGATTAATAAACTCAAGCTCATCATCAGATGCACAAGAAGAACCGGACACCTCGATGTTGAATGTAGACATTCGAAGTGATTCGAGGGATGATGGATGATGGGAGGAGTTAAATCAGGTGAAAAAGGACGGAAACATGGAAGGAATGAAGGCAGATCAAACGCCAAGAGATTCCATCAAGGACATGCCAAGGAGAGAAGAGCCCCAAGATGAGGTATATGTTATCAAATTAAATGAAGCATCTAAAATTCAAATCAAAGAAACTCTGCTAGGGGGACAGGTCCTATTTAAGAACCCCAAGGAAGAAAAAGTGGAAAATACAATTGAAGAATCAGAACCCTTTACACCAATAAGGGCAGTGGTAGAACCATCTCCAATGGATGTAACATTTCAAGGGAGTGCCATGAAGACTGTTAATAAGGAAGAAGAAACAAAAGAACATGAAGTACAACTACAAATAAGACAACCTCATAATGAGACCATACATGTGGAGCAAGGGAAAGATGTACGAACAGGGGAAGCTCCAAGCATCCCAAAACATGGTTAAATGTGGATGTCACTCAGCTCAAGCCAGTAGTACAACAGATGATACAGACTGTTATGGACACTCAACAACTAATGCTTGAGTATCATGCTGATTATGACAAAGCAATGGGGAAAAAGAATCAATTTCAAGCGATAGGTGAGAATTTATCTGCCCAATTAAGTCAAGCCCAAAACATAATAGTTGAGAAAGAGGCAGAAGTCCACGAAACCAAGCATCAAAGCAACTCACTAGAAATGGAGAATCAGAAACTAAAAGAACAATTGAAAGACCTACAGAGAAAATATGAAGCTAGTGAGGCCGAGAAAACAAGAATGAATGCCAAAAGCAAAATCCTTGAATCGCAAATCAAAGTATACATGGGCGAAGCAGATAAATTACGAAACAGAAACAAGGAGCTGATGACAGCCCTTTTATGCAATCAACCGATAGAAGCTCCAGAAGTACTAGAGAAAGACACAAGAGCATTGGAGGAAAGGATAGCAAAGTATGAAGATCAACTCAAGCAGGAGCATGCCATCATCGCAGACTAGGAGAAAAGATATATGGATGACACCGTGGAACTGAGAAAGAAGTGGAAGGCAGTAGAAAATCGGTATATAGTACAATGTAAAGAACACGTTGATCAACTCATTGTCATAGGAGAGGAGCTCCTCAAAAACAAAGAAATGATTTTGAAAACCACCAAAGAGATTAAAGAAAAAGATGAATTAATCAGGCAATTACAAGATCAACTAGCATAGAAGGTAAAAGAGGAGACACCAGTAGTTCCACACTCCACAGCCGCTACTGAGGAGACTGAGGTACATCCTCTTTCTCCCCCCTTACATCATTCACTGAAAAGGGAGGAAATGGAGACCAACATTGAACGACATACTCGGGATATTGCAGAATTAAGCCGACATGAGCGGGCACTACTGGTGTCCCAGCTTACTGAAGATTTTGAAGATCAAGTGGTCAAAGTCATGAAGGAAGCAAAGATTGAAAGCAAAAATCTGGAACAGGTAATGCGACCCTTCAATGTACCATATGGATTACTTAAAGAGCAAACACGACAGTACATAAAGACCACCACAAATAAAGAGCCAGATAGCAACCTCCAATTTAGCATGCAAACATTCACCTACACACAAGAGGAATTTGACAGAGTGGATCCTACCTGGAGGAGAAAAATTTTGGAGAAGAACCCTATGCTATGGGTACAATGGGAGTCATCACCATACATACTTCAAGTGAATCCATCTTTTTGCCTAGTACCCAGAAGACGCTCCTGGATGCAATTTCAGGAAGGACAGCTCCAGGGAAGCATAAATAACCAGTGGCTCAACTATCCATTAGTGCCAAGTCCACCGCATGATTATCTACTCCCCGAAGAATACATGGTTAAAACCATGGAATTTTGGATTAATCGAGATGCAATTGTACCAAATTTAGCTGTCAAAATGACTAATAAGATTTTGAGAATGTTACTTACGGTCATCAAAGTGTTCCATCATGCCCAATATACTTTTTTGAACTTCATCAATATTAATCAAGGGTCAGATGCCCTCATTTTTTATCTATCAACTATACCTAGCTGATTAACGCTTATGGCTATATACTCAAGGCTAATGTTTTTGCCAAGTACTTACATGCAGACTTTTGGAGAGGTGTTTTTCATAGGTTTTTTTTAAATGGACTCAGAAATTTTTGTAAAAATGTATGCAAATCTTAAAACAAGACTGGTGGCCTATGAATTAAGTTTCTTTGCGGATCATAGATAGGCACCAGATGACGGGGTCAAGTCCAACCAATGGAAAGAATTCATGTTGTGTCATGTCAATCTGCTTAATCAACGAGAGTAGCAAGTCATCCAGACATACTCACATCACCACAAAAAGCCTGTCGGGGACGACAGAGTTCAGGAGGAGGGACTTGTGGAAGGGGAATCAAGCAAAAAGAGAAGAAGAAGAAGATCAAAGAGTAAAACTGCTTAGTAAAGAACAAAGTCTATGAAGAAAAAGAACAACTCTTTGCCCAGAGCCCCGCAAGGGCACGCATCAGGCGACAACACCAAAGGACCAGGTCCTGAGGAGTGGAATTAAAGAAAGATAACAACCAGGACATTTCATGGGAGGTTGCACACAACTTCCTCATCCACCAGGAGCAGGCGGTGAAGCGAAACAAGCTAGAAGGAGAGAGAGCACACGAAGGACTCTTCATCGGATAAGATAACCAATTGTCTGAAGGTCTTAGCTGCCTTCTCGTCCACTAGATGCATGCAGTGAAAAGAATGGAACAAGTCCTAGAGGATGACAAAGAAGATTCAAGAATAGGACCTTTAAAATGTAATGCTCACTTAAAAGAGATTAGAGGTCAGCAAAGTGAGGTGCGCGAGAGGAAAGCAGTAGGTAGGCTCCAAACAATACAACAAGGTCAAATGTGTGAAGACAAAGACATATCAGAAGACCAAAATTTAGAAAGGGGAGAGGCTGAGAAGTTGAAGAGAGTGACTAAGAACATCACATTCTTAGCCACTGATGGCGTGCATGATAGCCCGACTTAATACAGCAACCCAGATTTGTGATATAAGGAATACCAAGGGGCTTATAGAAGCAAAGGACTAACTTCGGATAAAGTAACAAATTGCCTGACAGTCCTTATTGCCGATTCGGCCACTGGGTGTGTGTATTCAGGAGCCATAGACAAACTACAAACGAGAAGTAAAAGCCTGTCATAGGACGACAGAGACAAAGAGGGGGAGAGTGTTGCAGAGCAAAGAGGCACAAAAGAGGAGCCCCAAACTTTTCAAATTAATGGGCACATTTTTCTTCTTCAAAATCCTAGGAAATTCCCTCAAAAGCTATGTAAATTCACTAGAGGAGTCCTTTAGGTGCATAATCCCAAATCATTGTAATATATTTCTTGTAAAATGGTAGGAAATTAGAGATTAGCCAATAAAGTGCCGGTCACTTATGTGAAAGGACCATTTTTAGGAAACATGTATATAAGTCACTTTGTGACTCTTTGTAGACACTTTTTGCCATCGTGAAGAAGGAGAACTGAAATATTTCGAATTTGCTTCTTTCCTCCAGATTTTCATCTTCTCTATGATCTTTTGTGAGTATGAAGCTTGGAATGTGTGTGTAGGACTGTTGTCTACCCCTCCCCATCACTTTCGAGCTATTGTAGTGTGTGTGTGTGTGCGCAAGTACGAGTTGTGGAGTGAGTGAAGGTGCATCCTACCATTCACTCTTTCGGCCATAACTTGAAGAGCGTTCGTCAGATTCAAGTGAGAATACCAGCAATAGATGCATCTCATTGAGAGCTTCGAAAGGAACCCGCTACTGGCCATATTCAGAGTTCTGAGCTAGGAGAAACATTCGAATTTGTGTTTACTGCTGTAAGTGGTATCACGGCAGACACTTTCAGCGATTAAGTGAGTTTTAGAGGTATTTTAGTCTTTTCTCTTGCATTTTAGCTGAACCACTTCATTTCCCATCATGTGTGCACATGTCCTCATACACTTGGTTAGGTCGGTTCTTCGGATTGATAATTAAGCATGTGTCAATCCACCACTATATGTACTTGTGTGGCAAATGACATTTAGTCTCTTTGGCACAAGTCCCTAAGACCTCATGACTTAGGTACACACATACCACCCACATGGATACATGTATATTGAAAATTAAAAGAATATCAATATAAAATATAGCTCATAATGAGAAAGTAAGAAAACACTTTATTGACAAAAGATTTTTTTTCTATTGGAATTGAAAGCAATACAATTCCATGTATTGTTGCATCTCGATTAAACCTTTCACACAATTATCACAACACGAGTATATCCATTTCTTCCTCCATAGTCATAGTCTCCTCATTACCCTTAGTGTGTGGCACATCATCACCACTTTTTGGCTTTAATCTTCTCCTCAAGGTGCCAATTCTAGAAGCTCATTAGCAATGGGGAAAAGTTGCTCCCTTGAAGTAACTTGAAATGTTTCTGTTTTGTCTATGTGATTCCTATCCACCTCCTACTTATCATGAGGGCACTCATTCAGTCCATGAGTTTGAATCTTTTGCAAGCTAGCCTACACTCAATAATTTTCTAAGGAGATGCAATGCCTAAGTAGTTAACTGCATGTCATTGTTGTTCTTGAAAGTAGAAGAGAATGTTAAGATCTACCTATAATAACATTTCACACAAGATTTCTTCAAGTTTAAAAGTGCCTATTGTTGAAAACAAATCCATGACCTAGTCATCATCATTTCAATGGTTCACTAATGAATTATCTCCAATCACATGTTTGAAGGTTTTGTGACTATAGGGTGGAATGCACCTTCACACTTTACTATTTGATCTCATCATAATATCCGCCTATTAAGTTCTCAGAGGCACGTACAAAATGAGGGCAATTTGTCTCATTATTACAAGGAAAGAACTTGTTTGAATATTTGAAACATGAAAGGAACATAAAATGGTAATCAAAGAATAAATATAAATGACCTATTAGGTGATTCCCTCCACATTGTGGCATTTCTTCTTCAAGGCCTATGTCATTGAAAATGGTTGTTCTCTACTATGCAGCACAAAAAGGAGAAATCATTAAAGAAAAAAAACTCAAGGAGAAATCATTAAAGAAAAAAAACTCTTTACTATTTTCTGCAATCTGTGAGTATTCATATAAAACCAACTTTGCAAAGATCACGTGGAATATATTATATTAGTTATGTAAAGTTTCTTTAAGGAAGGAATGTACAAAGGTTTCATACATCATCACAAAAACTATTATAAGTCAATGTCTCCAATAGATCTCATGAATTAGAGAATGCCTTCATCAAGTTAGTTCTACAAAAGTCATCAATCTCCGTAGTCTTTAATTGAGACTTATCATGCCTTGCATAATGTTTATGCATCAGAAACACAAGAGGGAAATCATCTGTTATCTCCGAATTCTTTGCATAGAATGGATTCTACCAAAAGAAACATTCATATAAGATAGTGGCAATGAAAGTTAGGTAGCTTGATGCTCAACATCGATCTACATCACAAGGCATTTGAATTCTTTTACCTCACAAGGGATTTATTCTCAACATCGATCTACATCTAGGCATTTGAATTCTTTTACCTCACAAGGGATTTATTCTCAATAAAATAATAATCCATTACTAAATTTCTAAGCATATCCTTGATGGCAATGGGATACAAAATTTCCAAGTAGGATTTTATTGGAACTAAGAATTTCACAAAACTTGAGACTGATTTGATATATGTTTTTCTTAGAAGAAGGTTATATATTACGAGAGTTTTTGGACCCTCTTGCATATAAAAAGAAAAAAATGGCCCAAAAATAAGCTACCATAATGAATATTGTCATTATTACCTTAGAATATTCGAAAGCCTCGATACTGTACCAAGTCTAGCAGCCATTATCTTTATTTGATTGATGAAGGAAATAGTAACAATCTACAAAAAGTGAGTAAATGGGCCCAAAAGGAACCCATTACTCCCTACACCGCAAGTTATGAATGAGCTAGCTAGAATCTCCAATCTTGACACCAGAGTGCCTTTTGAATCTAAACAAGGGAATTATGATAGCTTGTAGGAGAATACAAGATGTACAAATTGGCATTCAATTGATAATCCTCAATGATGATGGAAAACCATTTTTTTAGGAACCATTATGGGTATGCCTAGAGCTATTGGAGTTAGTGAAATTATTCAAAAGATATTTGCTGCAAACATATGGTAGAATTCTGGATGTTGTAAAAGAAAATATGGAGAAGTCTCTATAAATGTGAAATAGATGTTTTGATAGTGATGTGTGTGAACACACTTAGATCCACCAAGGCACTTTTTTCCCTCTTTAGGAGGTTTTTTCCTTTGGCTTGTATATACAACGATAACCCTAATAATTCACTTATCTTTCTAGATTCGATCAATGTCCATCAACTTGCATAAAGTAAATAATGATGGAAGTGCACCAAATCTGCAATCTCAAAAGAGGCATAAAAATCAGCCTTAAATTCATCAATATGCTTGTCATTAAGACCAATGAGCAACATGTCATCAAAATAGAAAACAATGATCATAACTACATCATCTTCCCGCTTAACATATAAGGTGCTTTTAGTTGGATTATTCTGAACTCCATGTGCTAGCCATTAGACATGTATGTTCTCATACCAAGAGTGTGGTGCTTGCTTCAAACCCTAAAATGCCTTTATCAGCTTGCACACTTTGTTTTCATGCCCTTACCATAAAAAACTATGGGGCTGAAGTACATACAATTCCTCATGTAAATCACCATTTGAAATGTAGCTTTGATGTCCAATTGATATACATTCCAAGCATTATGCATTGTACATGTATAAATGCTAGGAATGATGGTCATTTATCATGTGGTAGCAAAGGTCTCATTAAAATAAATTCCTTCTTGAGCATAACCTTTTGTAACAAAACTAACCGTATACCTATCAATTGTCCCCATAAGGATTACATTTCAGCTTGTATACCCATTTAGTGTCAATGGTCCTTTTTTCTAAAGGAAAAGCAAATAAATATCAAGTACCATTCTTCATAATAGCATCATATTCTGATTGCATAGCAACCATCCAATTTTTTTGAATGTGTGCTTCATCAAAAGAAACAGACTCATTCTCATCACAATGACTATAGACGAACATTGCACAACTATTTGATGTAAAGGAAGCACTATGAGAGCCAAAATGAGCATGTTATGACAATTGCTTCTAATTTGTTGTCACTCAAAGCTTGGGCCAGCCATTTAAGCATACATTTTGCCTCTTCTATGTCAAGTATCTAGTCAACAAGTGTGTCATGTAAATTTGCATCAGAAATGGAATGATCTGCATCGAAACTTGTAAAGGATGGTAAATCGCCTCAATTGGACTAGGACTTGAATGTCCACCCTTACAAAGAAGCACCAGAGTCTAATAAACATCTTTTGATCTAAATCATCTCTCCTTCGTAGACAAAAATAATGGCCTGATTGCATCTTTCACAAAAATAACATTATGGCTAAGCAGAATGCATTGAATCTGTGGATAACACAAACATACTGTTTGTTTTCATTATTGTACCAGTAAAAATATATTTCATTGATTTAGCATGCAACTTTTTGCATTCGGTTTTACGTACTAATGCATAGGCCAGACAAATAGAAACCTAGAGATGAGCAACAAATGCCTTGTGACTCAAATGTATGATTCTCTGAACTCTTAAGGATTGAAGTCGAGAGATTTTGAATACATAGTAAACTATAAAACCTTGCTGGTTCAAGTTATTTGATTCAAAATTTTTACTTGTACTCAACAAACCAATGCCTCCAAGATAAACTTTCCATTGCCTTCACTAGGCATGCACACAAAGACCACTATTCGCTCCCGAACCGATTTCTCTGAGAATATGCAATGCAGAGTTTAGGAATGAACTTTGAGCCAAGATTAAAATACAATGATAGTTTCCTAGCAATGAAAATATTACAAATAATGAATACAAAATGATAGGAAGCTCTCCTCAATGCTATGAGCTATCTAGATCCTACACATAGGAATCTGTGAGCTAGATATGGCTACTCAAAGTCCACATAAATTACTCAAGCAAGTAGGGGTCTTGCTAAGCAAGGGGTCTACTAGCTTATTCAAATCCTATGAGAGCTTATGCACATGAGAGATCACACATTCGAAGTACATTGTCCATAAGTATAATCTTGAAAAGATTCCCTGTTCCTAAAGACAAACCTCCATGCAAAAATATCTTGGAAGCAAGGGACCACTACACCAAGGGTTATTGAAAGGTACTTCTCTCCACAAATGCACAAGGTAACTCCGACCCCTTACATATGATTATAGTTAATCATTAGAACTAGGAAGCAAAGAAAGAACATGAGTAATCACCTAGCACTAGGGTGGTGCAACTCGAAGAACTTCTAGGCTTGATGATCCTAGCACAAACGTTAAAGGAGAGAGAAGCAAAAGACAAATCCTTGCCAATTACCCTAGAAGAAGAAAAAACAGGGACATCAAGATCATGGCACATCAAATTCAACACAACCAACTTGCATAGAAAAAGGAAGTGTGGCATCTCAAAAGAAAGAGCAAGCAAAGGTGAAAGTTCCTCTCGAAAACCCAATCAATGAAGCCTTTGTGGGAACCAACAAGGAACTACAAAGATTCAAAGGAGAAAGTGCAAGTGAGCTCTATCCCTCTGCTTTGGATATTCTCCATAAGAAAATACAATAGGTGTCCATATGTGACTTGCTGACCATGAGCCCTACATTTAGAAGTGATATTTGACTATTAATAACATGTGCCCAAACTTTCATGATCGTGGTGGGAATTCCTCTATCTACCTACCTATGCAAAATATCTATATGACCACTTGGGCATCAATAGTATATTCTAAGAGCCCTTGGCTGATTCTAAGTACTAAGGGTAGTACATTCGTTGATGTCATTGTAGGCGAGGGGTGAGGAATCAATCTCCTCCTCAACTACACCATGTCAAGCAGACCAACTTATCTAATAATCACATTAGTAGATCAGATTATATTTACCCCTTTAGGCATAGCAGGTGTACAAGTAGAAATATAAGGTATCATTATAATGTTGGATTTTGTAATCATCATACTTCCAAGATCTTCAAATTCAAGCTCCAACCTTAGTACCTTTGGACACCTTAGATGGATGCAACTTGGAGTAGTGAGAAGCAAGGAATCAACCACAAAACCTCGTGTTGAAATTTGAATTTGAATGCCTCTTTATAACAGTCAATTACCACATATCATACTTAGGTCTGACAAAGCCTATAATTTAGGAGAAGGGATCCCTAAAATTGGTTGGGATATTTCTATATTCACCGCACTGATAACACATAATGCACCTCATGAATCTATTGTGCCAATGTCTTCCACCTCACTATAACTCATTGTTGGGCTAGTTTAAATAGAAGAAATATTTGGATGGAAGAGAGGGTTGTTCTAGGAGTGAGGAGTGGTTCGACCCTCCCCATTGCACACTTGGGGTTGGGTTTTGCACTTGGTTGGGGATTATAGTTCCCTTGAGTTACTAGAATTTCCTTGCCTCATGTTCTCTCTTTCCACAAAATCGAGAGACAACTTGCCTTAGAAACTCTTAAAGAGTGGCTTTGTCTCTCACGAAGGGTGCACCATAAACTCATATATACCTCTTTTGAGCCTTGAGCTCCTCCAATTCTTGCCTTAAGTGGGCTAATTTGTTAGAGCCTTGTTTTAGTGTAGCCGTCTCTTTTTCCAATGCATTTTCTAGTTTGAGAGCTCCTAGATCTCTCCACAACTCTAAGATGGATTCCTCATTTGGAGAGATGCTTTTTTCTTTGGGATGCTCCAAAGTGGATTTTGGATTCTTCAATCCTTGAATCCACAAAATCAAGATATCTAAAGGTTGCATCCGATCTTAGGATCCCACAAAGTTTTTGTTGAGAAAAGTTTAGGAGAGTCTTCTCCACCCATTTCTTAATCATCGACCCACCAAGGGTTGTCAAGGACTTTATGCACTAGAGACTTGGCCCTGATCATGACTGTGAGAAGGTTTCACCTACATTTAAAAAAATTCAAATTCCCAACTTGAAGGTAATCCCTAGATGTGTTGTAACATAGAAAGGTCCTAGGAAAGGTTAACTTGTTTGTTTCTGGTATTTGGAATCCATTATCCATTATGTGTTATAAAAATTATGAAGTTCTTGCTAACCAAACTTCACCATTTGCTTTTTTATTCATGCAATGCATGTTTCAAGTCTCAATAGAAATGGAACTAAAGAAACCTTGGAACAGATCAAAGTTTTCGTTGGACATAAGATTTCTACATGATTGCATGCCTTGATGCTAGACAGACTTTAAGATATTATCTGCGATTAGCAATAGATTAGCGACATCAGATCACTTCATACACATGCACGCATGCATACATAGAAGCAACTTTCACCATTATGATAAATGCAGCTTAGCAATATTTGTTAATACTAATGCATCCATCCTTAATCGGTTTTCTCCATAGTTCACCATATACACTGAATTGCAAAACCAACACCATGTTCTGCTTATTCTTTGATCTTTGCTTGTAAGGAAAACCCAATCCTTATATTGCTTCTAAGGAAAACCCAACACCTTATATTGCTTCTAAGGAAATCCTATAATGCTTCATATACAATCTTTATTCGGCCTTCTAACTCACCTTATACACTGAAATTTCAAAACCAACACCGTACTCTGGTTATTCTTTGATCTTTACAGTCAATTCGAATAACGCATATGGTGGAAACCATATAAAACCTTTAATTGTCTCCCTCATCAACCATCTTTGATCAAAGCACATGTTGTATGCTTCTTCGAGGTGTGGTATGAATTCTCTACTAACTAACTCTACTAACTCTCAATCTTTGGCTTCGCCCTAAGCAAGAAGAAGAGCAATATCTGAGCAAGATGTTACATCTCCCTCAATCCACACAAATAAGTAATTCTAAAGGTTTTTATTCCAAAGTTGCAACTAGAATGTTTTCTTGTATTTATGTGGCACTTGATTATCTAGTTTTTCATGATGCTTTCAACTATTCTTACAAAGCTGAAAAAAACATATCCTTAAAGAAATTAGTATCCCTTGGATAGGGAGGAATCTCTTCCTTAGATGGGTTGTTTAATGAGAGAATCATGATTCTACACGTGTCCATGTAATCTACTCCTTAGAAACGCCTTTGATGACACTTCAAGCTGACGTGCAAGGATATGAGAGAGTGGATGTGTCATAAAAAGACATAAATCACATCCATGTTATAGGGTGGATGGGTCATTTAATCAAACACATCCATGCTTTAGATGTTATAGGGACAGGGGTGAAAGAGATTAGTGTTTTCTTTACACCTCATTCTCTTTTGCACTAGAGATATTTCATATAGACAATGAAAGCAAATCTGAAATGTAGAATAGCAGTTACTCATTTGTGACTTATGCTTCAAAACGATGCTCTAGATCATTGCCTATACACTCTCAGTAATTCTTCATTGCAGAGACCATGCCAAAGCTTGTTTGAATGTCCCACCCCTTAAATATGAGAATGCTATCAACAGATATAAACTATTGTGGATGCCTCCTTGTGCCAAATTGTCATTTAAGCATAAGTGCAGTTGGCTGCAAGGAAATGAAAAAAGAAGGTCCACATGAGTTACTTGCACAGAGTTTGATCCATGTTATTCTCCATAACAAGGCCAACCTTCCTTAGTTAGCATATCCCGATTCTCCTACTTCAACTTCAACCATCCCAACTGTTTCTTATGGGGGGGCACATGAAGGGTCGGTCACCCAAATTTCCGTAGCTATGTCACTTTTTATAGTGAAAATTCACTATGTATTAACCATTTGTTAAACTATGAGCTAAGGTAGTTCTTAGAATAGTTTTCTGAAAACTCGCTATGTATCAAAGTGGAAGAGTGCATGGTATGACAAAGTCTGTGTAGAGCTCTTACATATCTCAATGAACACTCTAAATCATAGAGTTTTTCTTTGTTAATATTTTTACACGTTCAGGTTCTCTTCTTTCATTTTTCTTGCTTTTCAAAATATAGTACTCATCTACAACTTCATCTCATTTATCCATTCTTGAAAAGAAGTTCAATATTGCGATATTTTTTGAAGAACATCAATGGATAAATGTCTATGTGTGTAGCTATAGTGGGACCAAATGAAGCAAAACGAATGTCTACTTTTGAGTAACACAATAAATTTCAGATAATCTTGATTATTAAATGGTGGCCTGAACTCATACCATGTGCCTCTAGTTTTGGTTATCGAAAGTGAAATGACCTTCATACATGTGCTCATATTTACGACGATCGGAGTTCACCGAAGTACATGTATTCTTAATGTTTCGTCCAATGACTTAGAAAGTGTAATCTGATCACCCAAAAAAACCCAAAAAAACATATATATTCACTGTTTTTTTAAATAGAAGTTCGACCGAGACTTACTCCCCGAACTTTTATTGTAAAATTACAACTGTGTACAAGGAAGGATATAGTACCCTTGAACCTTCCGTGTTCGATGCAGTTATCGGTTTTGCATCGATGCAGACATTGGTTTTGCAATACAACTGCTACCGCGATGGAGTAAATGAATGTAACGAAAGGAGGATTGAGAGTCGAGAGGTATTGAGAAAGTTGGGCTCTTGGTAAGACAATCACTAGCATTGCGAATCTTGACAGAGGAGAGATGTGACCTCTCCCTCGATGTGGGAATACTATATAATGAAAAGCTGGCAAAAACGAAGAACCACCCTCCTTCCCTCATTGAGGTCCAGACTGCGGAGCAGGTTCAATGGTAAGCTTACGTCGTACGATTTCCCTGGATAGTATACAGACAGTCACTTCTGCTCCCCCTCATACTCATGTAGTCAATATAGTGAGACATCGTAGCCTACCTCGACACTGCTTCCTGGGCCAGCCGGAGCTCACCATGCGAGCTCTGCGCAGACACTCTCGGCTCTCTACTGAAGGAACTTCCCGCCTGTTTAGAGGCTCGCATTCCCTTCTGTCGTCCAAGATCATGGCACGAAGACCCTTGCACATTGAGCGGGACTGTGAACGGCTCTCAGGCGTAGAGGATGCTGCAGGCCCTCATAGAATCCATGAACTCTTTGGCCGAAGTGATGTTACGCGCTCAAGTGATTTTACTGACAAAGAGAGCACTGTGTATTTGGAGATGAAAGAGAGCTTGTACAGACTCAAAGCACCTTCTAAATACTTCAGCGCTCATTGCATTGAAAAGATATCTCCAAGGACACCTACTTTCACAAATGCACAGCAGAAAAACCTCACATCTGATGGGAACCTGCGGCAGAACACCTCTGAGATTTGTGCAGGAAAGGATGCTAGAGAGGGGCCATTGTCCTTGCGTCTGCTTAGCAGGAAACGTAAGAGAAGAGCTGGATTAACATCTTCTCAGCGTTCGGATAGAGACAGCAGCATAGCTAGATCTTCTTGCTTGCAGTACAGTTGTGCCATTACGCATCCGAATCTGGAGAGCTTCAGCGATTCCATGTCCACTGCGCTCGGCTCGCTCATTTACATTCTGAAGACGCTTCATCAGCATGCGCTTTCTCCCAACAAGAGAGGACACACACAGATTGTGGCTTGCGATGGCGTCTTTCATCATCCCAGCATACGACCGGGCCGTGCGTCTGCAGAGATGATTGAATCCTTTGTATGGCTATTTGAAGGGGTTTTCTCTTCCACTCCGAAGTTGATGACTCTCATCATGCTTCTGCTAGCCGAGTTTACATTCCACTCCATGTCGAAGCATGTAGCGTTCAAAGTCGCTCCCGCAACAGAGCCCCCAACCGCAGCGACGCTGTCTACTCTCGAAATGGACTCAAAGGTTGATTCAATGGCTGAGCACCTGCGGGTCGCGGGTTTAGAGGCTCCTGCACGCACCAAACTGGGGTCTGCTAGCTGCATGGAGAGCTTCGTAAGGCTCTCTGCATCGGGCGGCGATGAAGAAACTGCTGATACGAAAACTGATGCTGAACATGAGAGAAAGGTTAGCAGTAGTTGGATAGAAAAATTTAGATACGTGTTCCCAATGAGCAACTCCCATGGCTCTCATAGCAGCGAAGCTCGCGAATCCTCGGCATATCAATGGAGAGCGTCTTCGAAATCAGCCAAAAACCATCGCCGTCTGCAGCATCTTCGGTTATCTGATTCTTGTACGGATGTGCACGAAAGAATGTGTAACAATCCATTAGACATGCCCGACCATGAAGCAGACAGCTATCCATGCTTCGACAGAACTGACCTTACGTACCAAGAAGAAATCCGCATGGATCCCGGGAACCCGCTCCTTCTGGCCAACTACGCCCAATTTCTCCATTTAGTCAGGCACCACAATGCCAGGTATCATTACTGATAAAACCCTATAAGCTTTGCGCAAACGCTTTGCCTTGATCGACACATCGATTGTAGTTTATATATTTGCATTTGTGAATCTTCTGTTGGTAGCGAAGCAAGCCTTTCTTGGTGAAGAAGGTAAAGAGTAAATATTTCTGCGCAACATTGTCATCTCTTCTCATCGTACAGGCTGCAGATCAAAAGTCTCTTAGCATCAAAGCTGTCATCTATGTTCATCGTATAGGCTACAGGATATTCGCCGCATAGACTTCATGCCTATAAATATCTGTGCATTAAGATCGTCATCTCTGTTCATTGAACTGGCTGAATACTAATGATTTCTATGCAAGAGAATCGTCATCTCTGTGCATATTACAGCCTACAGAGCGTACCTTCGTGCTCATTAATCGCGGCGTTTCTGCGCACCGTACAGGCTAGACTAAAAGATTATATGCATTAGTGGCGTCATCTCTGTTCATGCACCGACCCAAACCAAAATATGTGTATTAAGAATTTAAGAGTGTCATCTCTGATTCTTCATTCCTGACACTCATAGGGATAAGGTTGTCGGAAGATCTGTATTTAGCAGATGTTTGAGATCCTTACAAGTCAGTGGTTAATGTTTACTATCAGGGCCGAGAGCTTCTTTAGAAGGGCGTTGGCGGCGGCGCCAGACGGCGCCGATGCGGACGTAATGGCCAAGTTTGCGAACTTTCTTTGGATTGCAAAGGGAGATCTGGCGGAAGCCGAGAGGACCTTCCAGGCCGCTGCTGAAGCTGAACCCACCAATGCCTACCATGCGGGCTCTTATGCCAACTTCTTATGGAGTTCAGAGGCGTGCCGAGCAGAAGAAACCTCAACCTGTCTAATCGACGACAACTTCAGCATCAACCGCAGGCACATAAGCATCATTTAAGCCATTACCATCGCCTGCGAACCATTGCCGAAGGCATTATTATCTGTGTCTTCATAGTGCATGCCAAGCAGGCGTTAACGTAAACCATTAGAAACTATAAACCTGTAAAGTTTTGTCAAGCAAACTATATCAAATCAAGTCATTTCATGTAAACTCTCACACTTCATGTCTGTCATGCTGTCAACTGACGAGTAGAATTAGCGAGGATGGAGATGGATGGGACTGTCATTAAGAAATCATTTGTGGACTTTGCTGGGCGTTCTTAACTAGTTCAGCGCGAATTAATAACACCTTCTATTGTCTATAGCGTTGTAGGTGAGCGTCTGTACGAACTCGAGGAGCTGCGAATCTGATTACTGCTGGCAGCTGGTTATGGACTCTGGAGAGCTTGTGAGCGAAAATTTGATTACTATCTCTTGTTAAGGAGTGATGAACATCTAATTTTTCTTTGAATCCTGTCCGCAGAGAAGGCGGGTGTTGAGCAGTCCCACACTGAACACTTGCCTTGGAGAAGAGTCCATTCCTCGAGGCCCGAGGGTAACTCTATATCTCTCCATTGTTGGCACCCCCTAATTGAGATCAAAAAGTCCGTTCTCATGTGGCAGATCTTGCACAAGGGAATCTGGTCCAATGTAAGGCCAAACAAAATTTGTGGTGTGCCGCCATGGTGCAAGCGTTGTCAGCGATGCATCGAAGATTTAGCTCACTTGTTCTTCGATTGCCCCATGTCCCATGTTATCTGGCATCACGTGACGCGGGTTTTGAGACTCACGAACCAAATCAATTGGCAACAGGCGCTGTTGGGTGAGGCGGTCGGTTGCTCATTGAGGTTGTGGAATGCCATCAGGGGTGAGACTCTTTGGAAGATTTGGAGGGAGCGATGTACTATCAATTTTGGCCAAACTCCTAAGGAATGGTCGATCGAGAAATCCTTGTTTCTTCTAGGTAAAAGAATCTCCCGAGATAAGAGATCTCCACCTTTTAGACATCATTGTATTTATCTTCTTGAAAACAACAAGTTGAAACCCAAATGAGTCGCACATGACAGAGATTATAGATTTATCCACCTCATTTGTAATGCCCTCTAGCTTGCAATACTCCTCCCCTACATTGTGGGATTTGGGGGGTCCCATTCGTACTAGTCCCATTCACTTGTAACTTTTCTTTTTTATTTCAATTAAAGTTCGGGAGAATAGGCTAAGGCCGAACTTCTTTTTATTAAAATAAAAATTAAAAAAAAAATTGATTACTATCAGGACACACAGATCCACCCCACAACAAATGGACAGAGAATGAAGAAGTGATCTGCAGTGCAAGTGCGTCTTGTCAAATAGGAAACAGAAAAGAAACGCATAGCAATTGCTTAAGTCGAAGTTTTGTCTTGGATCTCACCAATAAATCATTTGTAATTTAGGTGGATGCCAAGTATTGTCAAAGAAAAACAAAAAAATTCCAATCAAGAAAAGACAAGTTATGGCTTCAAATCAGCCTAAAACTGGGCTAGCGTGTAGGGCAATTGTTTGAGGGTTTGAACTTATTTTTGAGTGATCTAAGATTTGAAACCTTTCTAGAATATGATATGAGACAAGGCAGGTCCTGATAGAACAAAGGTTTGCACAAAAATCATCTACTTTTGCACATCTCCAATTGCCCTAACAAAGTAATTTTTTGAGAGCATTTGAGGATTTTCTAGGGTCAAACTGAACCTGAACCTTGCAAGAGTTGCACAAGTATTATAAAAAGAGACTTGAAAAGTTTAGTGGCAAAAATTCATCATTGCACACAAAAAATTGTTGTACCTGATAGAGCCATCGTCTAATGGAAAAAGTCATTCTTTGCAGTCATTTGAGTTTCTTGCTAGAACAGCGAGCTTTGTGGAGCCTTGCAATACCTTTGGCATTGAAAACTCAAGTAAAAGGTCCATTTTTCATGCTAATGATTTTCCTAGCATGAGGCAAATTAGAGTAATCATTTTTTACAAATTAAGCTCTAAATCATTTAAACACGTTAGGGATACATAATCAAGTGTGCATCAGCCCTTCAAAGCCATTAAAAAGTTCTCATCTAGCTCCTAAGGCAATCACCTGGATCTTGGTGTTTTTGAGTGGTCCTTGAATTTTCAAAGCACATCAATCTCGGCATACGATCATAGTTCCCATTGGCTTGACAAAAATTGTATTTCAACCAAAAATGCAACAAATAGCTACCCAAAACCTCGTCTTTTTGTAGTGAACTTGCATAATTCTTTTTTGTCTATTTTGATCCCCAAGAGCCCAAAATAACGTAACTTTTTTTGTCCAAAACCCATTTTGTGACTGAGAAGGAGCAAGAAATCAAGTAAGCCTCTAGAGAGCTTCCACCACACAAGGGGAGTGAAAAGACCACTAGGAGAGACTTGAAGCTAAATCAACACTAGAACGTAAAGGTCTCCAAAGAAATAGATGAGTATGTAGCTATAGGTCAACAAAACACAAACTTACAAGCGTAGGTGACATCTCTTCAAGCTCAAGTGAACTCCTTGGTAAGTGAGAATGAATCACTCAATGCTAGCTACACCAAGTTACAGGAGTATCACATTGAACTAGAGGCACAACTAGAGAGACAAGATAAAGAAGCTTTCGTACAACTAGAAGACAACTTGCACGTGCAAATGGAATGCAATGCTAAACTAGTTAGGAATATGGGCCTACTTCATAGGCATCTCACAACAACTCGTGAAAGAAATTTTCGGTTACAAAAATAGAACCAAGAGAATTTCAAAGCAGCAATGTAAATGATGGGCCCTACCCTAGTCAGCCATCCAGATTTCAATCCAACACCTTCTGATGCAATCAAGACCATCTTGGAAAAATACACCAATCTTTTGACTGAACACAATAAACTTGAGAAAGAATTGGCACTCCTCAAAGAAGCACACATCACATTCAGAGCCCCAGAAGAGATGACTAGACAATTAGTGGAGCTATGCAAACAAGTCATGGACATGAACAAGCAACTCCAATAGGATGAAGTAGCTCTAAGAGTGGGAAGCAATGAATGTCCACCCTCACCACCAAAAGCTCCAACCGAGGAAGAAATGGTCCAAACCCCCATGGACTTGGTTTACAAAGAGAAGTATGAGCCGCAACAGCAATTGGTGGATGTGTAACTAAAGAAGGTCAAGATGTCTTTGACATGCAATGCACTTCATGGGTGAAGTAGATTGAAGAAATCAAGAAGATCCCTTGGCTTCGGTGGAGGTATAACAAGCGGCTCTAGCTTTAATCGAAGATCAAATTTTATGCTCTGAATATTTCTAGCAATTGACACATCGTCACCAAATTGTAAAATATGATATATAGTACTTCCCATTCTTTGTACTCCTGAGAGAATATAGCACACATGTGGAATACATCATACGAAAGAGCCCAATTTTTGCCACCCAGTTTGAGCCAAATGACCTTCCTATCACTACAAAGTGAGGCACTATCTTTCATCCCAACTTGCATGCATGGTTATTACAAGTCCCAAAAATGTTACAAACTTGGAGTAAGGGCCCCCTCCACATTCTTTACAATCCATGTTATGGACCTTTATCGAGGAGGTGCAATTGGAAGACATTCGATGTCAAGGTCAAAAACAACCACAATTGCACGGATTGGATAAAATATCCATATTTTGCACCGCCATAGGGACCATCCACCATGGCCTACATGAAAGAAACAAATAGCCATTGGCTCCCTAAGCTATCTGAAATGCTTGATATCATAGTCAAGATGTGTATGCAAATAGTTGAAGTGATGTTGACCACCTTTCAGGTTTTCAAGAAAGTCAATTACCCACATGTAAATGCATCACGGTTCAAACATGCCAATCTTGACTTGGTGTATGATATGTGTACCACACCCTCCATCAAAGTTTGTTATGTGTGGTATGCCCACATCAAATACTTGCTAGCATGTTCCAAGCATTCCTCAATATGATTGCCAAGGGCTTCTAGGAATACCATTCCAAGATTTTATGGAACATTCTAATTACTACCGATGGCTCATGCACATGTATGCAACCATTCCTGAACCAATGTATGGCTTTTGAAGAGTTTTGAGTGGACAGGAGAGTGGGAGAACTCTTTCTAGGAACTCAAGAGAGTTCTCATATGAGCATCTATACTTATCACGCCAAATCGAAACAAGCCATTCCACATCAACATAGATGCTTCTAATTTTGATATCGGTTTCATCTTAGCACAACCTATTAATGAGGGAAACATGGGCTTCCCAATAACATATGCAAGCAGGCAACTCATCCTTGTTGAGAGAAATTACATGACTACCAAATGAGAAGGACTAAGCATGGTCCATGCAATAAAGAAATGTTCACACTATTTATTGGCACATAAACTCAAGATCTTTGTAGACCATCAAGTATTATTAGGCTTATGTGACAGGCACATTAGTGAGGTGGTTCCTTTTGCTTATGGAGTATGATTTTGAAGTGGTGATAAAAAAGGGAAGCATATATATTAGAGCACACCACCAGAGACCTACTTGTTTAATATCAAGATGGTATCAAAATGGGTTGAGCTGACAATTTGTGTCTTATTCATTGGTCCATTCCACATATATGTGCAATTTACTAAAGAAGATGTAATGAATGCTAAGAACTTGCACATTAATGATGGTTGCTCATATCATAGAGATGCAAATGGTGTCCCTTCATGTTGCATGTTAGAGGATAAGCATCTAATGCTTGTGGCAGATGCTCATGTGGATGCTTTTGGTCAACATCTCCAAAAATCAAGGACTTTGTAGCATATGCAAAGAAATGATATTTATTGTTCACACATGGAATGAACCGTACATGATTATGTCAATGCTTGTTCCACTTATTGAGCCATTTCAACCATTGATCATGTCACTATGCACTATGTATCTGCATGTCCATTATGGAGCAAGAACAGAGCAGGTCATTATTGGCCAACATTGGCTCTTGACAATCTTATAGGTCTAAACCTAACTCATGGCAAAATTATCCTCAAGTGCAAAGGAAAATATGTATTCGTACCTCTTTTCACTTCTTCCTCAGTAAATGGATTGATACCAAAACAAACTCCATGAATTTTTTAATCTTCCTCTGAAGAAAAAATACACCAAAAAAACCACAAGTCAATCCACATAAAGCCAAATGGAAATCTAGACAAGCATAGCCAAGACCATAGAACCTTGGAAGATACAACTCTCAAGTGGCTAAACCATGTTGGTTACCCAAAGCAAAGTATTGAGGTTGATTGTTATATTGGTGTTCTCTAGCCTGATAAGGTCTTGCTTAATATTGTACCTAATTTTGATATAGATATGCTCTTTACCTAATCGAATGTTGTCTATTGAAGTGGCACTCCATTGTGGAATGATTTTCCATCTTTTGCTCTATTTCACAATATTGAAGGGTTCCCCTATGATTTGGTTGTTTAGATCCTTGGTATATGCTAGGGCATAGACTTGAGACATGATCTCTTCCACATATGCTACGTCTTGTAGGCCGCATCATATTGTCTCTTAACCAACTTATCAGCTAGGTCATCAATCAAATCTTTATCCTACACATTAATAGTGTTATTGCCTTTCAAGGATTTATTTGAAATATCCAAGTGTTTGGCTAAGTTGTCTTCTAGATCAATACTCTCACGAATACACTCATCCACTAAAGGTGGTATTCTAATGTATACTAGTCCACATATCTCACTACTTTTCAATCTATTCATGAAGAGTAAAACCATTTTCTCTCATAATGGTAATCTTGAGTTGGGCATCTAGCTATGTATTGCTTAAAGCATTTGGTATCTAATCTCATAGCTTCAAAGCTCAACTACTTGAAAATATGGATTAAGGATGAAGTATCATGTCTTATTCCCCTCTTTGAGAATTCCCCAATGAAATGTTCAAAAGGTCTCTTTAGTGTACCAAAGTATTTGATTTTCAATGATGGAACCATGCTAAAGTAAATCCTTTAAGTGTGAGTCCAAAAGCCTTGTATTGGGTAAAGAAATGATATAGTTGTTGCACTCAAAGTACTTGTTTAAATTCTACCACATGATCATGGAAATCTCCATGATCCTCATATGACTCTCTTAAGTGATTGGAAACCTAATCAGGTCACAACCTTCTTCCCAAATCTCATTTCCTAATGATTTCTTGAGGTTCTTGGGATTGATTAATTAGCCTTTCATTGTTAATGACCATGTGTGGAAAAGCTTGAAAGCACAATCTCTGGTTAAACCTAAATTCTTGAGATCTAGAATGAGTATCTCTAGTGGTATGAGTAGTTGTTCTAGAAGAGAGAGTAATCCTACATAGACTATTTACAAAGACTGGTTGTCATTGACCTCCTTTCATCCTTAAGATCTATGAGCCAAAAAAATCTCTTCAATGAATCTTCAGAGACTAAAGCCTCAAGAACTTTTATGAAGAATGGTATTAAGACTTTATGTGATTTGCCTCCAAGCAAAAAGGCCATTGGCACTAAATGGGTATACAAGCTGAAATGTAAGTATGATGGAACAATTGCTAGATATAAGTCTAGGCTTGTTGCCAAAGGTTATGCTCAAGAGAGAAGCATTGATTTTGATGAGACCTTCATTCCCATGTTGAATGACCACCATTCATAGCATCTGTGCACTTGTGGCTAATCATGGTTGGAATGCACATAACTTGGACATTAAAATTGCATTTTTGAATGGTGATTTAAATGAATATATGTATGCATTTCAACCTTGTCATTTTGAGTAAAAAGTGTGCAGGTTGAAAAAGGCATTATGTGATTTGAAGCAAGCACCACATGCTTGGCATGAGAAGATACACTCCAACTTGCTAGCACATGGTTTTGAGAACAATCCAGCTAAGAGCACCTTATATGTTAAGCATGCAGATGTTGTACTTCTAATCATTGTTGTATATGTTGATGATATATAGCTCATTGTTCCTAGTGAGAAACATATTGCTGAACTTAAGGCTGATTTGCATGCCTCTTTTGAGATGTTAGATTTGGGGCATTTGCATCATTATTTGGACATTTGTTTTATGCAGTTGATGGGGGAATAACTTTTTGTCAAACAAAATATGTTGACACATTATTGTAGTGCTTAGGCCTTGAAGATTGCTAACCTATTTCCACTCCCATTGAAACAGGTCTACACTTGAGTTTTTATAACGTTGGAGATGCATTTGATGTTGTTCTCTATTAGTAGGTGATTGAATGCTTGATTTACTCATGCATAAATCAGTTTGATATTCAATTTGCTATCTCTCCAATGAGCAGGTTTATGCATTGCCTAGGTGTCAAGCATTGATATGTAGTTAAGTGCATATTTCACTACTTGGACTACTTGAGTAGTACCTGACTACTTGGATTGCTTTAGCCCAAGTGGGGATCATTATCGCTAGATTTACATGCTTTTTTTACTCAAAATGGGTTGGTTGTTATGGCACTCATATGTCCACCATTGGTTTTTGCTTCATGTTTGGTAGCTCATGCATATCTTGGTTGAGCAAGCAACAACCTATTGTGGCCACTTCTAGTTGTGAGGTTGAGTACAGGGAAGCTTTCATAATGATTGTTGAGTGTGTGTGGCTTAGATGTCTTTTTGCTGATTTGGGTATTGTTCGATCTCCTACCACCACCATTTTTTACTAATATTCAGAGCACATTGGTAGTTGCTGAAAGAAGTTGGAGAAGCTTGGAGAGGCTTAGAAAGATGAGTTGTCAAGTGGTGAAGTTGGTCCAATGAACCAACATAGGACTAGCCCTAATATTTGGATATCTAAAATAGACCTTGTAGGCTTGTGGTTAGTGCAATAAAACCTAGTAGGTACTTCGGAACATTAACAAGAACAAATTGATGCAAAACAGATAACTTCCACCATGATTAGCTCACAAGAACTTTCTAAAAATGGATAGGAGTTATGACTTCAAAAGTTGAGAGTAGCTAGCATAGTAAAATTGGAAAAAAATCCTCTTAAAGGAGTGTCATATATAGGGTTGGATTTCTACAATGCATAAAAGCCCTAATTTATATGAACTATACAAGGAGCAATCACCTTAACACTAAACTAGTGTCATCCCAAAATTTTAGGGAGTTGCAAAGAATGACCCCGAGACTGTAAATCTTGAATACCTCTAAAATTAATGAACCAAATGCTCTAAAAAATTGTAAGCATAAATTAAACAGTAATATCTTTCCAATGCATGCATAAACACTAGACTTCAAGAGAGGAACGCTCTTTGTAGAGAGAGAGAGAGAGCAACGCTCTCTATAGAGAGAGAGCAATGCTCTCTGCAAGTTGACTGAGTCTGAGGAAGAAGCAGTAGTAAACTGAAGTGGCACCAAGCAATGAACAAGAAGTATATGTATTGCTTCAAATCATCATGCTAGTTTTTGTACAAATGTTGTGGAGTCTTTATATACATTCTTGAGTACATGACCACACCTTTTCTTCATCAATTTGAATTCGAATTTAGGTGGATTTGTTAGTTTAGATTGATTGGCATCTTTTCCTACAATCTAGGAAAAGGGAAATTTGAAATCACATCTACCTTTTGATTGATTGATTGAGAATCAATCCCAAGCACTTCTAACTCATGGCTTCTAGGCCTTTTAATATTCACTTTTATAAAGTAAAATGCTTTGCACCTTACATAAGAAGGTGATCCTATGATCAAACTCTCAATACAATAAATGAATGCAAATAAAACTCTACAAGGAGCATATGTTCCAATGATGAGTTTGATGAAGATCATCTTGTGCAGGAAGAAGAATGGGCGTTTACTACTGTCTACAGTTTTGACCTATCTTCTCATGAGCAGTGCATGTCTGCAGTAGACTCAGATGTTTCGTATTTTGACAGTGGGGCGACCAAAGATATTACCTCGTAGCACAGTTTCTTCTCTTCACTCGAGCCTGCCCCTACAGGGAATACTATTACATGCTCCAACAACTCCTCTTATCCTGTTATGGGAGTTGGTAAGATCATTTTGACTTCTGATGGTAGTTCTTTGACTTTTTCATATGTTTTATTTGTGACAAGGATCAAGAAGAACATGTTATCAGTTTCTGCATTAGCCAAGATTGGCTTGATTGTGAAATTTGTTGATGATGGGTGTACAGATCTGTCAAATGGCAATGTGATTATTGCGTTGGACATTTTATGTTGTGGGCTGTATAAGCTCATAGACTATGAAAGATCTGTAAATGATTTGGCATGTGTAGTAAATGATTCTCAGGCTATGTCAGATGCAAAGCTTTGGCATGTACGCTTTGGTCATCTAAATTTTGCTAGTTTGCTACGCCTACAAAAATCTGAAATGGGGTCCTCTTTGCCCAAACTTGAGGCACCTGGAAAACATGTTTGTGAAGGTTGTATTTTGGGCAAAATGCAGCATTCATCCTTTCCAAAAGAGGGTTCAGTTTGGGCTACTCTAAAATTGCAGCTTGTACATAGTGATGTATGTGGTCCTATGTAGACACCTTCTTTTGGAAATTATCTTTACTTCATGACTTTCATTGATGATTTTTCCAGGCATGCATAGGTATATCCATTGAAGGCAAATTCCGAAGTGTTCATGTACTTCAAACAGTTTTTGGTTTTGGTTGAAAATTTGTCGGCATGTAAAATGGGCACCCTCCATTCTCATCGAGGGGGGGAATATATGTCTTCTGATTTTAATGCATTTCTGGCTGAAGGTGGGATAAAACACCAGTGTACAATGCCATATACACCTCAATAGAATGGAGTTGCTGACGAAAGAACATGTCACTCATGGAGATGGCGAGGTGTATGGTCAAGAGTCAAGCTTTACCACATAGTTTCTGGCTTGAGGTTGTTATGTGTGCAACATATGTACTAAACAGGTGTCCCACTAAAGTGCTGCAGTCTATCACTCCATATGAGGCTTGGCATGACCACAAGCCATATGTTGCTCATCTGCATGTTTTTGGTTGTTTGGCATATGCATTAGTGCATGAACAACATCGTAGAAAATTGGATGATAAAGCAATAAAATGTATTTTAATTGCGTACAGTTCTGAAAGTAAAGGCTATCGTCTGTATCATCCACAGACTAAACGCATTCTGGTCAGTCGTGATGTTGTTTTTGTGGAAGATGCTATTAAACCATTGCTTTCATGTACTAAGGAGACATCTGTTAGCTCCAAAGACATGTATGATACTTTGTTGCCTCTTTTTACAGGTGGACAGTCTAGTGCTGGTCCTAATGAGGCAACTTCTCAGCCTTTGTAGGTTTCATGTGATGATGAAGATAATTCCATTTCTGATGCAGATGTGCATGATGCACTTATTGATGAGAGAGCTAATATTGAGCAGGCAAGAACTATGCCAAAATGGTTGGTGCAAACCTTGCGTGATAACAAATTAGATGCACCTTTGTCATAGCATACCCGTTCAGGCTCTCATAGTGCCTCTTTTGCATCAGATTGCTGTTGCATCTAGTCTCTGTGATGAGAATGAGCATGTTTCATTTAATGAAGCACAAAATTCATAAAATTTGATGGTTGTTATGCAATTTGAATATGATACTATAATGAAGAATGATACTCGGTCTTTATGTGACTTGCCTCCTTGCAAGAAGGCCATTGGCATTAAGTGGGTATACGAGCTGAAGCGTAAACCAGATGGTACAGTTGATAGGTACAAGGCTAGGCTTGTTGCAAAGGGTTATGCATAGGAAAGAGGCATTGATTTTGATGAAACCTTTGCACCTACATGCCGTATGACTACTGTTCGGAGCATTTGTGCACTTGCAACTCATCATGGTTGGAATGTACATCAGTTGGACATTAAAATAGCATTTCTGAATGGTGCCTTGCATGAAGAAGTGTATGTTTTTTAGCCCCATGGCTTTGTGCAGAAAGGGCATGAGAACCTCATGTGCAGGTTAAAGAAGGGATTATATGGTTTAAAGCGAGCACCATGTGCTTGGTATGAGAAGATACATGCCTATCTGATTGCACATAGTTTTGAGAACAATCCAACTAAAAACACCTTATATATTAAGCATGCTAATGATGTGCTTCTGATCATTGTTGTCTATGTTGATGACATGTTGCTCACTGGTCCTATTGAGAAGCATATTGCTGATTTGCATGCCTCATTTGAGATGTTTGATTTGGGGCATTTGCATCACTATTTGGGCATTCAATTTATGCAAGTTGATGGTGGAATGGCATTGTGTTAAACGAAATATATTGACACATTATTGCAATGTTTTGGCCTTGAAGACTGTAAGTCTATTGCCACTCCTATGGAGACAGGTTTATGATTGAGTCTTCATGATGCTGGAGATGCATTTGATGTTGTTCTCTATTAGCAGGCTGTTGGATGCTTGATTTACTTATGCATTACTCAGCCAGATATTCAGTTTGTTGTCTCACAGATGAGCAGGTTTATGCATTGCCCAGGAGTCAAGCATTGGCAGGTAGTTAAGAGCATCTTTCGCTATTTGAGTGGTAGTTGGCTACTAGGGTTGTTTTATCCCAAGCGGGGATCACTACCGCCAGATTTGCATGCTTTTTCTGACTCTGATTGGGTTGGTTGCTATGACACTCATGTGTCCACTAATGATTTTTGCTCCATACTTGGTAGCTCATGTATATCTTGGTTGAGCAAGAAGAAGCCTACTATGGCCACTTCCAGTTGTGAGGTTGAGTATAGGGCAGCTTTCACAGCGACTGTTGAGTGTGTGTGGCTCAGACGCCTTATTGCTGATTTTTGTGTTGGTCAGACTTCTACGACCACCATCTTCACTGACAGTCAGAGCACATTGGCAGTTGCGAGGAACCCTGTGTTCCATGCTCGCACTAAGCACATTGAGGTGCATTATCACTATGTCAGGGAGAGGTTCTCTGCTGGAGAGATCAGCTTAGCATATGTGGCCACGCAGGAGAACATTGCAAACCTTTTCATGAAGGCTCTGCCTAGGGAGAAGTTTGAAGCTTTCCGCAAAGCTTTGGGCTTACTTCCTTTTGTGGAGTGATTTCCACATAGCTTGTCACTTCCTTATACATGAGTGCCAGCTCCTTGTTCATCGCATCACTCCCAGGGGGGATTTGTTGATATATTTAGGTAGTGATGTGTGTGAACACACTAGGAGCGTCGGGGCACTTTTTTCCCTCTTCAGGAGGTTTTTTCCCCCGGCTTGTATATATGCCTATTGCCCTAATGGGCTACTTATCTTTTACATTCTCTAGTAATACATTCAGTATTGTGTGTTGTGCTCTGAGCTTCTTCTTCTTCCTTGTGTTGTTCACGCTTCCACAAACGTCTAACTCCAACAATCATCTATATCACTTCTTGGATCTTGGACCTATGTATCATGCTTACTTTCTAATTGATGAGAATCAAAATCAAAATCATATGGTAGACTTACCTTTTGTTTGTCTTCATCATACCAAGACCTTTGTTCTTCAAACACAACATCCCTAATTGTAGTGAATTGATTGGTTGAAGGATTATAGAACCTGTACCCCATCTGAGTTGCATCATAGCCAATAAACACTGCCTTTGTTGCCCTTTCATCTAGCTTACCTCTTATTTGTGATGGTACATGAACATAAGCTAAACAACCAAAAACCTTGCAATGTCCAAGACTAGGTTTTCCTCCATACCATGCTTCATAAGGAGTCATATCTTGAAGTTATTTGGATGATAGTCTATTGACAAGGTACACAACAATTGAAATAGCCTCTACCCATAGATAATGTGGCAACCTCTTCTCTTCAAGCATTGTTCTAGCTAATCCAACCAATGTCTTGTTTCTCCTCTCTGCAATTCCATCCAGTTTAGGAGAGTATCTGGAAGTCGCTTCCCTTTTGATACCTTTATCTTGCAAGAACTCATCAAACTCTTTGGAAAAGTATTCTACCCCTCCATCAGATATGAGCTTATTGAGTGATCTATCTGTATGATTGTCCACATGTGCCAGATACTTTTTGAAGCAATCAAACACTTCATTCTTACTCTTGATAAAGTATAGAATAGTCCATCTACTATGGCCATCAATAAATGAGACATAATACCTTGATCCTACCAATGAAGGTTCTTGACTTGGTCCCCATACATCTGTATGTACTAAGTCCAATAAGTTGTTGTGGATGTAGCCTTTGTGGTTGAATGGTTGTCTTTGTGCCTTCCCAATCTGACATGTAGAGCTAGCCTCTTATGCCACACTTCAAGCTCACTTAGGGTTTGAAACCCAAAGTTGAATAGAGCTATGTTTTTGGTTTCTCCTACTTCAAAAGTAAAGAGCCTACCATGTTTCTCACCTCTGGCTATCTTCTTGAATCCTTGACATGGATCTTCCACAAAAGCTTCATGGTGGGTGAACCCAAATTGCAAGCCTTTTTCTACTATTTGGCCTACACTTATTAGGTTTTTTTGTAATAGTGGAAACATGGAGTACCTTGCTCAGAATATTTGTCCTGCCATTGGAAGCTTTGACATTACCAATCTTCTCCACATTGCGCTTTGTATCATCCCCTTTTTGAAATTCATGTCTATGCTTTGGACTTTCCAAATCAAATAATAGAGTTTTGTTGTTTGCAACATGATTTGAACATCCTGAATCTATGTAGAATAAATGATCATCCTCTTTACCTTCCTTGTGGCTTAGATTTATCAAGAGCAATGATTCTTCATGTTGTTGATCTTCAGAATAATTGTTGCAATCCCTTATGTTATGGCTTCTATTGTTGCCATATCCACCTCTTCCACTTCCTTTATGGCTCTTCCCATTGAACCAAAAATTGAGAGTGGCGTGGTTGGTCTTATCACAAATGGCACAAGGTTGAACATTTTGGCCTTTGTTCTTGTCATGCTTTGGTCCTTTCTTCTTCCCTTTCCACTTGCTCTTGCCTGCAAAGTTGGCTTGGGAAGTTTCCCCTTCATCTTCTTCCTTCTTCTTGTCCTTCTTATCTACATATATAGCACTATTTGAATTACCTTGATAGGAGTTAACTTCCTTTATGCTATAGTTGGCCTCTTGATTGAAGAGTTGTTCAAGAAAGATGTTGAAGTCTAGAGTTTGCACATCCATGATGAGATCATAGGTAGTGGTGAAAGATTTCCATTGCTTGTCACCTCTAATTCCATTGAGAATTTGCCTCATGATGGATTCTTCTTCAATCAGCTCTACAATAGATGCCCAATTGATCAACAACCTCCTTGAACTTTGTAACAAAATTGGTGATGGTTTGTTTTGGACTCTTCTTCATTTGGTTGAACTCATTCCAAAGATGGTTCTTCCCGTTGGAGTTAGACGTCTGTGGAAGCACACGAACAGCACAAGGAAGAAGAAGAAGCTTGGAGCACAACATACAATATTGAATGTATTACTAGAGAGTGTACAAAGATAAGTAGCCCATTAGGGTAATAGGTATATATACAAGCCGAGGGAAAGAAAACCTCCTAAAGAGGGAAAAAAGTGCCCAGATGGTCCTAGAGTGTTCACACACATCACTACCTAAATATATCAACAAATCCCCCTGGGAGTGATGCGGTGAACAAGTAGCTAGCTCTTATGTATAAGGAAGTGCCAAGCTATGTGGAGATCACTCCACAAAAGGAAGTAAGCCCAAAGCTTTGCGAAAAGCTTCAAACTTCTCCCTAGGCAGAGCCTTCGTGAAAAGGTCTGCATATGTTCTCCTACGTGGGCACATATGCCAACCTGATCTCCTCGGGAGAGAACCTCTCCCTGACATAATGATAATGCACCTCAATGTGCTTAGTGCGAGCATGGAACACATGGTTCCTCGCAACTGCCAATGCGTGCTGACTGTCAGTGAAGATAGTGGTGGCAAAAGGTTGACCAACACCCAAATCAGCCATAAGGCGTCTGAGCCACACACACTCAACCATCATTGTGAAAGCTTCCCTATACTCAGCCTCACAACTGGAAGTGGCCACAGTAGGCTGCTTCTTGCTCAACCAAGATATACATGAGCTACCAAGCATGAAGCAAAAGCCACTAGTGGGCACATGAGTGTCATAGCAACTAGCCCAATTACAGTTAGAAAAAGCATGCAAATCTGGCGGTAGTGATTCCGCCTTGGGATAAAACAAACCAAGTAGTCGGGTACCACTCAAGTAGCGAAAGATGCGTTTAACCCCTGCCAATGCTTGACTCCTGGGCAATGCATAAACTTGCTCATCTGTGAGACAGCAAGCTGAATATCGGGCCAAGTAATGCATAAGTAAATCAGGCATCCAACAACCTGTTGATAGAGAACAACATCAAATGCATCTCCAACATCATGAAGACTCAATCGTAAACCTGTTTCCATAGGAGTGGCAATAGGTTTACAGTCTTCAAGGCCAAAATGCTACAATAATGTGTCAATATATTTCGTTTGACACAAAGCCATTCCACCATCAACGTGCATAAACTAAATGCCCAAATAATGATGCAAATGCCCCAAATCAAACATCTCAAATGTGGCATGCAAATCAGCCTTAAAATCAGCAATATGCTTCTCAATAGGACTAGTGAACAGCATGTCATCAACATAGACAACAATGATCAGAAGCACATCATTAGCACGCTTAACATATAAGGTGCTTTCAGTTGGATTGTTCTCAAAACCATGTGCAATAAGATAGGCATGTATCTTCTCATACCAAGCACATGGTCCTTGCTTTAAACCATATAATGCCTTCTTTAACCTGCACACCTGGTTTTAATGCCCTTTCTGCACAAAGCCACGGGGCTCAAAAACATACACTTCTTCATGCAAGTCACCATTCAGAAATGAAGTTTTAATGTCCAACTGATGTACATTCCAACCATGATGAGCTGCAAGTGCACAGATGCTCCGAACAGTAGTCATACGGCATGTAGGTGCAAAGGTTTTATCAAAATCAATGCCTCTTTCCTGTGCATAACCCTTTGCAACAAGCCTAGCCTTATACCTGTTAACTATACCATCAGGTTTATGCTTCAACTTGTATATCCACTTAGTGCCAATGGCCTTCTTGTTAGGAGGCAAGTCACATAAGGACCAAGTACCATTCTTCATTATAGCATCATATTCAGATTGCATAGCAGCCATCCAATGTTTTGAAATTTTTGTGCTTCATCAAACAAAACAGGCTCAGTCTCATCACAAAGACTAGATGTAGCGATAGCATAGCAATATGATGCAAACGAGGCACTATGAGAGCCTGAACAAGTACGATATGACAGAGATGCATCTAATTTGCTGTCATGCAAAGTTTGCACTAGCCATTTTGGCATAGTTTTTGCCTACTCACTATCAACTCTCTAATCAACAAGTGCATCATGTAAATCTGTATCAAAAATGGAATGATTTGCATCATCACCTGAAACCTGCAAAGGCTGAGAAGTTGCTTCATTAGGACCAGCAACTAGATTATCCACCTGTAAAAAGAGGCAGCAAAGTATCATACATGTCTTTGGAGCTAATAGATGTCTCCTTAGTACATGAACGCAATGGCTGAATAGCATCTTCCACAAAAACAACATCACGGCTAACCAGAATGCTTTTAGTTTGTGGATGATACAGATGATAGCCTTTACTTTCAGAACTGTACCCAACAAAAATACATTTTACTGCTTTATCATCCAATTTTATGTGATGTTGTTCAGGCACTAATGCATATGCCAAACAACCAAAAACAAGTAGATGAGCAACAGATCGTTTGCGATCATGCCAAGCCTCATATGGAGTGATAGACTGCAGCACTTTAGTGGGACACATGTTAAGTACATATGTTGCACACATGACAGCCTCAAGCCAGAAACTATGTGGTAAAGCCTGACTCTTGACCATACACATCGCCATGTCCATGAGTAACATGTTCTTTTGTTCAAAAACTCCATTCTGTTGAGGTGTATAAGGCACTATACATTGGTGTTTTATCCCATGTTCAGCCAAAAATCCATTAAAATCAGAAGACATATATTCCCCCCCTCGATCAGAACGGAGGGTGCCCATTTTACATGCTGAGAGATTTTCAGCCAAAACCAAAAATTTTTTGAAGCACATGAACACTTCGAACTTTGCCTTCAATGGATATACCCATGCATGCCTGGAAAAATCATCGATGAAAGTCACGAAGTAAAGATAATTTCCAAAATAAGGTGTCTGCATACGACCATAGAGATCACTATGTACAAGCTACAATTTCTATGTAGCCCAAACTAAACCATCTTTTGGAAAGGAAGAACGCTACATTTTGCCCAAAATATAGCCTTCACAAACATGTTTTTCAGGTGCCTCTAGTTTGGGCAAAGAGGACACCATTTCTGATTTCTACACGCATAGTAAACTAGCAAAATTCTGATGACCAAAGCGTGCATGCCAAAGCTTTGCATCTGACATAGCCTGAGAATCATGTATTGCGCATGCCGAATCATTTACAGATCTTTCATAGTCTATGAGCTTATACAGCCCACGACATAAAATGCCAGAAGCAATAATAACATCACCATTTGACAAATCATGAACTGAACATCTGTCATCAACGAATTTCACAACCAAGCCAATCTTGGCTAATGCAAAAATTGATAACAGATTTTTCTTGATCCCTGGCACAAATAAAGCATCTGAAAAAGTGAAAGAACTACCATCCGCAGTAGTCAAAATGATCTTACCAACTCCCATAACAGGATAAGAGGAGTTGTTGGCGCATGTAACAGTCTTCCCTGTAGGAGCAGGCTCGAGTGAAGAGAAAAAACTGCGCTGTGAGGTAATATGTTTGGTTGCCCCACTGTCAAAGTACCAAACATCTGAGTCTACTGCAGACATGCACTGCTCATGAGAAGATGGGTCAAAACTACAAACAGTAGTAAATGCCCATTCTTCTTCCTGCACAAGATTAGTAGACTTTGTTTTTTGTGTAGAGGCCTCTGCAAGAAACATGCCAGCCTCTTTCTTCTTTGCCTCTTTAGTAGCCAGTTTTGGACAGTTCTTTATGATATGATCATTCCCTTTACAGTACTTGCAAAACAATTTATTCTTTTGTGATTTCTTCTCATCTTTATCTTCCTTCTTCAAATGTGCAACATTTGCAGATTTCTGCTTACTAGTTGAAGAGCTCCATTTTCCTTTGCTCTTCTGATTAGCCAAGAAAGCTTGATCTACAAATTGCATAATGGATGTTCTACCTAGACTGATCTTCCTGCAACAGAACAGATACTAACTCCTCAAATGATAAGGCATTTGGATTGCTTTTCATCATCAACCAAAGAGTAGAAGCAAAACTCTGATATGAATCAGGAAGACCATTCAAAACGGTATGCACAAGTGAGCTATCTGGTATAACCTCATCAGCAGAAATCAACTATTCCTTCAAGTCTTTGATCTTTGTTAGGAAACTATCCATAGAATCACCTTCATTCATGTGCTCACTCTCCAAGTATTTTCGGAGGTAAGCAACACAAGCCTCATTTCTAGCTTGGTACAATGTGGTAAGTGTATCCCAAGCATCCTTAGCTGTTTTGCAAGAGCGAATGTGAGAAATAATGGTACGTTTGACAGACAAAGCTATCAATGCATGTGCCTGAGCATCTCTGCCATCCCAACGAATCTACTGTACAATGGGTGAAGCAGAAACCGCAGCACGAACAGGAATATGCAGAATATCATCATCTTCGACACCTTCTGCATCAGCTTCAGTACTTGCACTTGTAATAGTTGTAGGTGTGAGGACGTTTTTCAACACCCTGCACAATGTTCCACTACCCTTTTGCAACCAATACATGTCGCATCATATAAGCCCATAACGGGTAGTTGGTACCATCCAACTTATCCTCAACAACCAACATACGGAATACATCACTGCTTTCAGCCATGGCCGATGACTAAAATACCTTGATGCAAAAAATTGACTATATCTCAAAAAGTTGAACAGAACTGCCCAAACGAGTTTGGCTAGAACTGTAGCAGACTTTGAGACGCTTAAACTAGCGAACAAAAATTGGTATATACCTTTGGCACAAAAAGACAAAATAGCATGCACAAGCACTACAATAGTGCGTTCGGAGGCCGAAACGAGCTCAGATCGCGATCTAGGAAACACACTGAGTATGTTCACCAAAATTCATGCGATTCTGAGACTGTAATCAGAGAGGTATCAATGACGCCCTAGATGAAGCGGCGACCTGCTCTGATACCAATTATTGGAGTTAGATGTCTGTGGAAGCACGCGAACAACACAAGGAAGAAGAAGAAGCTTGGAGCACAACACACAATACTGAATGTATTACTAGAGAATGTACAAAGATAAGTAGCCCATTAGGGTAATAGGCGTATATACAAGCTGGGGGAAAAAAACCTCCTAAAAAGGGGAAAAAGTGCCCTGGTGGTCCTAGAGTGTTCACACACATCATTACCTAAATATATCAACACTTCCTTGCCTTTGTACTAGTAGAAAAGAAAATATCTAGAGCATCCCAAGTCTCTTGAGATGTCTTGCATCCTCTGATATGTGGTAATAGAAAATCAGAGATAGATTTGAGTATGTATGACCTTGTTTGAGCATCCCTTGCACACCAAAGTGTGAGCCTATCTATTTCCTCTTGAGCAAGTCCTCCTTTGGATCTTTGAATAGGCATAGCTTCATCACCCGATACAATCCCATATAGGTTTCTTCCTTGCAAATAAGCTTCCATTCTGATTTTCCAAGTAGCATAATTGTGTCTATCAAGCTTCTCAATCATTGATGGAAAGCCATCTCACGTCTTGAAGTTGCTCTAATACCACTAAAAGAAGTTGGAGAAGCTTGGAGAGGCTTAGAAAGATGAGTTGTCAAGTGGTGAAATTGGTCTAGCAAAAAAGCATAGGACTAGCCCTATCTCTTTGGATATCTAAAATAGACCTTGTAGGCTTATGGTTAGTGCAATAAAACCCAATAGGTACTTTGGAACATCCACAAGAACAAGCTGATGCAAAACAGATAACTTGCACCATCACTAGCTCACAAGAACTTTCAAAAAATGGATAGAAGTTATGACTTCAAACACAGAGAGCAGCTAGCACAGTAACAATTGGAAAAAATACTCGTAAGGGAGTGTCATACATAGGGTTGGCTTGCTATAATGCTTAAAAGCCCTAATTTATATGAACTATACAAGGAGCAATCACCTTAACATTGAACTAGTCGCATCCCTAAATTTCAAGGAGTTGTAGAGAATGACCCCAAGACAATCTTCAATATCTTTGAAAGTAATGAGCCAAATGATCTAGAAATTTGTAACCATAAACTCTACAGTAATAACTTTCCAATGCCTAGTCAAACAGTGGTTTCGAGCTCTCTAAAGAGAGAAGCACTCTCTGCAAGTTGATTGAGTCTGAGGAAGAAGGAGCAGTAAATTGAAGTGGCACCAAGCAATGAACAAGAAGTATATTTATTGCTTCAAATCATCATACTACTTTTTAAGGAGTATATGTGGCATCATTCCAATTATGAGTTTGATGAAGATCATGTCCACCTCAAGCACAATGAAAGCTTGTTGTTCCAATAACTGCAAGAACTCTGTGTTCCATGCTCGCATAAAGCACATTGAGGTGCATTATCATTATCTTAGGGAGGGCTTCTCTACTTGACAGATCAATTTGGCATATGTGCCCAAACAAGACAATGTTGTAGACCTTTTCATAAAGGTTCTGCCTAGGGAGCAGTTTGAAGCTTTTCACAAAACTTTGGGCTTACTTCCTTTTTTGGATTCAATTCTTTGCACATGGTTTGGCACTTCCTTATACATGAAAGCCAACTCCCTGTTCAACATGTTCATCACATCACTCCCAGGGGGGGATTTGTTGATATATTTTGATAGTGATGTATGTGAACAATCCATCTTAAGGAGATCTTTTTCCCCAAACTCATATATACACCTATAAGCCTAAGGAGTCCCTTATTTTTGTACATTGACTTGGTAATACATTTAGTATTGTGTTGTTCTTCAAGCTTCTTCTTCTTCCTTGTGCTATTCATGTGCTTCTGTAGACCTCAAACTCCAACATGTTAGTCTAACCAAGAGATATGAATAAGAATTGATAATGCCCCCATTGTGTTTGAAAGTGGTCCTTGAGACATCATCAAGTTTTATTCATATCTGATGATAACCATACCTAAGATTGATCTTGGTAAGTAAGGTGCATCCAACAGTCGATCTATAAGGTCATCTTTGATAGCAAATATCTGTTCTTGATGGTAACCTTATTGAGACCTTTGGATTCAACACAAAAACACAATCCCTATCCTTCTTTTTCATAAGAAGAACTAGTGCAACCATGGAGACTTACTAGGCTCAATAACTCCCTTCTTAAGATATAACAATATCTTCCTAGAAATATCATCCTCCTCTTGAATAAATCTATAAGGCTGTCAAGAAATGAGATTGCTATCAGGTACAAGCTCTATCATGTGTTCAAGTGTTGACCCACGAGGTGGTGGAAATCCATTTGGTAAATCTAGTGGAGATATATCCACCAACTCATGTAAAAATGAATCTAATTTCTCATTGATCTCCATGTCATGTGTAGACGAAACACCCATGTCATGAACACTATGCACACCTGAATCCATGATAGAAATAGAATGGCAAAAAATGAGACACCAAACATAAGATATTGAATATAGTATATTATAATGAGATCTTAGAGTAAGATGAAAAGTATTTGAATTCATTACAAGTAAGTAGGTTAAGAGCATATATATCAATGATATTGGAGGGAGCACGTCTCTTAATCACATAAAATCAACCATCTAGAAGAAAAGAGATCCCATGTGAAACATAATCCACAGTTAAGTGGTTTATCCTGTGGAAGGACCATGGCATGCCTAGAATCGCTTACAATGCTCAAGGCTCCTCATTTAAAAGTACATGAATTTTTGATATTGTTGGATATGGCATTCCACCCATGAAATGATCTCAACCCACTTCACACTTTCTTGACACTCCACATAACAGAGCACATGTGGATGGTCTATGGTGATAATCTCAAGCTTTAAGCTCCTTCACCACATAAAAGGAGATGAAATTGTGCAAGATCATTGTCCAATAGCATTGACATGACTCAGCCACCAATCTAACCCTATATGTGGAGGAGATCATGTGGAACAAACAAGAATCTTTTGATCGGATATCTTGGAAATCTACGCTCAAGAACCTAAAGTACATTTGAACCATGAGAATACATACCAGAGTTGACGATGTTCATTGCAATGTTTATCGTCACCTAGATAACAAAAGAAGATGTCTTCGTTTGCTTCTGCATACATACTAGGTCCCATGAAGATTAGCAGTCTAATGGCACTCATAACAACATCCTTTTCTCCTATTCTCAACTTTGAGAGCCTTGAAGGTACTATCTGTGATGGTTCCTAGACTAAGTTTCTCTTAAAGGTGGAATTGTAAAACATTTCACCTTCTTAGAGTGAGAAGAGTTCGGTACCTCCTCTCCCTTGTCTACTCATGAAATTGACAATGTAGTGTCATAGTTCTTGGAAAATCTTTAGATGTCCTCTAATGACCCAATTGGGTTCCCAAATACCTCAATTTGATATCCTGGCTATAACACAAAAAGATATAACATGTGAGGCTATATGTATGGCTCATCTAGAACCTTGGTCCTTTGAACTAGGTCCATGAAACCCTACAAATAATCAGGGATTCATTCCCCATCTCATATTAAAACAACCTCCTATAGGTGTTCGTCCTTCTATCCTATACAAAGTGTGCACAGAGGACTATTTTTGGAAGACTATTTGAAATTCTTTCCATGTAGTCAGTTGTGGCTTGAGAGAAAATCATCAATGATAAGCTCATCCCTTCAACATGAGTTGGAGATGGCCAATACGTTGTGCATTGGTCAGCCCATCCATGTTGAAGAAGCCCATCCACTTTGGCAGCCAATCATTGATGGTGTCCTCCTCACACTCCTTGTCTCCCCAGAAGGGCTCAAGAAGAAATTGTAGTGGCAAGGTGGCCATGGTAACTACCAAGTGTAGGAGATGGGTGGATCTCAAGGCCACCACATCCTTTTTCACCTCTAGTAGCTCATGAATGAGGGCCGCCACTAGCGAGGTATTGTTGTATGTAGTTGGATTAGTGGTTTTTTCAATACATTGCTTGTGCATGTCAATAGATGTGAAAATGATCATTTTCTCCATTGGTTGAATTGGATTGGTTGATGTAGATGGAAGAGAACTTTTTGGCTAAGGGAACATCTCCATGATAAAGGAGAAAATGGAGAGGTTCATGCCAAGTAAAATGAGCCATATGCCAAGTAAAAGAGAGAGGGGATTATTTTATAGTTTTCCTAGTTTCCAAGATAAGGAACATCCCACCTCCTCGACTTTTTCAAAAATTTGATAAAAACTTTCTAGTTTTTTTACTTTCACATATTAATCTCATCCACGAATTTTGATTATGAATCTATTTGGACAAATTGGATATGTTAACCAAAACAAAATGGACCATGACACTATTTGAGTAAAGTATATAGGCTAACCAAAATGATTGAGTTTATTCCAACCCATTATATAGTGAAGATCCTGAAATTGGTCAATAATTTTGTAGAAAATTACACGAACTATATGGTCTATCACTAGACATTGTGTCTCATAGAGATATAAATTTTACTACCCATTTTTGTAGAGAAATATTTATAAAAACTTAGAATTATCATAATCGAGCATCCATAGAAGGATGGGAAAATAGAAAGTGTCGACCAAATCCTAGTGGATAAGCTTCATGCATATGTGAATGAACAATAAACTAGATGGAAAGATTAGTTATCTATTGTAAAGTGTGGATATAGTGATGCCAAAAACTCATCAACTAGGCATAGTAAATTTATATTGTTGTTGTATGGTTTCAACCAAGAGCTCCTTGTGGAGTAGGATTGTATCATGAAAATTTCCAAATTACCAAAAAAAAATTCTAAATAAATGAATGATAATACTTAGATTTTCAAAGAAAAGCATCCAAGAAGCTCAAGATGGAGCTCCCATGTATATTGATCCTCACAAGAGATAAATCAAATTTGAGGTAAGAAAGAAAATTTACAAAGTTCCTTCCTCAATTAAAAATCTGAGAGCTTATCCAAAGTTATTTTTTAGGTATTATTGTCCATTCACTATACTTAAGAGAATACAAAATATGGCTTACTAACTTCAACCTCTTGAGGATAGTTGGATCCATCTATTCTTCTATGTGAGCCAATTAGAGAGAAAAATGGGTGAATATGAAAAGCTCGTTCCAATAGTGAGGTTTTTGAGACTTTCTCTATTCAATATATATCATATGAGCTAGAAAAAATACTACACACTCAAGCAAAATAGACTAAAATCACCTATGTAAAGAGTGCTTAGTAAAGTGGAAAGATATTTTAAAAGATAATGCTGCATGGCAGAGCACCATTCACAAACGGTTTCCCAATTTTTTTTTATTCCATCCTAAGTGGCTTCTTAAGGGAAAGGCTTGGGGAAACAATGTATAGGATGATGGACATGTACAAATATACATGGAAACCAATGGTAGTGAGCATTATATTCTCTTTCTTGAGCCTTTTCGACATCATTTTTTAGGACAAAAATGGACTTAAAGGGAGGGAAACATAATTTGCGAATGGATGAGTCTTAGGGATCAAGCATAGATGCCCATTTTTTACCTATAAGCAACCTATTCTTATCATGAATCGCATATGGGATCTCAATAAACTCAAAAATCAAAACTTCAATTAATTCAAAAGTTAATTTAGAGATTTATTTGAAAACATTTATTTGAACTCAAAAACGGTGGTGCATTACACTAACTATCATGTCTAGATCATGCAAAAATAGAAGAGATTTTGATCTATGATATCATGAGGCATCTATATATATTGGTAGGGTAGTTTATACCATCATTAAACTTGTATTCATTTCGGAAAACCATAACTTGAATTGATTTAAGTATTTGAATGCCACATTGAAATGAGATGTACAATTTGTTTGAGAAACATAACCAAGAACCTCCATCAAGATATGGCCTCTTTAATGGATATTTTCCCAAAACATGATGCTACTAATGGATATTTGATGTATGTGTGTGTATGTATGTATACATGTAATATATAGGTAGAAATCAATCTTTATATCTATGAAGACACCCCACATACAAAACACAAGAAAGAAGAATTAAATATAATCAAGAAGTAAGACCATTTTGCGAGATTGCTCTCCAAAATTCTTCTCCATGACTCCAAATCTCCGGTCATAGCACTCTTTTCAACACTAGCCTAAACACCAAACAAATAGAGTTAGGAAGGTTCATAATATATGCTCTATGTGGGGGAGGAGTGCATGGAAGGCTAGTGCTTCAGCGATTGAGGGCAAAAAGTAAGGGAGGAGGCAAGGCTAAAGTAGGCAAAGCATCACCTATGAAGGCTAAGAAGGTGAAAGATCAGGCTCCTGTTGGGCCAATAGCTGACAAAGAAGTTCTTTCCAAAGTCGTGCTAGGCATTAACATATTCAAAGAGGCTGGTGATTTTTCTATTCATCTCGATTTTGAGTATCCCTCTTGTCTATTATCTCTTCTCTATTGTCCCCTTCCTCTCACTGAACTGGAACGTCATAATCCTATGACCATGACAATAATAGAGCTTCAACATTTTGTAAAGCTAGACAAACACAAGCGTGTCAAGGAAAGCAATTCTCTTAAAGCAAAGTCATAATGTAAATGCTTTCTTCTCTTACTCATTTCATGATAAAAACAACCTATTTATCTTTGTGTATTCCACGCTCTATAATACATTGTGTGATGTGCTTCCAAACTTCTTCTCCCTTGTGCTCTATATGTGCATTCTCACTCTAAGTCCAACAATTAGTATTAGAGAAGATCGTCTCTTCATGAGTCCCATTGTTGGTCCCTCGCTAGTCGCTTTCATGGTTCACTATAAAACTTGGTGAAAATTGTCAAAATGAGATATACTAAAAAGAAGCTTAAGAGAATGGCACAAGGAAAAATTCGATTCAAGCTCATATTGACCTCCAAGCATACTATTGTAGAAATTGTGTAGGTAATTTTATCCATTTGTGTTGATTTTCATTCAGATTTGTGCTCATCTATACGATTAAGTAGAATTACACAACAAGTTTAGAGAGCACCATAAGGTCTTTCTATTCAACTTTTTCAATGCATAATCAATTTTATGCATCCATGTATGGTCATTGGCCATGGCTCAAAACAATGGTATATTCCATATGGTGGCTATTGATGACATGTGTTAGATACTATAGGATAATTCCTATTGGACAAGTCAAGATGCAAGCCAAATTCACGAATAATAATGAGGATATCAGACTCACCTCCTAACGGTCGAGCCAATATTGGCTCAATCTTGACCCTAGGAATCTGTAGTATGCAATGACAACCACATTTAGAGGATTTCTATCCCATACCACCAACCCCTCACAAGAATGGGTGATGAGGCTCTGCCATGAGAGGCTAAGATTCCAATCCTAGAAAATGCCAAGAATGAGAAGTGAGAGGCCTTGATTCCTATTTATAGGACTCAAATGAAATGACCCCACTCACATTGAATGGGCCAATCCTAATACACAGTGAATGAAGACCTCTTGGCCAGAGGCTCCCATCCAAATGTCCCTAGAATGGTGGAGACATAACACTTTCCCACTTCTTTTCAATTGGTTTTCTAAGCAATGTCTTCAATAATAAAGCCAAGAAAATGACTCTTAAGCCATTCAACAGACACCCAAGTTGTTAAGGAATCATGCAGATGCTTCCACTTTATTAGATACTCAGGTTAGGAAGTCCTTCGAGACTTCTTCTCCCTTGCAATCTCTGATTCTAGTGGAATGTATTGGACAGTATCCTCCAAAGTGGGGATCTCCTTTGAAGGCATCATCATATCATCTTCCCCAAGTCACTCTCTCAAGAAACTTATGTGGAACACAAGATGAATTATGATTCCTCGAGGCAGATCCAAATTGTAGGATACATGAGTTGTTGGAAAACAATGTCACATTAGTTCAAAATCCATTTAGGGCAGAAACCCTAATTTTGGTACTTAGTCATTTTTGTGCCAAAAATGGATAAAATTTTTATGAGCCTATCTTATAGAGCTTGAAGAGAGCTTTCCAATGATATATGAAATTCAGTCACCAGAGATCAGATTTGGGAGAAAACCCTAACCCTAATTTTTTGCTAATTTTAGGGTTTGTTACCCGTTAGTGTCCATGTGAAAGGCCAAATGGCCACCGGACACTTCTTTGTATATGTTCTTTAATAAAACATATAGTGGCCTGGTCAGTCACAGACTGCAAGTTCGACCGCATTTGTAAGACCTAAGAAGTCTGTCTTCGTGCTCCCTGTGTACTGTGTTTTCTGCGTATTCTACAACCTCTGTGCGGAGTACTGTGTGCGGCGTCAGGAGCTCGGGTTTCTACTCCGAGCATACCCTCGTGGAGCTCTCGAAAAGGAGAGTGCAATGCGGTGCATCGCCATCAAAATACTTCACTGGTAACAGAGCAGTTCGAGGGAAAAAGCTTTGTTCCTTTTTTGCGAGCTTAGCGAGCACCCCCCCCCCTTTCTCCAAGGCTTACGACTAAGGCGGCAACCAAGGCATAGACCTTGGCATACCTTGTCATCCGAGTCACCGTTGGCGCCGTTGGCTGCGCGCGAGGGAGGACCTCAACGATCAAGGAATATAGAGGTTCCCGGTACTTCCCGGGAGGTCACCCATTCCAGTACTGTTCCCCCCAGAGCTCGCTTAACCGTGGCAATCTCTTGCCACTAAGTTACACTCTTGTGGTGTTTGAAGAAGGGGAAAGACTAAGGTTGACATTATCTTGAACAAGTTTTGGTCCCTCAAAGCTTCACTTTTGCTTTTAAAGCCTATTTCTGAAGCAATTTTGGGGTGTTTTTGGAGCCATTTCGGAGTACGTTCACACGTAGTTCTCTTCACACAGGTCTAAGAACATCAAGAAGAGTGTTTCTTGTACTTCTCAGACAATAAATATCAACCTTTGGGGCTGTATTTTCAGCCACACTCGTAAAACTACAGGTTTCTCGAGGGGTTTTCAGTTTTGGTGGGAGCAGTCGCTGCAAATTTATGCAGGTTTTTTAAAGCCTAAAACATCAGAGTTGACAGACACTTGCATGTGTTATTGGCTAGTTTTTGGGCTGTGTATTCAGCCTTTTAGTGTCATTTTACTCCATATATTGAGCACATACACACCATGTACGCTTCTGTGGATACCGCTTATGTACGTCCATGTGGGCATTGATATAGTGGTTACGTTCTTTGCATAAAGCCTTTTACGTTTGATAAAGAGGGTCGTGGTGAGGTTTTCTTAACTGGGAGACACCCAGATGTCGGGGTCTCTTCGGTGATGCAGGTGGAAGACTTACCCAGCCTCGCCATAGGAGATGTATGATAGTTGTTCATAGGTCTCGATAAGCCTAGTTGGCTTCTATTGGGGAACTGATTATATGCAGTGGAGTCAGTGATTCACTACGCAGGTAGACATGTCCGTACTTGCAGTTTTATGATACTTTGACACTGGTCATATGCTAATTTTGCAGAGGATACTCTGGCAAAATTTTTCCAGATTTCTGGTTTAGTCAACTATATAGTGGTCGATTTACTTCTTGATACACTTATTTGTTGGTGTTTGGACTCTTCTACCTCCATTATCATTCTATTCAGTTCTCTACGATCATGGCATCAGAGGTCTCAGGCACATCCGGTGGATCAGGGTCTAGTGCTAGCGTTCTGAGGAGGAGCTATAACTTGCAGGGCAAAGACCATTTTGAGATCCGAAAATTTGATGGCACAAACTTTGCTCTATGGAAGAATCAGATTAAAGATGTGCTGATTCAAAGAAGGCAATGGAAGCCAGTAAATGGGATTTCAAAGAAGCCTGCTGACATGGATGAAGATGATTGGGATGAGTTAGATGAAATGGCCAGGTCTACCATTCGGTTGCACCTGGCAGATAATGTTTACTTTACAGTATTAGACTGTGAAAGTGCAGAGGAGCTTTGGAAGAAGTTATGCAATACATATGAAAAAGAGACGGCATCAAATAAAGTATATCTAATGAGAAAATTATACGACCTTCGTATGAAGGACACAGATAGTGTTGCTGCTCATCTAAATGAGTTTGATGCCATATTCTCCCAGTTACAGGCTCAAAAAATGGATATGGACAATGAAATGAAAGCAGTATTGCTGTTATGCACCCTGCCATCATCATGGGATACATTTTGCACAGCTATTAGCAATAGTGCACCAGGTGGTAAACTCGTCTATGATGACATCTGTGGAGCACTCTTGAGTGAGGAGATTCATAGAAAATCTATGGTTGGCACTCAGAGTGGAGATGCATATAATGTTCGTGATTCTTACCAAGGAAAGAATCAACAACGTGGCAGGAGCAAGAACAAGGAAAAGAATGGTCAACGGAATAAGAGCAGAAGTAAATCAAGGAAGAGGGATATTGAATGCCATTATTGTCATAAGAAAGGACACATGAAGAAAGACTGTTATGCATTAAAGAATGCTAAAGGTAAAGGACAGAATGTTGATGGGCATGTTAAACAGTTACCTGCACCATCTACTTCGAGTGTGAAGATTGAAGAAATTAATGCTATTTTTGATGATGCTGATGTGTTGACACTTGATAGTACTGTGCCATCTGAGGCACTTATGGCTGATTCTCTTTCCCACACCTGGCTGCTAGATTCTGGTGCTTCTTTCCATGTGACACCACATAGAGAATGGTTCTCTAATTATGCAGCAAAGTCTCTTGGTATCGTGAGACTTGGTGACTCTTGCCAGTGTGATGTTGTGGGGATTGGAGATGTGGTTGTGCAGTTCATTGACAGTTCAAAATTTACTATGCATAATGTATGCCATGTACCTCAGTTATCACGCAGTTTGATGTCAGTTGGTCAACTTGATGACCTTGGTTACAAGGTGGTCTTCTATGCTCAGTCCTTTCGTATATCAAAGGGCAATATGGTTATTGCAAAAGGAAGGAAAGTTGGCTCACTTTACCCTTTATTTGTATCACAGAAAGAACACTTGTTAGCTGTTACTGAACAGCCTATGGCTTGTATTTGGCATGGTCGTTTGGGCCATATATCTCGTAGTGGAATGGAAAATCTTTCTCGTTCTGGCTACTTACCTGTGTTATCTTTCTCTGATTTTTCATTTTGTGAGCATTGTCAATATGGAAAGCAAACCAGAAATGTGCATAAAACGCACATTGACTCTTCAATTCAGCCTTTAGATCTTGTTCATACAGATGTGTGTGGTCCTATGCCCACTAGGTCCTTAGGTGGTTCTCTTTACTTTGTCACTTTCATAGATGATGCTACTAGAAAAGTCTAGGTATATCCTATCAAATCGAAGGATGATGTATTCCCTACTTTCAGAAAATGGCTTGCTTCAGTTGAGACTGAAAAAGGAACTAAGCTTAAGGCTTTACGTTCAAATAATAGGGGTGAGTATACCTCACATGAATTCAGCCTTTTCTGTCAGTGTAGAGGGATTCGTAGAGAGTTTACAGCTCCTTATACCCCAGTACAGAATGGTGTAGCTGAGAGGATGAATAGAACTATTCAAGATAGAGTAGTCTCTATGTTGCATCATGCAAACCTCTCACAAGGTTTTTGGGCAGAAGCAGTATTGACTGCAGTTCATGTGATTAACCTTTCACCTAGTACTGCCAAAGGTCTGAAAGTGGCACAAGAGTTATGGACAGGGAAACCACCATATTATGATCATCTTCGAGTTTTTGGGTGTGAAGCATATGTTCATATACCCAAGAATCTTAGACAGAAGTTGGACCATAAGTCAAAGAAATGCATTTTTCTTGGATATGGTCGAGAAGGACAATTTGGATACCGCTTATGGGATCCTGAAACACGGTCAGTGATCAAAAGTAGTGATGTCATTTTTAATGAGTCTAAGATGCATAAACAGCCGATTAAGGAGGTTGAAGTGAGAAGAGTGGTGTTTGAGGATACTAGTCCTCCGGTTAGCATGCATAAAAATGCTGCACATAGGGATGTTCAAGAGAATGTCCATTCAGATCAGTCTACACATGTTCCTGTTCAGCAACCATTGAGACGTTCTGCACGTGTCTCATATCCACCTGATAGATATGTTCCAAGTTTAGACTTTGTTATGCTAACAGATGCCGGTGAGCCCTCTTGCTACAAAGAGGCTATGCAGACAGAGGATCATGTCAAGTGGGAGCGTGCCATGAAGAGTGAGTTGGATTCTATTCACAAGAATGGTACTTGGGACTTAGTACCTTTGTCAAAGGGCAGGAAAGCTTTACCATGTAAATGGGTATATAAGCTGAAATTCACATCAGATAGTGCTTCTCCAAAATATAAAGCACGACTTGTTGCAAAGGGTTTTAAGCAACAACATGGTGTTGATTTTGAGGAAATCTTCTCTCCAGTGGTCAAGATGACTACTTTGCGCATGTTGCTTGGATTCGTTGCAATGGAGGACTTAGAGCTAGTCCAAATGGATGTGAAGACAGCTTTCTTGCATGGAGATCTTACATATGAGATCTATATGCAACAACCAGAGGGTTATGTAGTTCCGGGCAAGGAAAGTCTAGTTTGTAAGCTCAAGAAGAGCTTGTATGGACTTAAACACTCTCCTAGACAATGGTACCAAAAGTTTGATGCTTTTATGAAGTCCCAAGGCTATTCTCGGAGCAATGAGGATCATTGTCTCTACACAAAGAGATGTTCTGATGGCAGCTTGATATGCTTGATACTTTACGTTGATGATATGTTGATTGCTGGGAAGTCCTCTTATGATTTGTCAATTCTCAAAAAGAAGTTGAGTCAGACATTTGATATGAAGGATTTGGGGGATGCCAAACATATTCTTGGCATGCGCATTACTCGTGATAGGAGTAAAAGATGCATATACTTGTCTCAAAGTGAGTACATATCCAAAGTACTTCACCGATTCAATATGCAGGGTGGAAAGGCATTGAGTACACCTTTACCCACATATGTGAAATTGAGCAAGGATGATTGCCCCAAATCAGATGAGGAAAAGGAATTCATGACCAAAATTCCCTATCAATCTGCTGTTGGTAGTCTCATGTATGCTATGGTAGCTACGAGACCAGACATTGCATTTGTAGTGGGAGTTGTGAGCAGATATATGTCTAATCCTGGCAAGAAACATTGGGAAGCGGTCAAAATGATTTTGAGATATCTGAGTGGCACTAAGGACAAGTGTCTATGCTTAGGTAGAGGGAAAGCATCCATTATTGGTTACACAAATTCTGACTATGCTGGTTGTGTAGACAATCGTAAGTCTACATCAGGGTACATTTTTCATTTTGCTGGAGGTGCTATCTCTTGGAGATCTCGTCTTCAAGAATGTACAGCTGTTTCCACCACAGAAGCAGAGTATGTTGCAGCAAGTGAGGCATGTAAGGAAGCATTGTGGCTTTCTCGTCTTGCTTGTGATATGGGTTTGCCTCAGCATGTACCTCACTTGCTCAGTGATAGTCAGAGTGCCATTGCTTTGGCTAAGAATCCGGTCTATCATGCAAAGACCAAGCACATTGAGGTGAGGTATCACTTCATTAGAGATTGCTTAGCCACTGAGAGCATTATTCTTGAGAAGGTTCACACTCGAGATAATGCTGTAGATGATTTGACTAAAGCTCTACCACAGGATAGCTTTCGACACTGTTGTCACTTGATGGGGGTTACTTGATTCTTGATCTTACGCAGTCACTTGTATACTGTGTAACATGCCCATCAGGTGGGAGGTATAGTTTGTATACTTACACTCAGGTATTCTTTATCATTCTTTCTTTTTTCTCCCATAGTTACTCTGGCCATATTGGCCTTTAGTGGGAGATTGTTACCGTTAGTGTCCATGTGAAAGGCCAAATGGCCACCGAACACTTCTTTGTATATGTTCTTTAATAAAACATATAGTGGCCTGGTCAGTCACAGACTGTAAGTTCGACCGCATTTGTAAGACCTAAGAAGTCTGTCTTCGTGCTCCCTGTGTACTGTGTTTTCTGCGTATTCTACAACCTCTTTGCGGAGTACTGTGTGCGGCGTCAAGAGCTCGGGTTTCTACTCTGAGCATATCCTCGTGGAGCTCTTGAAAAGGAGAGTGCAGTGCGGTGCATTGCCATCAAAATACTTCAGGGTTCTGACCTCATATGATAGCTCTCGACATGAGATCATAAAAATGTTGTCAGATCATTCATCATGTAGTCAAAAGTGTGAAAAAGCAAGTTAAGAAGCTATTTTTAAAGTAAGCAACTTTAAAAATAACTCAAAAGCACTTTCAAATAAAGCAAAAGCTCTTAAAAAAAACCAACGATAGCTTTATTGAATCCTAGCGATCAGCTTTTTCACTAAAAGTGCTTTATTCATGGAAGATTTATCGCATGATCTTTGGAGGCTATATAAGAAGCTCTTTGGGGTCACTTTTATTTATCCTATACCAATTACAACGCCAGCTTTGGTCCCTCAGTAGAGGTGGTGCTCTAGCACACATGGGGCAGCCATGGTGCATTCTAGGAGCATGTTGAGGAGCAGCTATGGAGTTCTTCTTGGAGAAGAGTGTGCTCACACTCACAAAGAATTCTTGGAGTGTCAATTTAGAGCTACTTAGTATATGACAAGTTGCAGAGAAGTATATTTCTTCTTTACCTAACTCTTGAGGTAAAAGAGTATTTGTAGCAGATGTTGGAGACTTGGAGTGAGGTTTTTTGTGTTTGGAAAAGTTACCTCATATTCAGTATATTCAGTATTTTTAGAAAAATCAAAAAATTCAGTATTTTCAAAAAATTTAGAAATTTTAGTATTTTCAAGAAAATTCAAAAAATTCAATATTTTAAAACAAAAATTAGAAAAATTTAGAAAAATTCAGATTTTTTTTAGATGTACCAATCAAATGGAGAATATACTTTCTATGTTTGGCTTGACTTTTGGATACATGCTTTGTATTCAAAAAGGTGTTCCATCAGATCCTATCACTTGATTGAGAAGTGGAGTTAGTCAAAATAAAGTCAAACAGATACTATCACATTTCACCCGGGAAGAATATGAAGATATGAAGTATCAACTTGCAGCTTTTGGAGAGAGTTTGTCCACTTGTGTTACAGATTCTTGGGAAGAATTTAGTTGAAAAAAGTTTTACAACTTTATGTGAGAAGCATGGACACTTTGAGTCATTCAGGTAACAAATCAAACATTAAGTCATGAAGGTTTGATGAGAGCAGATTCTACAAGTATTTTGTTGGAGAGATCATAGATCTTGTATGATCTAGAATGATAATTGAGTATTTTTGAGTCTTAAGGTGTGTATGTTAAGGTTCATCTGTTGGAAGATCTTATAAACCTGTGGTTTATTGTTATTGTGGCCCACTACCACTTCCAACATGAGTTAATTTTTGTGTCCAGTTATCTTCTTTGTGATTTGAAACAGACAACAATATCAAGAAGATAATTTTGTGCATGATCCATTTCCTATCATCTCAAAAACTCTTGGAAATTGAAGGTGCATCTGCATGCCAACCTTGAGGTCACAAGATCTACAGTGCTAGCTAGTATAGAAGACAACTCTATGATGGACCATCTTTATGCTTTCCCTAACTGTTTGCAACATCATTCATATGCTCATCCTCTGATTTTTTCAAAGATAATAACACAAGCATCATTTCTAGCCTAATATAGTATGGCAAGAGTATAAGAAGCATCATTTGCTATATTGCATGAACCAATATGAGGGATAATGATATGCTTGATAGATAAAGCAATCAAGGCATGCGTGTGTGCATCTTTAGCATCCCATCAAAGTTTTGTACAGTGGCTTGGTGTGCTAGTGGTGTACTTGGCATAGTAAAAATCCGAGTTGCAAGAGGATTCAATATAGGAACTACATGAGAACTCAAATTTATAATATTCTGAACACCACCTACATTAGCTAAATTTTGATCATTTGTCGCTATGAGAGGATATATTTCAACACCTCCCATAATATCCTACAAGCCAATTGCAACCAATATGGTTCACATCATGTATGCCCATAATGGGTAGTTGGAACCATCCAACTTATCCTCAATAGCCAAAATGCAAAATACATCATTGTTTTTAGCAATGGTTGGTGATTGTATCCTAATGTAGAAAATCGATTGTTTCTATAAAAAAAAAGATGATTAGAGTAACCCAATGGAGCTCTGCTAGACTTCTAACAAACTTTGGGATACTTATATATATATATATATATACACACACACACACACACACACATACATATACATATACATATACATACATACATACATACATACATACATACATACATACATACATACATACATACATACATACATATATACATATGGCACAAAAGGATGAAATTGCCTTCACATTTGTATGATAATGCGTTAGGAGGTTGAAACAAGCTCAAATCAACTTTTGAGCTTCATAAAAGTCCCTAAAGAGTTTTTTTGAAGTATACATGACCATGAGCATGCTCACCAATTTTATTCACAATCTGAGATAGTGAGGGGGGCGAGTGTATAAGTTTGTGTATATATTATAAGACAGTAAGCAAAGTAGCAAAACCAAATTAAATTGAAACTACAAGATTGGAAATTTTTCTCATCAATTACATAGGGCATTGTATCTTAGTAATTGTTTTTTTTTTTTAATCAAGGTATCATTGAGCTAAAATTAAGATGGAGGATTTCTATAAAGACTTCCTTTTGGACTAGATATCTACACTACAAGTTTTTGATAATGCCTTTTGATCTCATCAATGTTCCCATTATTCTCATGAAGCTCATGAGCCATGCATTACAAACCTATATAATTCAACTTGTAGTAGAATTTTCTTAATGACATCCATGTCCTTATTCATAATTGAGAAGGAACACATGGAACGTCTAAGGAGCCACTTCCAAACACCAAGTGGTAATTTTCTCTTTGCAAAAGAGATAAAGTGTGAATTATTCATAAAAAAAGTTCCTTATTCTAGGGTATATCATCTCCAAAGAATAAATCCATGTGTATTCTAATAAAGCATGTGCTATCATGAAATTAGCACACCACAAGAAATTAGAGGAGATATAGAACTTCTTATATTTATTAGAAATCTATAAGAGATTCATCAAATATTATACTAAAAGTGTTGTGTTCATGATTGATTGGCTTAAAGGAAAAGAGAAGTCTTTCATTGAGGAGATGAACATAAATAAATCGTCTAATGATCATGTTATTGAGGTGGTTCAAATTCAACAGGGTCAATCAATTGTGTTTGAAATTAAGAAATTAGACTAGATCAATAGAATTAATCACTCTAGGAGAATGATTTGTATGAATTTTCCATGCTTTGAAGGAATGGTATAATCATTTATATGGTGCCAAGGTTATGGTAATGTTTGATCAAGAGAACATTAAGTAGATCTCTCTTCAAGTAGACCTTGAAGGTTACAAATTCCATTAACTAAAGATCCTTCAAGAGTTTGGTTATGAGTTTAGGTATAGGAAGAAAAAGTTCAATGTGGTGCTTGACTGACTTAGTCACATGCCTATACTCATTGGCTTGATTTTCACTCAAATGACCTCACACTAAGCTACTCGAGTATCCTAGAGAAAGATGTAGGGATGATCCTACCTATCATCCAAGGAGGAAAAGCTTCCATGGATGATAGGGCATTGAAAAATGGCACAAGGGGACTCAGGTGCAAGAGCCATAGTATCCAAGAGAGGTAATTATTATGTAAAAGTAACGTGTGTGTCTTGAGATATTTGGAGATGAGACAATAGGTACGACATGAACATCGTGATACGTCTAGTGCGAGGCATCCATGGTTTAACAAAACATGCATTCTTGTTAAAAGGTAATTTTATTAGCTTGAACTTCAAAAGTACATCCAAGATTACATGCATAAATACCACAAATTCCACATAGGAGGTCTTCTCCATCCTTTTGAGATTCCCAATTGGAAGTGAGAGAGCATCTCCATGCATTCCCTACTAGAATTAGCCAAAACTTAGATAGAGCATGACTCTATTTGGGTAAAGTGGGTAGGATAACCAAAATGTTTGAGTTTATTCCAACCCATTCCATAGTGAGGAACCCTGAACTTGGTCAATATTTTTGTAGAGAACTACATGGACTATACAATCTATCGCTATACATCGTGTCAGATTGAGATGCAAATTTACTACCCTCTTTTGGAGACAAATATTTAAAAGGTCGTATACTCAACTTAGCATGATCATAATTGAGCATCCAGGGAGGGATGGTGAAATAGAAAGTGTTAACCAGATCCTAGAGGAGAAGCTTCATGCATATGTGTATGAACGAAAAACTAGGTGCAAAGAGTAGTTACCTATTTGTAAGTTGTGGGTATAGTGGTTCCAAATACTCTTTCACTAGGCATGTCCATTTACATTGATGTATGGGTTTCAACCAAGAGCTCCGATCCTTATGGAGTAGGATCATAGAGTGAGAAAGTTCAAAGTACAAAAAGCTTATGTAAATACATGAATGATAATACTGAAGACTTGCAAAGGAAAGCATTGAAGAAACTCAAGATCGAGATCACACCTATATGTCTCACAATAGATAAATCAACTTTGAGGTAAGTGAGGAATTCCATATTAGAGTTTAATGGGACCTTTTCCAAAGTTATCTTTTAGGTTTTATGGTCCATTCAATATACGTAAGGGAATAGAAATATGGCTTATTAGCTTCAATCTCTTGAGGATACTTGGATCCATCTAGTCTTCTATGTGAGTTGATTATTATGAAAACTCATTCCAATAATGAGGTTTTGGAGCCTTTCTCTATTCAATATGTATCATATATAAGCTACAAAGAATATTACACACTCAAGCAAAATATACTAAAATCACCTATGTAAAGAGTGCTTAATAAAGTGGAAATATATTTTAAAAGATAATGCTACATGGGAGAGCACCATTCAAAGATGGTTTCCCGATTTTGATGCTCCAGAGTGACCATCATATTATCTTTCTTGCTAGCCTTTCAACATCATTTTTGAAGGCAAAAATGGACTTAAAGGGAAGGAAATGTAATATGTGAGGGATCAAGTATAGTAATATGTGAGGGATCAAGTGTAGATGCCCATTTTTTTTACCTATAAGCAACCTATGCTTATCATGAATCGGATAAAAGATCTTTGTAAACTCAAAAATCAAAACTTCAATTCAGTCAAAAGTTACTTTAGTGATTGATTCTCAAACATCTATGTGAACTCAAAAACGGTGGTGCATTACACTCATTATCATGTCTAGATCATGCAAAGTAGAAGAGATTTTGATTTCTGATAGCATGAGGAATCTATATATATATATATATATATTTAAAAATGGAGGTTCGAAAAGCGCTTACTCCCTTGAGCTTTAAATTTGAAAGAACAACTGTACAGGTGAATGGGCATAGTACCTGCGGTACCTCCTATATCTCACAAAACAGGGGTTAGACAAGATTACAACTGGTTTCGACTGGTTTAGACTAGCCAAAGACATTACATGTCTAGCTCAGAGATCGAACTCTCGGCCTCCGCCTCAAGAGACCAAAGACTTAACCACTAGAACAAAATGCTACATCAAAATGAGACGTAAATTGTTTGAGCAACATATCAAAGAACCTCCATCAAGATATGGCCTCTTTAACGGACATTTTCCCAAAACATGGTGCTATATTTAATGTATATGTATACATGTAATATATAGGCAGATATCTATCTTTCTACCGATGAAGACACCCCCACATACAAAACACAAGAAAAGAAAATTAAACATAATGATCTCCATTGTTCTCCAAAAGTCCTCTCAATGACTCCAAAATCTCGGGGCATAGCACTCCTGCCAACACCAGCCTGAACATCAAACCAACAGAGTCAGGAAGGTTCATAATGTCTGCTCTATGTGGGGGAGGAGTACGCGGAAGGCTGGTGCTGCAGCGATTGAGGGCAGCGGGTAAGGGAGGAGGCAAGGCTGCAGCAGGCAAAGCATCTCCTGCGAAGGCCAAGAAGGCGAAAGAGCAGGCTCCTGTTGGGCCAACAGTCGACAAAGAAGTTCGTGCCAAAGCCGTGCTAGGCGCTAACATATTCAAAGAGGGTGGCGATCCTTCTATTCGTCCCGATTCTGATTATCCCCCCTGGCTTTTATCTCTTCTCTATCGGCCCCTTCCTCTCAGTGAACTGGAACGTCGTAATCCGGAGACCATGAACATACAAGAGCTTCAACGTTTTGTGAAGCTAGACAATCGCAGGCGTGTCAAGGAAAACAATGCTCTTAAAGCCAAGTCATAATGTAATCCGCTGTCTTCTCTTACTCATTTCATGAAAGCGTGAGCTTCACCACAAACTTCTTGTGATTAGGTGTAAAACTACAAAAAATTTTAGCCCTGCATGGCTTTCCCGTGGGAGAGGATCTAGGGTCTATGAGTTGAATGTTTACTGACATAAATGTGAAGAAGTTTTTGTTCTTCCCGTTGAAACGTGATGTGTACATATGCTTAAACTTAATATTTTGAAGAGTATGCGGTAATTTTATATGGGATGTCAATCTACAAGATCATGTCTTTCTATCTTTGGAAGGTCACCGCAAGTTTTATAGATTATCTAGTTCCACCTTTTTTATGGTGTTTGAAATCTATTCGTCCTAGATCAATCAGGGAATCTTGCATTTAATAGTCTAAGACGTTGTCTAAATATAATATTGTAGTCCAATGGCTCATTACAATGCACTCTTTGAAAGAAAATTGGTGAATTAGATAATTCTATTTTGTAGTGGATGCCTTAGTCAGATATTTAAACTAGGGTCAATATGTGAGATTTAGAGCTTGTTTGGATATGAGCACCATGAATTTTTGTTCATGGGATATGCAATCAAGACTCCAAGTGAGTCGAGTTCAATTATTTGATAAAAAATGGCTAGATATTTCACTCTAAATTCACTTTTGTGCAGTGGGCATCTGATTGGGTGTGTGTGTGTGTGTGTGTAAACCATATGGGTTCCCTAGTGAACATGAATTTTGTGGACTTGGTGAATGTATACTTCTTTTTGTTTTTGTTATGCAAGGTATGATATTTTGAACCATTGACATGATTTTTTGTCTTTATGGCTGGTTTTATTGGGTCATTTGTTTGGTTAGTGCTATTATGGGCTCTAAAAAAGTTGAGTTTTCAAGGTCAAAATGACTGCAGAGAACAGAAAATAATAGAGAGAAGCTGAGAACAGAAAATAATAGAGAGAAGCTGAAGGTATAGAGAGACCCAAGGGGTTGCCATCCATGAAAAAGAATGTAGGTGAAAGAGAAAACAATATGAAGAGGAAAATGGAGATAAGTTTGAACCTACAAAACTATATGGAAAACTCTCACTTTTCGTGAATCGTAACATGACAAAAACATGATCTCTTTTGTAGATTGGTTAAACATGTTTATAAATTGGATTGTATTTGTTAGTATATTTTGATAGTGATATGTTTATGAACGCACTTAGGATTATGGGGCACTTTTTTTCCTCTTTAAGAGCCCCCCTCCCCCTTTTTCCTCGGCTTATATATTTCCCCATTACCTTCAAATGATTCTGCACCATCTGGTAAAGAAAAAGTAGGCAAACTCTCCACCATACCTTGATCTTTGATGTGCTTAAGAGTTGTGTAACTGATATGACCAAATAGGTTGCCATAACTTCACATTCTCCTTAGGTGTAGAAGACCTATCAACATTAGCATGATAAATTTTGGATAATACAAACATGCCACTTCTATTTTCACCTTGAAGTAGACAATGCTCCTCATTAGGTGAGAGGATATGACATGAATCTTTCTTAAAAACAACTTTAGATATAGAGAGCAAATTGTTCTTCATTTCTCGAACATAAAGAACATTAGAAATTGTGAAATTTCCACATGCACTTGACTTTAGGTTTACTTCTCCAACATCTCCAATGGTCAATCTTCTACTTGAAGAGTTAGAAAGTGAAGCAAATACCGTCATGGAGCCTGTCATATGCGTCGTAGCTCCAGAATAAAAAATCGACTAGATATTGCATTTAATGCTGCCCGATCAGAAGCTAATTCTTCTATACTGACACATGCATAAGATTCTTCCTTTGAAGACTTAGGTTTTGACTAATCTTCATCATTATTACCTGATGCTCTTTTCTTCTGCCTGTCATATGCTTCGTAGCTCCAGAATAAAAAATCGAAGGATTTTCAGATATTGCATTTAATGCTGCGTAATCAAAAGCTAATTCTTCTATACTGACACATGCATAAGATTCTTCCTTTGAAGACTTAGGTTTTGAATAATCTTCATCATTCTTACCTTATGCTCTTTCCTTCTCATTATAAATCCTTTTTGTGCATTTTGCTATGAAATGACCTTGTTTCTTGTAGAAGTGGCAAAGTCCTTTCTTTGAAGTAGATGTAGTGGAATTAGAATTCTCTTTAGATGTGGAAGTAGTAGTGGAGGTAGATGTGGTAAAAGATGAAGTGGAAGACTTACTTCTTACTTTGTAGACTCTTTTTCTCTTTTGTTGTCTCCTTCTTCTTCTTACCTTTTGATGATGATAACATGGCTTCATCATTCTCTTCCATACTCTTTTGTTGATCTTCATCTTGAAGTAACAGGAATCGAAACTTTTCAAATGAAATTTATTTATCTCTTGTAGAGAGAGATAAAGAAGTAACAAAAGAACAAGATGAAGATGGAAGTGAATTTAAAAGTGTGTTTACCATCTCCTCATTTGAAAGTGTTTGAGCTTCAAAATATGTGATTGAACTGACTCACCAACTTTCATCCTTGTGTTGGCTAACTGTCTCCTTAGATGAGCTTTTCTAGTAGAATTTCTACGTTGATAGAGATTCTCTAACTCCAACCAACCCTAAGGAGAGGTTCTTCATGACCTGACTTGGAGTGTAATATGCCTCTTGACTCCCACAACAATGAATCAAAGTGCTTGTGCATCCCTTGAATCCCATCTAGATTGCTCTTTTGTAGGAAGTAATCTGGTAGCATCACATACTCCGGATGATGAAAGAGTTTCTTCTTCTTCTTCTTCTTCTTCTTCTTCTTCTTCACCAACCTCTTGTGGAGAAGAAATTGGGGCAGTAAGTAGTTTGGAAGATGAAGCAACATCCTCTCTTGTTTGTCTTGGCTTTGAGTATTCGCCATTGACAATATTCCACAAGTCTTTAGATACTAACAAATTCATCATCATAAAACTCCACATTGGATAGTTAGATATTCCTTCAAGCTTATCTTCATTCTCAAGTCTATGATCACTTATCTTGTTAGGGTGTATGTCAACTATGCTATGATACCAAATGTTGGAAGTGAGGTAGGCCCAATAATAATATTCACAGGTTTATAGGATCTTCCAACAGATGAACCTTAGCATGCATATCTTAAGACTCAAAATTAGATGAATGAGAAATAGAGAGAGAATACATAATTTTCAAAGTGTAACAGTAAGCTGAATGCTTACCTACACTATCTATTGTGAATGTCAAATTACAATGTGTGTAAATGATACAAAACTGAGTGTATGCTTACAAAAACTGAATCTAGGTTGTATTTAGGGTTCTAGATACATGAAATTGTGCATAAAGTGCCTAAGAGATTGTGTATGTGCAATCGAAGTGAATAGAAACAATTTAGAACTGTTTGTACAGCAAACCCTATTTCTGAAATTAGGGTTTTAGAAACCCTAAATCAGAAATTGACCTAAATAGCAATAGAAGCTCCTCCTTATGTTGAAGCAGAAGGCACAAAGCCTTGGTATAGCACCAACAAAAGAAGAAGAATTGAAAATAGAACTTGCTACTTACAAAAGTGAGCTAAGGCTTATGGTTGGCTGCCAAAATCTCCTCCAAATCAGCACCAGAACTTAGGAACACCTCCTCCAAGTGTTAGAGCACTTCAATAGGCCTTGAGTGATCAATGAGTGATGCTCAACTATGACCCCCAAGCCCTTCTTTTATAGGCTTTAGAAGCTTTTGCGAAAATTTGGTGAAAAGCTTGCGAAAAGCATAAGAGAAGCTTGCATTAAACATAAAAAGCGATCAGCTTTTGGTGGCTAAAAACTGTTTTTTGGGCCCAAAACTCCAGTGATCTCTCAATTTAACCATCTGATCAGTAAGAGAGTTAGCTTTCCTTGATGTACATGATTTGAAGACTCATGATATGCAAAAAAAACTTTTTGTGCAGAAATTAGGGTTAGGTTTTTCTTGCATTTCTTGACTCTGATGACATAATGTTATATACCAAATGAAAGCTCTCTTCAAGTACTATCTATTGGAATTTGGGGCCCCAGGATCCTTCCAAACTAAAACCTTTTGAGCGTACACACTTAATTAATTAAGATGATAAGTGAGAGATAGAAAGAAAGAGATTTTGAGACAAGGATAGAGAACGTAAGCTGGATGCTTACTCACTAAAAAAATAGATGTCCAAATTACAACATGGGAGTACTACTCAACCATATGATGTGGTGCACTCACTAATGGAAGAATAGCCAAGAAGATGATGATACAAAATTCAGATTATGCTGTTATAATCTGAGTGTGTGTGAAGTAATTGAGGAATGAAGTGTACATAATTCTCACAAAATAGTGTAACAAATCTGAAAATCAGCAAACCCTAATTCTGAAATTAGGGTACAGAAAGCCTAAAAACAGAATATAAGGCTAACTTACAAGAGATAGCTGCCACCACCTTGTAGAAGACCTCTTGCTCCAAGAGAGTAGCCTCTCCTTCACCAAAACTCCACCTCCAAAGCTTCAGAACACCAAGGATTGGCTTGTGATGTATAAGAAGTGTGCCCAGTGCCCACATGGTTCTTATATAGGTTCTCCCCTAAAAATAAAGCTAGCGACTGAATTTGCCGAAAATCTGTTTTTTTCCCTTAAAAAATAGCGATCGCTTTTTATTCCAAGCTTTTTACTTAAAAATAGCGAAGACTTTTTATTTTAGCTTTATTTTAAAATTGGATCGCCCAATTTTATTGCTTTTGGATCCACATCACTTATGAACTTGCTTTTTGGAGTTTGGACCTTGAAACTTGCTTTTCCTCATTTTTGGGTTGAATTAGGGTTTGGATTATCTCCTTGTTCTGACCTCTGATGGAAAAATGAAGCATACCACTAGATAGCTCTCACCAAGCTCTATCTATCTAGCCTAAAAAAGTTTTACCCAAACTGTACAAAAATGCTAAGTCCAAAAATGAATTGCTAGAAATGTGCCAAATGTACATTGACTTCCAACAATCCCTCCTTCAATGTCATATTGGTACAAGCTTCAGTAACCTGCAAATCTTCTCATGACTATCTCTAGTCAATGCTTTGGTAAATATATCTGCAACATTCTCACTAGAAGGGCATAAACTAGCTCAGTGTGCTTTTTAACTATCTGCTCTCAAATAAAGTGGTAGTGTACTTCTATATGTTGTCCGTGCATGATGCACTGGATTCTTAGCTATAGCTATAGCACTCTAGCTATCTGAAAATATCTGAATGGGTTCATATACTCTTATATCAAGATAACTAAAAATCTTTTGCAACCAAACCGACTCTAAAGTAGCTGTAAATGCTGCACGATATTCAACTTCACACGATGAAGTTGCAATAGTGGGTTGTCTTTTTGAAAGCCATGAGATAAGACAATCTCCAAGATAAAAACAAAATCCACTAGTACTTCTTCTTGTGTCTCTATCACCCGCCCAATCAGAATCTGAAAATCCTTTTAGTAACAAATGTATAGATTTTGAATATACCATAGCATAATTTGAAGTTCCCTTCAAATATCGAAAGATCCGCTTTACTGCTTTCCAATGTAACACTGTCGGATTTCGTATGAACCTTGATACTTGAGAAACTGCAAACTGTATATCAGGACGTGTATTACAAAGATATATCAAGCATCCAACTGATTGACTATATAAAGTAGCATCAAATGGGTCTGCATCTTCTACCATTTGTAATGATGCGTTCTGATCCATAGGTGTTTGCATAGGTTTAGAATCACGCATCTGAAACCTCTCCAAAAGTTTCTCAATGTACTTCTGCTGCGTCATATAGGTACACTCATCTTCAAACAGAATCTGAATCCCAAGATAATAATGCAAGATTTCCAAATCATTCACATCAAATGTTTGCTTCAATTGTTCTTTGAACATCTGCAAATCTTCATCTCTGGGACTGAGACTATAATATCATCCACATAAATGATTGCTATAATCATCATACCTTATTCAGCTTTAACATAAAGAGTAGGAGCTGAATCAGAGTTATGGAAATCAATGGATAAAAGATATGTATGTATCTTTTCATACCATGCTCTAGGTGCCTGTTTTAAACCATATAAAGCTTTTATAAGCTTACAAACCAAATGTTCTTTACTTGTCTCTTCAAAACTTTCTGGCTGCTGAATATACACATCCTCATGTAAATCACCATTTAGAAAAGCAGTCTTTATGTCAAGTTGATATATATGCAAACCAAAATGTGCTGCTAAAGCAAGTATTGACCTAGTAACAGTCATCTTAGACGTAGGAGTGAATGTCTCATCATAATCAATACCTTTTTGTTGTGCATATCCTTTGACAACCAATCTTGCTTTGTACCTGTCAATAGTACCATTTGCTTTCCTTTTGATTTTGAAGATCCATTTTACACTTATAGCCTTCTTTCCTTCTGGTAACTCACATAGCTGCCAAGTTTGATTCTTATGAATAGAATCAATCTCTTCGTGCATAGCTTTTCTCCAAATAGGAATGTTAAGTGCATCTTTAACACATGCAGGTTCATCTTCAACTGTCGTTAGTGCCAAAATATCATGAATCTCAAAGTCTTCAACAAAACTTACATGATCTTTTTGTTGTTGTTGTCTAGTCTGACTCCTTGTTCTTCCTGTAAAAGTCTTTATACCACTATCTTTCCATGTCTGATATAACCATGTGGGTATATCCTTAAATAGTGGTGAAACTTTTTCTTATCCTTCAGCTTCCACAGGTTCTGGAACTTGTCCTTTCGAGGTACTAGGACTTTTTGGAACTCTTACTTCTTCCATTTCTAGAACCGGTTGTGAAATTCCTCTTTCTTCAACTCTTTCTTGAATTCTAGGAATTTTAACTTCCTCTTGATATGGCTGAACATGTAAATCCAACATCCTTCTAAAAAATCCATAGTCATTTTCACTAATGAACTCTAGAATTTTTGCTTCTTTATCATAAACCTTAAATAAGCATTACGTGAAAGAATAACTTCACCTGTCTCTGGAAAATAAAACCTGTATCCCTTACTCTCAACACGATATCCAATAAAAACAACTTTCTTTGCCTTTACATCTAGTTTGCGTCGGTCCTTTTTCTCAACATGTACATAAGAAAGTGATCCGAAGTGATCCAAACACTCTGAAGTAACTCACATTAGGTTTTCTACCATAATAAGCTTCATAAGGTGTGATTACCTTTAAAGCTTTTGTAGATGACATGTTCAAAATGTGATTAGCTGTATGTATTGCATCAAACCAGAATTTTGGTGAAAGCTTCTTGGACACCATCATGCTCCGCATCATCTCAACAAGTACCTGTATCCCTTACTCTCAACAGGATATCCAATAAAAACAACTTTCTTTGCCTTTACATCTAGTTTGCCTCGGTCCTTTTTCTCAACATGTACATAAGAAAGTGATCCAAACCCTCTGAAGTAACTCACATTAGGTTTTTTACCATAATAAGCTTCATAAGGTGTGATTACCTTTAAAGCTTTTGTAGATGCCATGTTCAAAATGTGATTAGCTGAATGTACTGCATCAAACCAGAATTTTGGTGAAAGCTTCCTGGACACCATCATGCTCCGCATCATCTCAACAAGTAATCTATTCGTTCTTTCTGCAACACCATTCTGTTGAGGAGTGTAAGCAATAGTAAGGTGTCAAATAATACCTTTCTCATCAAGAAATGTCTGGAACTCATTTGACAAGTATTCTCCACCTCTATCACTTCTAAGCATCTGGATAGTTTCCTGGCATTCATTTTCAACCATAGCTACAAATCCCTTGAACATAGGAAAGACTTCTGACTTCAACTTAAGACTATAGATCCATGAGTATCTCGTAATATCATCAACGAATAGAACAAAATATGTGAAACCTGAATAGAGTCTGCTCACATAGGTCCATTCACATCTGAATGAATAATTTGCAATTTCCTAGTAGCTATAATATGACCATGTTTCTTGAAAGGTAGTTTATGCATCTTACCTTCAAGACATCCTTCATATATATCTGAATCATCTGGTAGCTTGAATGAGGGTAAACTCTCAACCATACCTCTGTCTTTGATACTCTTGAGAGCTCCAAAACTAATATCCAAATCTTTCATGCCATAGCTTCATATCTTCCACCGGTGACGAAGATTTGACCGCATATGCCTGACTGATTTTTGACAAAACAAAGATCCCTCCTCTATGCTCACCTTGTAAAATACACTTGTTGTCTTTGTGTGATAAGATCTTACAAAGATCTCTCTCAAATACAACTTGAAAACCATCACCTAGAAATGAAGATATTAGATAGCAGATTCTTCTTCATTTCAGGTACGTATAGAACATCTGAAATCTGAAAATTACCACCATCTCTTGAATTTAGGGTTTTTGTACCTATTCCCACAACATCCAAATCATTGCCATCTGCAATAGTAACTCTTCTACCTGAAGAATAGGAAAGAGAAGAAAACACATCTCTGCAACCTGTCATATGCTTTGTAGCACCTGAGTCAAATATCCAAGGACTTGCTTGAAGAACTTGTTAAGCTGCCGGAGCAAAAGCTATTTCCTCAGTGGTGATACATGCATAAGAATCACCTTGAGATTTCCCTTTTTTATCATCTTCTGCAACATTACCTGATGCCTTTTTCTTTTCTACTGCAATCCTTTTATAACATGCTTCTTTTAAATGTCTAGGTTTCTTGCAGTAAAAACATATTACTTCCTTCTTCTTAGAAGACTTCTCTTTAGATGTAGTAGAAACAGAATCTGAAGTAGAAGGTGAGAGGGACCTACTTTCCTTCTTGGATTGCTTTTCCTTCTTATCCTTCTTCTTCTTTTTACCCTTTGATGAAGATGAAAGTGCTTCTTCATTCTTCCATTCCCTTCAATTGATCTTCATCTTGAAGTAACAAGAATTCTAGCTCTTCAAATGTAACCTCTCTATCTCTTGTGGTAAGGGTAAGAGTGGTTATGAATGACCGATATGAAATAGGAAGTGAATTAATGAGCGTATTTACCATTTCTTCATTTGATATCTCAACTCCTACATTTAGAAGTTGATCTCTCAAGTCAACGAGTCTTGTAATGTGGGTTTGAATTGACTCACCAGCCTTCATCCTTGTATTTGCTAGTTGTCTCCTCAAGTGAGCTTTCCTAGCAGGATTTCTGCTTTGAAAAAGATTCTGAAGCTTTAACCAAGCTTGTCTAGAACTTCTGCAAGATCTGATTTGTGGTAGAATATGCTTTTTGATACTCATTGCTATGAATGAAAGTGCTAAAGCATCTCTAGCATCCCACCTTGCCCGATCTTCAGTAGGAGGAACGGTAGGACAAGACCTACCTGTGACTTTGGATGTCGAAGTGGTTACCTCTTCTTCAGTTGGTTCTGTAATAGTAATTCCAGTACCTCTTGAAGCTGATGTGGCTCCTTCTTCGCCTTCTCGTATGGGTCTTGTTAAGGATCTATTGACGGTACTCCATAAATCCTTTGTCACTAAAATATTGATCATCATGAAACTCCACATGGGATAATTAGAAGATCCATCCAACTTGTCTTCAATCTCAATTCTAATCTCACTCATCTACTAAGTGTGTATGTCAATTATGCTCTGATACCAAGTATTGGAATTTGGGGCCCCTGGATCGTTCCAAACTAAAACCTTTTGAGCATACACACTTAATTAATTAAGATGATAAGTGAGAGATAGAAAGAAAGAGATTTTGAGACAAGGATAGGGAACGTAAGCTGGATGCTTACTCACTAAAAAAATAGATGTCCAAATTACAACATGGGAGTACTACCAACCATATGATGTGGTGCACTCACTAATGGAAGAATAGCCAAGAAGATGATGATACACAATTCAGATTATGCTGTTATAATCCGAGTGTGTGTGAAGTAATTGAGGAACGAAGTGTACCTAATTCTCACAAAATAGTGTAACAAATCTGAAAATCAGCAAACCCTAATTCTGAAATTAGGGTACAGAAAGCCTAAAAACAGAATATAAGGCTAACTTACAAAAGATAGCTGCCACCACCTTGTAGAAGACCTCTTGCTCCAAGAGAGTAGCCTCTCTTTCACGAAAACTCCACCTCCAAAGCTTCAGAACACCAAGAACTGGCTTGTGATGTATAAGAAGTGTGCCCACATGGTTCTTATATAGGTTTTCACCAAAAAATAAAGCTAGAAACTGAATTTGCCGAAAATCTGCTTTTTCTTCCCTCAAAAATAGCGATTGCTTTTTATTCCAAGCTTTTTACTTAAAAATAGCGAAGACTTTTTATTTTAGCTTTATTTTAAAATTGGATCACCCAATCTTATTGCTTTTGGATCCACATCACTTATGAACTTGCTTTTTGGAGTTTGGACCTTGAAACTTGCTTTTCCTCATTTTTGGGCTGAATTAGGGTTTGGATGATCTCCCTATTCTGACCTCTGATGGAAAAATGAAGCATACCACTAGATAGCTCTCACCAAGCTCGATCTATCTAGCCTAAAAAAGTTTTAGCCAAACTGTATAAAAATGCTAAGCCCAAAAATGAATTGTTGGAAATGTGCCAAATGTACATTGACTTCCAACACTATCTAATGAGTTGATAAAAAGTTTTGACAGTCTATGATCAAAATTTGGTTAAGTACCAAAAATTAGGGTTGCTGGAAATTAGGGTTTTGTGCTATTTTGACATTGTTTCCAACATACATGCAATTGTGAGTTATGGATAATACCTTTGTCTTTTAAATATGATCAAAATCATTAGATATGTACTCTCCACCTCTATCACTTCTTAAAATCTGAATTTTATTTTGATTTTCATATTCAACCATAGTTTGCAAATTTGTTGAATAGGGAAAAAACTTTGGACTTTGCTTTTAAACCATTTACCCATGAATATATTAAAAAATCATCAATGAATGTGAATAAATACTTCTGACCATGTATAGATTCTGCTATCATTGGTCCATTCACATATGAGTGAATAATCTGCAACTTTATTGTGGCTGAAATAAATCCATGCTTCGTGAAAGGTAATTTGCATAACTTCTCTTTTAAGTATCCTTCAAATGAATCTCCATTATATGGTAAAGCAGAAGTAGGCAAGTTTTAAAGCATACCTTTGTCCCTTATATGCTTATGAGTTGTATAATTGGTATGACCATATGATATATCTTGCATGCCATAGCTCCATGTTTGCTCTTGGAGTTGCAGATGACCTAGCAAGCTTAGCATGGCTTATTTTTGACAATACAAACATGCCACTTCTATTTTCACCTTGTAAAAGACAATGCTGTTCATTTGGTTTAAAGATTTGACACGTATCCTTCTTAAAAATTACTTCATAATCATGTTTTGAAATGTTGAGATAGAGAACAAATTCTTCTTGGTCTCTGGTAGTAGAAAATGTGAGCAATCTTCTACTTGGGAGTTCAAAAATGTAGGGCAAAGTTTGGTCAAAGGTTGTTCAACAAAGCCAAAGATTGTCAAATTTTGGATGATTTTTTTATTACATATTTTTGCAAAGCTCATTGAGAGCTATTCAACCATATATAAAACTTGGGTATTTGAATTTTAGCAACATATGGAAGATCAAAAGTCGAACCCTAATTTCATGTCCAAGTTGAAAAGCAGTTTTTTATAGTTAAAATCAGATGACACTTTACATAATCCTATAGTATCTTATCCAAGGGTTCATAACTAACCCATGAGGCAAGGTAAAAGTTAAAAAAAAAAAAAAAAAAAACACACACTAAAAAATAGGTTTTTGTGGAATCCCATTGCTATTTGTAGACGAGAGTATTTTTGGTAGATTTTTGGGCAATCCGTTTTTCATGCTTAGGACTTGTGGGGAAACCTTGCTTATATAAATACCTCATATTGGACATTTATCATTATTTGTACACTATTGTGCTCTCGGACTTATCACCTAAGAGCTATTGTAAGCGTTCCTTTGTAATTTAGTTATTTTTGGAGGAATTATAGCTCCTTTGCCATATATATTGTATCTCTCTTGTCTTTATTTCTCTCTCTCTCTCTCTCTCTCTTATATGTTGTCTCTATATTGATTGTGGACTCAACCAATAATTGATATCGGATTATGTTTGTGAGAGAGTTTTGTTTGAGCAACCTACTTGCTTAAGTAATAGTCTCAGAGATTATGGGAACCTCATCCATGGTACTAGTAGATCGTATCAAATGGAAGCAATTTTCATACATGGTAAATAGATCTCCAATATTATCTCATGATCACAAATCTTTGGGATGAAGTTGAAGAAGAAGCGATGCAACTAGGAGGAATTGGATTGTATACAATGTTGGAAGAACAATGCGACATTGAGGGATTCAAATCCTAATTTCCAACAAGCCCTAATTTTCAGAAATGGTCTAAGTGATCAAAATGGTCAACATGCTCAAAATGTTTTTATGTATGCCTATAGTTCTCATCAAGAGCTATCTAATGATATACAACACATGAACATCATAGATCATTTAGCGCATCAAAACCCTAACACTAATTTTGAGTTTTGTGCTTTTCAAAATGTGATTATACCATTTTAAAGTGCTCTGTATCCTCATCAAGGAACACAAATTAGTTTGAGTTGCTTTACCATTTAGTATGCTATTTTTACAAATTCATTTTTTACTTCAAAAGCATGTTAATTTTGTTACACAATTTATTGTTATTCATTCATCAAGTAAACATTACTTTTAAGAGCAGCATCTCGCCATTCATTCCATTCTCGTCTCTTGTTTATTTCATAGTCATTCATCTATTTTATTTGGTTCAAGGTGTATGTGTGCATAAAGATTTTATGTGTTGGAAAGATCTTGTGGTTATATTGGGCCTACCTCACTTCAAGCGTTTGGCATCGGAGCCGTGTGCAGATACATAACTTGTGCCCAAGATGAGTGATTATAGAAGATTAGTGATTATAGAGATGGATTGGAACAAGAAGAAAAGCTCGATGGAATGTCCAATTATCCAATGTGGAGTTTCATGATGATGAAATTTCTAGTTTCCAAGGACTTCTGGAATATTGTCAATGGCAAGTATCCAAGGCCAAGACAAGTTGTTTAATACTAACACTTGCTTAAGATTCTTCACTTGAAGACTTAGGTTTCGAACCTTCTTCAACATTATTACTTGATTCTCTTTTTTTCTCATTAAAATTCATCTTTTTGCATTTTGCTATATGATGACCTGGTTCCTTGCAATAATGACATATAACTTTCTTTGATATGGATGTAGATGAAGTGGTGTTCTCTTTAGGTGTGGTAGAAGTGATTGAAGCAGATGTAGGGAAAGACTTTGAAGTAGATGACTTACTTTTCCGTCTTGCTTCATTGAGTCTTCTTTTCCTTCTTTATAGTCTCCTTCTTCGTGGTGTGTGTGTGTGTGTTGTGGGGTGCGTGTGTGAGCATGTCTTCATTCGGACTTCTATACCCACTATTGGGCACTGATGACGTTAGTTGGGATGTCATAGTATTGAGTCGATACTATGCATAGTGGAGCTGATATGCTATATAGTCTTGTGGTTGACTACCATGAGCTTATAGTTGCACTTTCATTTGAGCGTGAATTTGGGGTTTACCTGGATTCATTCTGGTGTATATGTGATTGAAATGACTCTATCAACTTTTATCCTTGTGTTGGCAAACTATGTAACATGATTTTTACTTTGATAGAGATTTTCTAACTCCAACCAAGCCTAAGAGGTTTTGCATGACTTCATCTGTTGAATGATGTGGTGCTTCACTCCCATGCAATGAGTGAGAGTGCTTGTGCATCTTTAGAATCTAATCTAGATTGCTCTTCTGATGGCTGAATTTGCTTCCCTTTGTCTGAGGATGTTGACACAACTTCTTCTTCTTCCTCTTGAGTTCGTTGAGCTGAAATTGGGGTGGAAGGCTTCTTGGATGAAGAAGCAACATCCTCAATCAACTTCCTTGGTCTTGGATACTTTCCATTGACAATATTCCACAAGTCCTTGAAAACTAGCAAATTTGTCATCATGAAACTCCACATTGGATTATTGGACATTCCATCAACTTTGTCTTCTTGTTCCAATCTATTTCTTTAGTCATTTATCTTGGGAACAAGGATATATGTGTACTAAGCTTTGATACCAAATGTTGGAAGTGAGGTAGGCCCAAATAATCATCACAAGTAATCCAAGATCTTTCCAACCCTAAGAACCTTAGCACAGCACATCTTGACCAAATAAAATGAGATGAATGATAAGAGAATAGACACGAGACAATTTAAAAAGTGTAGCAACTGAATGTTAACTATATGCTAAAATATACTTAATGACAATGTACAATTTATTATGTGAATAATGTTACAAACCTGAATACAAGCTAAAAGAGAAGGGTTCTAGGTACAAATTTAGAGAAAATATAAGCAATCAAAACAACAAATCTTAATATGAAATTAGGTCTTCTTTGATGATGAGCAGGAGCTATGTCGTCAAAATGGAAACCCTAACTCTTGTGCTTGAGGAGATCAACACTTGATTGTTGAAAGTGTTCCAATCAGCCTTCTGGATATAGTCTAGAATGCTTCACAAAAAACTACATGCGAAAAGCATTAAAGCTGAACTAAAAAGCTTGATTATCAAAAATCTACTTCAAGGCTCTAGAAAGCCATATATGTACTTTTTTTTAGTCGAACTTGCTTTTTAGATTAGCTTTATGGTCGATTGATCTCCATCCATTGGATCATGTGCTTTTTGGAGATTAAATCCTAGCCATAGATCATAATTATTATGAAAGGCATAATTTGACTAGAAATTAGGGTTTGACTTTTGAAGGGGTTATAGGTCTCAAATGGTGTTATATATCAACAAAAAGCTCTCAATGAGTACTTTAAGAATATCCATTTTTGTTTGACCAGTGTTGATCCAAATTATATCACTTCTCGTTTTCTTCTTTCAATTGAAAATGGGTTACTCAACATTAGTGGCAGAACATATCTAGCTTAATTGGATGGGACGGAGCATCCGATTCCCTTGAGGAGTCTACTTTTTCTTACAACATGATTGTCAATGCTCTACAAATCACGACTAACCCTATTTTTGACAAAGTAGTGGAAGCCATACAAAAGGAGAAGAAAAGACTTAAAGTAGATGAAGGCAAAGAGAACACATTTGTAACCAAGATCAAAAGATTCAAGAAGTGTTAAGTTTAAACATTGTGGTAGGACACATCCCAAAGAGACCTATTATTATTTACTAAACCCTTGCAAAATTTGTGGTGGTAAGATACATAAAGTAGAATTTTGTTTTAAGAAGGAAGAAGATGCAACAATTGAAGAAGAAAAGAATGAAGATTAGATGGTTTGAGTGGTTGAAGAGACCATTGGCTATGCATGCTAAATCATATCATCTATATGTGTGTCTGCACGTTTGATAGGTGTAGACGAGAACATATAAACTTGATTTAATAGGAATGGCCTTCCTTGATAATCTTGGGAGTATGTTTGAGTCTATATTCTATGTCAATTAAATAGCATCCAATATTTATCTCTATCTTTTCAAGTAGTACTTGGTTGAGAAGAGTGGGGATGTGTGGGTTCTCTTTATGATGTGTGTTTGGAAAGACCTCTTCATGATAAAGGCCCTTGTGTATGCTTGTAAGATACTTTGCATGATATGTATATAAAAAATATATAAGTACCTAAATCTTAAATAACTACAACAAATAACAAATATATCTACCTTGCATATTCCCCTAGTATCAGCTTAGGAGGGGATTGTTAAAAAATGTGAGCTCCCTTTTACTAGGGAGCTCTAATTTGCAGATCAAAGTTTGGAGCTTGTTGAGAGCTATCCAACCATATCTAGCACTTGGGTATTTGGCATCATATGGAAGAGAAAATCAATCCCTAGTTTCATATCAAGGTTGAAAAACAGTTTTTAATGATCAAAAGCATATGTCATTTGTCATAATCTGATAACATCTTATCCAAAGGTTCATAATTAATTCATGAAGCAATCAAAAAATAGAAAAAAATCACAAAAATAGGCTTTCCAAGAATCTAGAAATGATTTGTGGATGCGAGTTTCTTTAGTAGATTTTTAAGTGATTTTTTGTTTTTCATGCCTAGGAGTTGTGGGCCAGCCTTGACTTTAAAGACATCTCGTATTGGGCATATATCATCACTTGTACACTAGTGTATGCTCTTGGACCTGATCACCTTAGAGCGATTGTAAGTGTTCCTTTGTGATTTAGTTATTTTTGGAGCAATTGTGGCTCCTTTGCCATATATAGTGTTTCTCTCTTGTCTCTATTTTTTTTTTCTCTCTCTCTCTCTCTCTCTCTCTCTCTTTTATTTTGTCTCTATATTGATTGTGGGCCTAAAAATCAACATATGGTACATATAAAACATTATTGATTTTAAAATTATCACCTGCGATTGACTTAAGTGTGTCTTCTCTCTCACCAACATCCAGACCATGACCATTTGCTATAGTCACTCTTCTACGTGTTGAATTAGTAAGTGATGAAAATACCTTCTTGCAATGTGTTGTATGCTTAGTAGCTCTAGAGTCAAAGATCGAGGGGTTCTATGATATAGGATGAAATGCTGCTCGAGCAAAACTTCTTCTATGTTTGCACATGCAAAAGTATCCTCTTTTGAAGAAGATGTGTGTTGGAAAGTGATGATAAATAAGCTTCTACAAGGAATAGATAGCCTATGTGGCATGTGGAAGTGTAAAAATCTATTACAAAACTTGAAATTACTTCTTCTCTGATATAAGATGGTGCCTGAAGTTTAGGCATATAGGATTCCTTTTAAAACTACTTTAGGCATAACAAACTAGCAAAATTTGGATGACGAAAATATGAATGCCAAAACTTTGTCTTTGATATGGCTTGCAAATCTTATATTGCACATGCATAATTTGTGAGCTTATATAGCCCCATGACATAGTATACAAGATGCAATGATTTTATCTCCATCAACAATCCTTACTACTAAGCCAATCTTGGCAAGTGCTAACATTAATAACAAACTTTTCTTGATCCCTAGCACATATAGAGCATCTGATAACATGAATGTTCAATGTACTTCCATTAATAGAATTAAGGACAATTTTTCCAGCTCCCGTGAGATGATAGGAATTATTTGTGCATGTGACTATATTCCCATTGGGGGAAGTCTGAAACGAGGGGGAGAAACTACATTGAGAGGTGATATGTTTTTTTGCACCTAGATGCCAACTCTCGAGTTTGCACTAAGTTTGGAGGCTAAGTATTAGAAGTAGAAGTTTCTGCAATAGCTATTTGTGCCGCTTTTTTCTTTGCCTTTTGAGGAGCAAGTTTAGGAAAGCTCATTATGACATGATCATTTGCTTTATAGTCTTTGCAAAACTATATGTGCTTATCTTCATTCTTCTCATCTTTGTCTTCTTTGATTGAGCAACATTTATAGATTTTTGCTTATTAAAGGAAGAGCTACCTTTACCCTTGTTCTTTTGACTAACAACAAAGACTTGATCTGCAACATGCATGATGGACATGTTTTGCCTTGATTGATTGTCTTGCAACAAAATAGAAATAAACTCTTCAAATGTTAAGGCATTTGGGTTGCCTTTCATCATCAATCGAAGAGAAGGAGCAAGACTCAGATAAGAATCTGGAAACTCATTGAGAAGAGTCTACACAATTGAATTGTTTGATAAGATTTCATATGTAGTGATGAATCGCACCTTCAAATTTTCGATCTTTGTGAGAAAATTGTCTATGGCATCACCTCCATTCATATGCTCACTCCAACTATTTTTGAAGGTAAACAATATGAGTCTTATTTTTTGCCTGAATAAATGTGGCAAGAGTATCCCAATATTCTTCGCTATTTTGCATGACTGAATACGAGGGATTTAGTGGAATGCTCACGGATAAAGCAATCAAGACATGTGCCCGTGGATCTTTGCCATCCCATCGAAGTTATCATATCGAAGTTGCTTTGCAATGATGAGAGGATGCTCGTGAACTTGAGGTAGTCAAAATAGGAGTTGCAAGAGGACTCGAAATAGGAACTGCACTAGAACTTGAACATGCAACATCCTCAACTCCACCTCCATTAGTGACATTTGAACATTTGTAGCTGTGATAGGATGTATTTCAACACCTTGCACAATATTCCATTGTCCCTTTGCAATCGATAAATGGTGCAACATGTATGCCCATAATGGGTAGTTGGAACCATCCAACTTATCCCTAACAACCAACATGCAAATTACATCATTGTTTTCAACCATGGATGGTTATAGGCCGAGGTAGAAAATTGATTTTTCTCAAAAAAGTTGAACAAAATTACCCAATGGACCTCTGCTAGACGTGTAGCAAACTTTGGGGTGCTTGTAGAGGTGAACAAAAACCCGAATAGAAATTGGTAGAAAAGGATGAAATCGCCGATAAAGTCATTGCAATAGCTCATTTGGAGGCTGAAATGAGCTGGAATTGATTTTTGAGCTGCGCAAAACTCTTAGAGTAGTTTTGAAGTATACATGGCCTTGAGTATGCTTACCAAATTTTGTAGCAAATGGAGAAAGTGAGCAAGGGCATGAAAGCAACACTCCTCAAGAAGCAACAATATGCTCTGATACCAATTGTTGGAGTTTGCTGAATATACAAAGATAAGTAGCCCTTTAGGATTATGGGCATATATACAAGCTTGGGAAAAAACATTACATCCTTCATAATATCACTGCGTGTTGTGCTGTTAAGCTTCTCTTTGTTGTGCTGTTTTGCATAATCCTGCCTCTTAATTCACCGAAGATCACTGCTGTATTTAATCTCCACCCTTTAATTGCAAGTTTTGAACTCACCAGTCTATTTCCACTCAATGAGAAAAATGAAAGAACCTTCACGGTGGTTGGCTAGGCAGTGGTGGAGCATGAAATTGACAAAGCAGAGGAGCCACATGGTCCTCTATAGACTTGGCATTTGCATATAAGGAATTTGAGGATGATAGGATTGGAACTGCAAGCACGGAAAAGCCAACATTGGGTTGACCTGCGGCTGCCCTTGTGCAAGTGATGCCAGTGGTTGAGGGCACTGAGGTGATGGTGGAGGCTGTGAAGGTACTGGAGGTTGAGAGGATGTATGTTGCACTGGCAGCTGCTGCTGTATAGATGTCACACCTCTAGATATGCATGATAGCCAATATGGGCTTGAGTTCCTTCTGCACTAATGGTCCTTAATGCTTTCATACCCCACTGTGGCTGTATGTTCCAGCTGTCCTTCCAGGTATACTGCTAGTGATAGGCTGCCCTCTTGATTGCATTGCAGCTGTCCTTTGGGACATCTGATAAAATTGGAACAGCACAGAGAAGGTCAGTGTGGCCCATGTGCAAGGATGGCATGCATAAATCGAGAAATGATGACTTCTGAACTGAATATACTCCAAATCTCTTTGGATGATTACACAAGGTTGCCAGTTCTTGGAAGAAAGTGATTAGTTGCCCAAGAGACTCAGGATTTCTGATGTAGTAAATCAATTTGTCAAAGGGAAGTGAAATGGGATCTTGAAGAAGCTTCTATTGCAGCCTTTCCGAATGTGCTGCAATCTCAGCAGACAGGTGGTTCTGAAATTAAGGTGCACACTCGGGACTTAGAAGGCCTTGCTGTGGGCACCGATGCCAGATACTGCATAGGTGAACACCCATACTGCCCATGTTGCTGTTACATAACAAATGGTTCTTGATCTCATCAATATCCAGCTGAGATGATGTATTTAGAGGAATTGTGTCACTATGAGACATTGAAAAGCAATGACAATGAGAGAGGTCACCGAGCATATTCTTGTTGGCTTTAATACGAATATTACAGCCCAAGTATTATACCTGAGAGGCATGTTCTTTCAAGACAATCAGCTGCAGGCATTTTGCATCGGCTCATCGAATGATGCCATTCGGCATCAAGGGCCACATAAGCTTCTAAGTTTAGGGAATGTTCCCACTTAAATCTCTACCATGTGATAAGAGGAATAAGAAAGTTTTTGCGGAGGTGCTTGAAGGTTTTTGTGGAGGTGCTCGAAGGTTTTTGTGGAGGTGCTCGAAGGTTTCCTAGACATGAATAGTGTTAAGGAAGACTGCATGCACAATGAATTTATGATTTTTCAAAGTCTGTAAGTGTGTCCGGGTCATTTTGGCTAAGAGTTCAAACATGAACTCATTGAGAATAGGCATATCGACCAACCATAAAAGTATGATTAAAACTACGTATACAAGGGAATACATATGATACAAACAAGACCAAGGGATCCAATTGGCCATTGGTTCCTCATTTCTCAATAATGTTGGTGACCTCTATGATCCTCCTTGCTAACTAGAGAAACTACACACGTTATTTAGAAAACATAGAACAACCAAATGGGCTCTTTGTAGCTATAGGGGTGGCCATCAATGGTCACCATAAGGGTTGGTGTTCCACATGATGGAGAGGCCCATATGGTGGAGTCATTTGTACAACTGTTTTGGTGTGGGTGTGGTGGTGTGTGTCCACCAATCCTTGGGGTGACGGTCACCCATGTAACTGAGGCTCCTAGGTGACAGGTCTGGAGGTGAGCTTGTTTGGCTCTATGTCTACGAAATGAGATTAATGCCTATCCTTCAATGTTTTGTGAATAAGATCTATTTGATTAGCTGGCTTTTTAATATTTTTAGCTTTACTTTTTTAGTTTTTAGTGGATTTCAAATTCATTATAATATCATTTAAATAAGAGTTTATTGTTTTTAAAATTTGGCTGCTCACAGCTTGTTGAGACTTCCTCAATCTTGCCACCCTTGAGGAGACCCCTACTTGGTTCCTTGTCTGCTATGTCCCTAAAACTAAAGAACACCTGGATTGTTGCCTGTAGTTTAAAGTGTCTGGTGAAATATGAACTGGTCGCCCGTGTGAACTTGACCACCACCTCATTTGAGCCTATGACCCATGGATTTATCTGTGACTCGTGAGGCACTTGGACTCTTGGCCCTTTGGTAGAGCCACGTCACCTGTACTGGTGGGGGGGCTGGTGATATGGGACACAAGTCCCTTGGAGGTGGTTACCCACTTGGCTGCAGGCTGCCAGGCTCAGGGGTGAGCCCATAGGCTTGGGGGTGAGCCCATATTGGCTCTATGGCTGGGAGGTGATTCTGCTATCTGCCCTTCTTTTATTTGTGAATATGCCTTGTGTCTTGTATTGTTCAGCAGGGAGGATCGTGGAGGGTCCAACATTGGTATCTTTTGCTTGTATGGAGAAGGCAGGACAACGTGCACAAAACCATCAGGGCTCATGGAGCCATGATGGCTCAGCTTGACATGCTTCTCACCCTCTTGCATGGGGTTGTATGGGATGCTTCCATCTTGAGGAAGGAGTAAGGGAGCACATGCAAGCTGATGGTTGGAGAACTAGGTAAGTCCCTATCTTTTTGTGTTTTCCATGTAGGTAGGTGGCTGGATGATTGGTATCTCAAACCACACCCTTGTTGGAAGCCATGGCTGTTGCTTTTCCTCTACTGCAGGGAAGGAAAGGAAGCAACATGGGCCTCCCTGAGGTGTGGTTGGGTAGAGAAAAGGTGGGCTGTGAGGGAACAACCACCCCTAATAGTTTCTGTGGCAAAAGAAATGCCCTGGACCAACTACAACATCAAAAGGCTGATTTTTTCATCCATTTAGGCCTTCCAAACAACGTTAGTGGCTGCCTACAGTCCCACCGCCTAATGTTTGAGGAGGACACGTGGTTGGAAAACCTGATATTCGATGTGTGAATGGCAGGATGGATTCAACAAAACCTGCTGTAGGTATCCATGTGGCTGAGCGCCCCATATAGGGACTGAAATGATGAGTAATAGACATGTGCTGGCTGGACGAGAGAGCTGAAGATTTGTAAGCATGAGAAGGTATGGAGAAAATGGATGCTTCCAAAGAATTTGCAGCCCAATAGGGATTCCTCTTCAAAAGGGGGAGGTGCGCTACCTCAACCCCTAAGAAGAGGGTATTTCCTACAAATGGGGTGCCCTCGAAGGCAGCTGCCCATGATCTATCTATTTCTACCAGCTGGGCGAATATATTCCCTGCCTGTCTTTGCGAAGATTTGACATGAGGAAACTATAGAGTTGTTGGTCGATTCCCTCTCCATGCGAGACCAACCCTATGTTTTGCATAATGAGTTTAATTGGGACTCATGTAAAGCTAAATCAAAGGTCCAGCCATTATGAGACACGTGGAATCCATGTGGCATCACTGCAACCCCACATCGGTTATTTGGTCACATGTATTTTCTAACCACAATTCCTTTTTTAGAAAGAAAATTTTGTGGCTGAGATATGTGGGTGGTGTAAATAAGAAAATTCTTTGAATTTCCTAGTCTAATTATGTGATGGCTGGAGATTAGTAGAGGTAGGGGGATTTTTTAATGAAGAATTCATGAGGAGAAATGAAATGTCTCTGTCTCTGTTTATCTTGGCATGGCACCTTTTTTTGGCCAATGATTGCACAAGGAGAGGGGGATCCTTTTCTCACACACCTAAGCCTCTTACCTTACACATGCAGCCACTCCTCTTGCTCTTGGTCATGGCGAGAATCTCACAGCTTATCAGCTCTCAGACTCTGTATATAGCCAGTCCAGTCCAGCCAATGGAAGATATGATGACTTCCATACCCTATTGACTTCTATACCCTATTGACTTCCATACCCTACTGACATGCACGGGCTATGTGCTGAATGGGGTCTTCCTCCCGAGCACTTCCATGACATAGGGATTTTTATATGGATGCATAAATTAGGAGGTGGGGATATTCAGAGTTTTGACTTCATTTGATGAGCCATGATAGTTATTCATGGTGAGGTGGGGTTATTTACCAAGGACTCGAGCATACCCATGGTGTGCTTGAGATGAGGGCCCTGAGTCCACTCACTCTCCACTTTAGGAAGTGGCAAGGTGAGTAGACTTTGTCCTCTTTAGGAAGTGTCAGGGTGAAACATTGGATGCATATTCATGGGATTATGAGGATTTTGGGCATTTATCCAGATTGTTGAGAATCCACTTGATCCTATAGTTGCTCAGGTGGAGTGGGGATGCTGAAAGGAGTACCTCTTCGAGGTGCTTTACAAACCTATTAGGTGTGACTGCAGACATGAGATAGATTGATAAGGGCATAGCCCTGTCAATCAAAGGAAATCTGTGGGGAGGATTGCCTTCCAAGGTTGGATTAGAGCTAGATAGTCGAGGAGATCAATGACAATGACCATGCCAACCAAGGTCTTGGGCCTTCGTGGAAGGGATTTCCACTTCATGACTAGTGGTTGATAGAGGACTAGGGTCAACTTGGTGGCCTTTGGGATATATATTGACCTCTTCCATGGCGACATGCTTACTACTAGAGAGAGGGAGATAGCTGTCTACCTATGCCACAAGGTGTGACCAGGAGTCACATGAGTTATTGGTATCAAGAGGGATATCCTTTGGGGATCTTTTTTGAGACCCAAGGCATATGGATAGACCTATATGGATGAGATTCCATCCTAGGTCAAGTATATGGGCCTCTCTTGACATGTACAATTTTCATACTCCTATATGGTAGGCTTGATTTCTCTCTTGTAGGTACCTCTTTGCAATCGGGACATGAGTGGAGAGATTCGTGGATGATTACTAGGCTTTGCATCCATAGGCACTATGTTGTAGATAAATGTACAAGCTCATTTTCATATGAGCCATGCTTGGATAAATTTACCAAATATAAAGATAAAGGAAAAGTAGAGGAAAAAAGAAAAAAATAATAAAAGAAAAAGTCTAGTCAAAACTTCATGATGAGTAAGAGATACAATATCTTGCCTTGTAGTTAGTAGCATGTAGTGGAGAAAGTGGTGAGTTAAGAAGAAGGCACAAACTTCTTCACATGCTCATTGGTTATAAAAGTGAAGTGGGAGCACATTCAAAACAAAGAGAGAAAGAGGCAAGAGCTCCCAGTAGTCGGATCTGGCCATTTTGTCATTTTGGCTTCCCTTAGACTCCTTCCAGCCGCACATCAGTTTGTACACAGCTCTGTTGCAGAGCTCATATCTCAGTGCATATGTAACCATTTTGTGCGTTTAAACATTCATTGGAAAGCTTATCTCGTGTACTTTCTGCATATCAAATATCTCTTTGAAAGCTTATGTAGTTTGTGAGATATCAGTGAAAAAGTGAAGTCCAGTTTTTCAGTATACCTGTGTAGATAGGTAGTCTATTTTGGTCGGTTAAGTTTCCCGACCAAAACATATCCAATTTCCATTATTTTTATCTTGTTGGAAAGCTCTTGGCATCTACTTTCACTGTCTCAAATATCTCATTGAAATCGTTTATATTCTGTGAGATATCTGTCAGATAGTAAAGTCCAATTTTACAGTGTACTTATGTGTGCAGGTGGTCTATCTTGGTGAGTTGAGTTTCCTGATCAAAACTCATCCAAATTACTTGTTTTTTATCTTGTTGGAAAGCTATTTGTGTCTACTTTCTCTATACTAAATATCTTTGTCAAAGGATATATATTCAGAGATTTATCAGTCCGAGAGTGAAGCTCAGTTCTTCAGCATACCTGTGTGGACAGGTAGTTCATCTTTGACAGTTGTGTTTCCTAATCAAAACTTGTCCAAATTAAGTCATTTATAGATTGTTAGAAAGCCCTCTTTGTCTACTTTGATTGCCTAAAGTCTCAAGTCCATTTGAGTTTTGTATTGAGAGTAGCAAGCTATCTAAGGTGCAGATGTTTGTCCAAGTGCTGGACATACAAGGGTTCACTACACACTTCCGTTGCGCATAGGAGAACTCATTCTCCACAGTTGGTATCAGAGCAAACTTGGTGCTAAAGCTTCATCAACAGAGCTAGAGATAAGGCAAAGCAAAAGAGGAAGTATAAAACAAGGAGGAGCTTCACAAACGCAAGAGCAAAGGACTATAACTATTCGAGGTAACTCTCAAAGTCTTTGATACTCTTCAATGGCTGATTTGGGTCAACAAGTAGAGAAGTTGGATAAGGATAACTATCTTGTGTGGAGGTTTAGAATGACCAACTACTTAATGGGCAAAGACTTATGGGGTATTGTGATTGGCGATGATGCTCAACCTCAAATCAATCAAGCTATGGCCACCGAAGTCCAAAGGAGGCAAGCAAAAGAATGGGAAGAGAGGAATAGGAGAGTCATGTTCCTCATTTCGCAAGTCACTACTAATGCCATGGTAGGTCATATTCAACATCTAGAGAAAGCTAAGGATGCTTGGGAAGCTCTTGAAAGAATGTATTCAACAAATACCAAAGCTAGGAAACTTCAACTCAAGAATGAGTTGAACACAATCAAGAAAAGTTCGAGTCAATCCATAGCTGAATATACTTTGAAGATTAAGGAGCTAAGCGATGCTTTGGCTTCTATTGGCACAACGGTTGAAGATGAAGATCTTGTGTGTTATACTCTCAATGGGTTGAGAGAAGATGAAAGATGGAAGCCTTTTATAACTTCCATTAACTTGAAAGATGTATATCCAGGTTTTGAACAACTAATCCCTCATCTTGTCACAGAAGAGCTTAGCTTCGGTGGTCCCAAAGGAAAGGACAGCCACAACCAAATGTTATATGCAGGTCGAGGCAAAGGAAGAAACTCAAGAGGAGGCTCAAGAGGAAAAGGAAGAGGTCAGAACCACTCCAACTACAATCAAAACAATTCGGAAGACAACAAGGATGCATCAAATGCCAACACACAAGGAAGAGGTCGAGGTAGAAGTAGAGGAAGAGGCCGAAGCTCCTACAATTCTCATAAAGGTATAACATGCTATCATTGTGGTAAAGTAGGACACTATGCTAGTGATTGTTGGCTGAAGAATGGAAGACCAAATGGAGGCAATCAAAGGAACCAAAGCAACTATGCAAGCACCTCAAGTGAAGGAAGCAAGGACACACTACTTGCAATGAGACATGAGTATAGAAGCTCTTGTGAATATGACAAAAAATGGTACATTGATTCAGGTTGTAGTAACCATATGTCATGCCAAGGAAGTTTGTTCACTAATCTACAGGTACCAAGTGGAAAAGGATGTGTTGAAACAGGTGATGATACTCAACACATGATTGAACATATTGGAGATATAAGGCTTGGAGATACAAGTAGAGCAAATGTACTATCTAATGTTCTTCATGTTCCTACAATTTCAAAGAACTTGATTTGAGTAGGACAAATGGTAGAGAAGGGTTATCATGTCATATTCAATGAGAATGGGTGCTTCATAAAGAATCCAAAGGAAGGCTTCAAGGTCATTGCTCGAGGTAGAAGAGAAGGAAGGATGTTCACTTTGGATGTCCAACATCCACATGGAAAGGTCATGTACATTCAATGTGGGAACAAGAAGATTTCAGAGCTGGACTTATGGCACAAAAGAATAGGACACATCAACATTCCAAAGCTGAAGGACATGAGCAAACATGAAGTGGTAAGAGGTCTTCCAAAATTTAATAGCATTGGACTACATGAGTTATGTGAAGCTTGTCAACTAGGAAAGCAAACGAGGCAGCCATTCAAGAGGAGCAATTATGTGGCTCCAAATGTCTTGGACTTGATACATACGGATGTATGGGGACCAACCCAAGAGGCATCAATGGCTGGTTATAGATTTTTTGTCACCTTCATTGATGATCACTCAAGAAAGGTATGGCTGTTTTGTATGAAGCAAAAATTAGAGGTGTTTTCTATATTCAAAAGATTCAAAGTTGAAGTTGAAAAGGAAACAGGAAGGTCTATCAAAACCTTAAGGTCCGATGGTGGACGAGAATACTTCTCCAAAGAATTTTTAGATTTTCTACAAGAGAATGGAATCAAAAGGCAGTTCACTTGTAGGTACACACCTCAACAAAATGGAGTAGTTGAGAGGAAAAATAGGCAAATTGCTGAAATTGCAAGATGCATGCTCAACGAGATGAAGGTACCATTGTACTATTGGGTTGAAGCTACCACAACCGCCATTTACTTGATGAATAGGTGCACAACATCGGGAATACATCACTTGACTCCAGAAGAGGTATATTCCGGTAAGAAACCTGATCTTACACACCTCAAAGTGTTTGGATGTGTTTGCTTTGTTCACATTCCACAAGAAGTTAGAACAAAGATGGAAACAAGGTTAGAAAAATGCATTTTCATCGGCTACTCGACGGAGCAAAAAGGATACAAGTGTTACAATCATAGAACAAAGGAATTAAGAGTCTCGCGAGATGTGGTCTTTGATGAACTAATACCATGGTATGAAGATAAAGGAAAGGAAAAGATTCTTGAAGAAGATTGTGATGATTATGCAGGAACAAATCAAAGAGAAGTTCAACAATCAAGCACAAAGGCTTCAGGTCCAAGGGCATCTACATCAAATGAAGAATGTTGAACATGGAGGGGGAGTCATTCTTTGTCTCCAAATTCAGCTCATAGTAGAGCCAAAGAGGCAAGTGCTACTCCAAACAGTGAGATAGATGCAAGTGAAGAAGAATATGAAGAGGTAATCACTCCGATGGTAAAGCTAAATAGGTTAAAGAAGCAACTCTCTAAAGGCAATGAAAGAAGATCTTCAAGGACAAGGTATCCAACTCAAAGGTTGAGTTATGACAGTTTTATGGTGACACATTTTGCATACATGATGCATGTTATCAAAGACAAAGAGCCTGAGACATATGAAGAAGCTTGCACACAAAAGGAATGGAAGCAAGCTATGAAAGAAGAGATCAAAGCTCTCAAAGATAATCACACATGGGAGCTAGTGCCAAAGAAAGAAGGTATGAAGATTGTTCCAAACAAATGGGTGTTTAAAGTAATGAGGAATGCTGATGGTTCACTAGATAGATATAAAGCTAGATTAGTTGCCAAAGGATTTAAACAAACACAAGGCATAGATTATGATGAAGTTTTCAGCCCCGTTGCAAAGATGGGAACTATCCGAACCTTAATAGCAATTGGTGCTTCAAGGAGATGGCCATTATATCAACTCGACATAAAAAATGCCTTTCTCAATGGAGAACTACAAGAAGAGATATACATGAGTCAACCGGTTGGATTTGAAGATGAAAACCATCCAGATTTTGTTTGCAGGTTGAAGAAGGCACTTTATGGCTTGAAGCAAGCACCAAGAGCATGGAATCAGAGATTGGTAGAGTATCTAACTAAGTGTGGATACAACCCAAGTAGTGCAGATCCTTCGTTGTACATGAAGAAGGAAGAAAATAGAGAGGTATATATTTGCATATATATCGATGACCTCATCATAACAGGAAACGATGTTACAGGGATTAAAGATATCAAAAGGAAACTTGGTAAGGAGTTTAAAATTTCAGATCTTGGGGAGCTGAAATATTTTTTAGGAATTGAAGTTGTTTATGGAAAGAGTGGCATCTACTTGATGCAAAGGAAGTACTTTTTGGATGTTCTTTTCAGATTTGGAATGAGTGAATGCAAACCACTCACTCAACCCATTGACACAAATACAAAGATTTGTTCAAATGATGGAGAACCATTGGAAGATGTAACGACATACAAAATCATTGTAGGATCATTGATCTATGCAAACATTACAAGACTTGATTTGTCTTATGTTGTTGGTGTACTTTCTCAGTTTATGCAAGCCCCGACAAGTGAACACTTAAATTCAGTCAAGAGAGTGTTGAGATACATAAAGCATATACAGTTAATCATGCTTTGTTTTACAAGTTTGATGAAGAATTGCAGGTCAAAGGCTTTAGTGATGCTGATTGGGCAGACTCAAAGGAAGATAGAAGATCAACCTCAGGTTATGTGTTCATGATAGGAAGCAAACCTATCACGTGGAGCTCAAAGAAACAACCTACTGTTGCACTTTCATCTATGGAGGCTGAATACAGAGGATTAGCATTTGCCACATGTGAAGCAATGTGGATTAAAAAGCTTTTGGCTGATCTTGGAGTGCAAGTTGGAACCATCCCTATATATGGTGATAACATGTCAAGTATCTACTTGGCAAGCAATCCTATGTTTCATGCAAGGAGCAAGCACATAGAGGTCCACTACCATTATGTAAGGGAGAAGGTGCTGAGCAAAGATGTGGAGATAAAGTTCATTAGAACCAAAGAGCAGGTTGCAGATATTTTTACAAAGTTCTTGGATGCTTCTAAACTCAAAGGCTTCAAGGATGTGATAAATTTGAAGGACATGGATGAAGATAACTCCCAAATGAGCTTGAGGGGGAGTGTTGAAGATAAATGTACAAGCTCATTTTCATATGAGCCATGCTTGGATATATTTACCAAATATAAAGATAAAGGAAAAGTAGAGGAAAAAAGGAAAAAATAATAAAAGAAAAAGTCTAGTCAAAACTTCATGATGAGTAAGAGATACAATATCTTCCCTTGTAGTTAATAGCATGTAGTGGAGAAAGTGGTGAGTTAAGAAGAAGGCACAAACTTCTTCACATGCTCATTGGTTATAAAAGTGAAGTGGGAGCACATTCAAAACAAGGAGAGAAAGAGGCAAGAGCTCCCAATAGTTGGATCTGGCCATTTTGTCATTTTGGCTTCCCTTAGACTCCTTCCAGCCACACGTCAGTTTGTACATAGCTCTGTTGTAGAGCTCATATCTCAGTGCATATGTAACCATTTTGTGTGTTTAAACATTCATTGGAAAGCTTATCTCGTGTACTTTTTGCATATCAAATATCTCTTTGAAAGCTTATGTAGTTTGTGAGATATCAGTGAAAGAGTGAAGTCTAGTTTTTCAGTATACCTGTGTAGATAGGTAGTCTATTTTGGTGGGTTAAATTTCTCGACTAAAACATATCCAAATTCCATGATTTTTATCTTGTTGGAAAGCTCTTGGCATCTACTTTCACTGTCTCAAATATCTCATTGAGATCATTTATATTCTGTGAGATATCCGTCAGATAGTAAAGTCTAATTTTACAGTGTACTTATGTGTGCAGGTGGTCTATCTTGGTGAGTTGAGTTTCCTGATCAAAACGCATCCAAATTACTTGTTTTTTATCTTGTTGGAAAGCTATTTGTGTCTACTTTCTCTATACCAAGTATCTTTGTCAAAGGATATATATTCAGAGATTTATCAGTCCGAGAGTGAAGCTCAGTTCTTCAGCATACCTGTGTGGACAGGTAGTTCATCTTTGACAGTTGTGTTTCCTAATCAAAACTTGTCCAAATTAAGTCATTTATAGATTGTTAGAAAGCCCTCTTTGTCTACTTTGATTGCCTAAAGTCTCAAGTCCATTTGAGTTTTGTATTGAGAGTAGCAAGCTATCTAAGGTGCAGATGTTTGTCCAAGTGCTGGACATACAAGGGTTCACTACACACTTCCGTTGCGCATAGGAGAACTCATTCTCCACAGTTGGTATCAGAGCAAACTTGGTGCTAAAGCTTCATCAACAGAGCTAGAGATAAGGCAAAGCAAAAGAGGAAGTATAAAACAAGGAGGAGCTTCACAAACGCAAGAGCAAAGGACTATAACTATTCGAGGTAACTCTCAAAGTCTTTGATACTCTTCAATGGCTGATTTGGGTCAACAAGTAGAGAAGTTGGATAAGGATAACTATCTTGTGTGGAGGTTTAGAATGACCAACTACTTAATGGGCAAAGACTTATGGGGTATTGTGATTGGCGATGATGCTCAACCTCAAATCAATCAAGCTATGGCCACCGAAGTCCAAAGGAGGCAAGCAAAAGAATGGGAAGAGAGGAATAGGAGAGTCATGTTCCTCATTTCGCAAGTCACTACTAATGCCATGGTAGGTCATATTCAACATCTAGAGAAAGCTAAGGATGCTTGGGAAGCTCTTGAAAGAATGTATTCAACAAATACCAAAGCTAGGAAACTTCAACTCAAGAATGAGTTGAACACAATCAAGAAAAGTTCGAGTCAATCCATAGCTGAATATACTTTGAAGATTAAGGAGCTAAGCGATGCTTTGGCTTCTATTGGCACAACGGTTGAAGATGAAGATCTTGTGTGTTATACTCTCAATGGGTTGAGAGAAGATGAAAGATGGAAGCCTTTTATAACTTCCATTAACTTGAAAGATGTATATCCAGGTTTTGAACAACTAATCCCTCATCTTGTCACAGAAGAGCTTAGCTTCGGTGGTCCCAAAGGAAAGGACAGCCACAACCAAATGTTATATGCAGGTCGAGGCAAAGGAAGAAACTCAAGAGGAGGCTCAAGAGGAAAAGGAAGAGGTCAGAACCACTCCAACTACAATCAAAACAATTCGGAAGACAACAAGGATGCATCAAATGCCAACACACAAGGAAGAGGTCGAGGTAGAAGTAGAGGAAGAGGCCGAAGCTCCTACAATTCTCATAAAGGTATAACATGCTATCATTGTGGTAAAGTAGGACACTATGCTAGTGATTGTTGGCTGAAGAATGGAAGACCAAATGGAGGCAATCAAAGGAACCAAAGCAACTATGCAAGCACCTCAAGTGAAGGAAGCAAGGACACACTACTTGCAATGAGACATGAGTATAGAAGCTCTTGTGAATATGACAAAAAATGGTACATTGATTCAGGTTGTAGTAACCATATGTCATGCCAAGGAAGTTTGTTCACTAATCTACAGGTACCAAGTGGAAAAGGATGTGTTGAAACAGGTGATGATACTCAACACATGATTGAACATATTGGAGATATAAGGCTTGGAGATACAAGTAGAGCAAATGTACTATCTAATGTTCTTCATGTTCCTACAATTTCAAAGAACTTGATTTGAGTAGGACAAATGGTAGAGAAGGGTTATCATGTCATATTCAATGAGAATGGGTGCTTCATAAAGAATCCAAAGGAAGGCTTCAAGGTCATTGCTCGAGGTAGAAGAGAAGGAAGGATGTTCACTTTGGATGTCCAACATCCACATGGAAAGGTCATGTACATTCAATGTGGGAACAAGAAGATTTCAGAGCTGGACTTATGGCACAAAAGAATAGGACACATCAACATTCCAAAGCTGAAGGACATGAGCAAACATGAAGTGGTAAGAGGTCTTCCAAAATTTAATAGCATTGGACTACATGAGTTATGTGAAGCTTGTCAACTAGGAAAGCAAACGAGGCAGCCATTCAAGAGGAGCAATTATGTGGCTCCAAATGTCTTGGACTTGATACATACGGATGTATGGGGACCAACCCAAGAGGCATCAATGGCTGGTTATAGATTTTTTGTCACCTTCATTGATGATCACTCAAGAAAGGTATGGCTGTTTTGTATGAAGCAAAAATTAGAGGTGTTTTCTATATTCAAAAGATTCAAAGTTGAAGTTGAAAAGGAAACAGGAAGGTCTATCAAAACCTTAAGGTCCGATGGTGGACGAGAATACTTCTCCAAAGAATTTTTAGATTTTCTACAAGAGAATGGAATCAAAAGGCAGTTCACTTGTAGGTACACACCTCAACAAAATGGAGTAGTTGAGAGGAAAAATAGGCAAATTGCTGAAATTGCAAGATGCATGCTCAACGAGATGAAGGTACCATTGTACTATTGGGTTGAAGCTACCACAACCGCCATTTACTTGATGAATAGGTGCACAACATCGGGAATACATCACTTGACTCCAGAAGAGGTATATTCCGGTAAGAAACCTGATCTTACACACCTCAAAGTGTTTGGATGTGTTTGCTTTGTTCACATTCCACAAGAAGTTAGAACAAAGATGGAAACAAGGTTAGAAAAATGCATTTTCATCGGCTACTCGACGGAGCAAAAAGGATACAAGTGTTACAATCATAGAACAAAGGAATTAAGAGTCTCGCGAGATGTGGTCTTTGATGAACTAATACCATGGTATGAAGATAAAGGAAAGGAAAAGATTCTTGAAGAAGATTGTGATGATTATGCAGGAACAAATCAAAGAGAAGTTCAACAATCAAGCACAAAGGCTTCAGGTCCAAGGGCATCTACATCAAATGAAGAATGTTGAACATGGAGGGGGAGTCATTCTTTGTCTCCAAATTCAGCTCATAGTAGAGCCAAAGAGGCAAGTGCTACTCCAAACAGTGAGATAGATGCAAGTGAAGAAGAATATGAAGAGGTAATCACTCCGATGGTAAAGCTAAATAGGTTAAAGAAGCAACTCTCTAAAGGCAATGAAAGAAGATCTTCAAGGACAAGATATCCAACTCAAAGGTTGAGTTATGACAGTTTTATGGCGACACATTTTGCATACATGATGCATGTTATCAAAGACAAAGAGCCTGAGACATATGAAGAAGCTTGCACACAAAAGGAATGGAAGCAAGCTATGAAAGAAGAGATCAAAGCTCTCAAAGATAATCACACATGGGAGCTAGTGCCAAAGAAAGAAGGTATGAAGATTGTTCCAAACAAATGGGTGTTTAAAGTAATGAGGAATGCTGATGGTTCACTAGATAGATATAAAGCTAGATTAGTTGCCAAAGGATTTAAACAAACACAAGGCATAGATTATGATGAAGTTTTCAGCCCCGTTGCAAAGATGGGAACTATCCGAACCTTAATAGCAATTGGTGCTTCAAGGAGATGGCCATTATATCAACTCGACATAAAAAATGCCTTTCTCAATGGAGAACTACAAGAAGAGATATACATGAGTCAACCGGTTGGATTTGAAGATGAAAACCATCCAGATTTTGTTTGCAGGTTGAAGAAGGCACTTTATGGCTTGAAGCAAGCACCAAGAGCATGGAATCAGAGATTGGTAGAGTATCTAACTAAGTGTGGATACAACCCAAGTAGTGCAGATCCTTCGTTGTACATGAAGAAGGAAGAAAATAGAGAGGTATATATTTGCATATATATCGATGACCTCATCATAACAGGAAACAATGTTACAGGGATTAAAGATATCAAAAGGAAGCTTGGTAAGGAGTTTAAAATTTCAGATCTTGGGGAGCTGAAATATTTTTTAGGAATTGAAGTTGTTTATGGAAAGAGTGGCATCTACTTGATGCAAAGGAAGTACTTTTTGGATGTTCTTTTCAGATTTGGAATGAGTGAATGCAAACCACTCACTCAACCCATTGACACAAATACAAAGATTTGTTCAAATGATGGAGAACCATTGGAAGATGTAACGACATACAAAATCATTGTAGGATCATTGATCTATGCAAACATTACAAGACTTGATTTGTCTTATGTTGTTGGTGTACTTTCTCAGTTTATGCAAGCCCCGACAAGTGAACACTTAAATTCAGTCAAGAGAGTGTTGAGATACATAAAGCATATACAGTTAATCATGCTTTGTTTTACAAGTTTGATGAAGAATTGCAGGTCAAAGGCTTTAGTGATGCTGATTGGGCAGACTCAAAGGAAGATAGAAGATCAACCTCAGGTTATGTGTTCATGATAGGAAGCAAACCTATCACGTGGAGCTCAAAGAAACAACCTACTGTTGCACTTTCATCTATGGAGGCTGAATACAGAGGATTAGCATTTGCCACATGTGAAGCAATGTGGATTAAAAAGCTTTTGGCTGATCTTGGAGTGCAAGTTGGAACCATCCCTATATATGGTGATAACATGTCAAGTATCTACTTGGCAAGCAATCCTATGTTTCATGCAAGGAGCAAGCACATAGAGGTCCACTACCATTATGTAAGGGAGAAGGTGCTGAGCAAAGATGTGGAGATAAAGTTCATTAGAACCAAAGAGCAGGTTGCAGATATTTTTACAAAGTTCTTGGATGCTTCTAAACTCAAAGGCTTCAAGGATGTGATAAATTTGAAGGACATGGATGAAGATAACTCCCAAATGAGCTTGAGGGGGAGTGTTGAAGATAAATGTACAAGCTCATTTTCATATGAGCCATGCTTGGATATATTTACCAAATATAAAGATAAAGGAAAAGTAGAGGAAAAAAGGAAAAAATAATAAAAGAAAAAGTCTAGTCAAAACTTCATGATGAGTAAGAGATACAATATCTTCCCTTGTAGTTAATAGCATGTAGTGGAGAAAGTGGTGAGTTAAGAAGAAGGCACAAACTTCTTCACATGATCATTGGTTATAAAAGTGAAGTGGGAGCACATTCAAAACAAGGAGAGAAAGAGGCAAGAGCTCCCAATAGTTGGATCTGGCCATTTTGTCATTTTGGCTTCCCTTAGACTCCTTCCAGCCACACGTCAGTTTGTACATAGCTCTGTTGTAGAGCTCATATCTCAGTGCATATGTAACCATTTTGTGTGTTTAAACATTCATTGGAAAGCTTATCTCGTGTACTTTTTGCATATCAAATATCTCTTTGAAAGCTTATGTAGTTTGTGAGATATCAGTGAAAGAGTGAAGTCTAGTTTTTCAGTATACCTGTGTAGATAGGTAGTCTATTTTGGTGGGTTAAATTTCTCGACCAAAACATATCCAAATTCCATGATTTTTATCTTGTTGGAAAGCTCTTGGTATCTACTTTCACTGTCTCAAATATCTCATTGAGATCATTTATATTCTGTGAGATATCCGTCAGATAGTAAAGTCTAATTTTACAGTGTACTTATGTGTGCAGGTGGTCTATCTTGGTGAGTTGAGTTTCCTGATCAAAACTCATCCAAATTACTTGTTTTTTATCTTGTTGGAAAGCTATTTGTGTCTACTTTCTCTATACCAAGTATCTTTGTCAAAGGATATATATTCAGAGATTTATCAGTCCGAGAGTGAAGCTCAGTTCTTCAGCATACCTGTGTGGACAGGTAGTTCATCTTTGACAGTTGTGTTTCCTAATCAAAACTTGTCCAAATTAAGTCATTTATATATTGTTAGAAAGCCCTCTTTGTCTACTTTGATTGCCTAAAGTCTCAAGTCCATTTGAGTTTTGTATTGAGAGTAGCAAGCTATCTAAGGTGCAGATGTTTGTCCAAGTGCTGGACATACAAGGGTTCACTACACACTTCCGTTGCGCATAGGAGAACTCATTCTCCACAGTTGGTATCAGAGCAAACTTGGTGCTAAAGCTTCATCAACAGAGCTAGAGATAAGGCAAAGCAAAAGAGGAAGTATAAAACAAGGAGGAGCTTCACAAACGCAAGAGCAAAGGACTATAACTATTCGAGGTAACTCTCAAAGTCTTTGATACTCTTCAATGGCTGACTTGGGTCAACAAGTAGAGAAGTTGGATAAGGATAACTATCTTGTGTGGAGGTTTAGAATGACCAACTACTTAATGGGCAAAGACTTATGGGGTATTGTGATTGGCGATGATGCTCAACCTCAAATCAATCAAGCTATGGCCACCGAAGTCCAAAGGAGGCAAGCAAAAGAATGGGAAGAGAGGAATAGGAGAGTCATGTTCCTCATTTCGCAAGTCACTACTAATGCCATGGTAGGTCATATTCAACATCTAGAGAAAGCTAAGGATGCTTGGGAAGCTCTTGAAAGAATGTATTCAACAAATACCAAAGCTAGGAAACTTCAACTCAAGAATGAGTTGAACACAATCAAGAAAAGTTCGAGTCAATCCATAGCTGAATATACTTTGAAGATTAAGGAGCTAAGCGATGCTTTGGCTTCTATTGGCACAACGGTTGAAGATGAAGATCTTGTGTGTTATACTCTCAATGGGTTGAGAGAAGATGAAAGATGGAAGCCTTTTATAACTTCCATTAACTTGAAAGATGTATATCCAGGTTTTGAACAACTAATCCCTCATCTTGTCACAGAAGAGCTTAGCTTCGGTGGTCCCAAAGGAAAGGACAGCCACAACCAAATGTTATATGCAGGTCGAGGCAAAGGAAGAAACTCAAGAGGAGGCTCAAGAGGAAAAGGAAGAGGTCAGAACCACTCCAACTACAATCAAAACAATTCGGAAGACAACAAGGATGCATCAAATGCCAACACACAAGGAAGAGGTCGAGGTAGAAGTAGAGGAAGAGGCCGAAGCTCCTACAATTCTCATAAAGGTATAACATGCTATCATTGTGGTAAAGTAGGACACTATGCTAGTGATTGTTGGCTGAAGAATGGAAGACCAAATGGAGGCAATCAAAGGAACCAAAGCAACTATGCAAGCACCTCAAGTGAAGGAAGCAAGGACACACTACTTGCAATGAGACATGAGTATAGAAGCTCTTGTGAATATGACAAAAAATGGTACATTGATTCAGGTTGTAGTAACCATATGTCATGCCAAGGAAGTTTGTTCACTAATCTACAGGTACCAAGTGGAAAAGGATGTGTTGAAACAGGTGATGATACTCAACACATGATTGAACATATTGGAGATATAAGGCTTGGAGATACAAGTAGAGCAAATGTACTATCTAATGTTCTTCATGTTCCTACAATTTCAAAGAACTTGATTTGAGTAGGACAAATGGTAGAGAAGGGTTATCATGTCATATTCAATGAGAATGGGTGCTTCATAAAGAATCCAAAGGAAGGCTTCAAGGTCATTGCTCGAGGTAGAAGAGAAGGAAGGATGTTCACTTTGGATGTCCAACATCCACATGGAAAGGTCATGTACATTCAATGTGGGAACAAGAAGATTTCAGAGCTGGACTTATGGCACAAAAGAATAGGACACATCAACATTCCAAAGCTGAAGGACATGAGCAAACATGAAGTGGTAAGAGGTCTTCCAAAATTTAATAGCATTGGACTACATGAGTTATGTGAAGCTTGTCAACTAGGAAAGCAAACGAGGCAGCCATTCAAGAGGAGCAATTATGTGGCTCCAAATGTCTTGGACTTGATACATACGGATGTATGGGGACCAACCCAAGAGGCATCAATGGCTGGTTATAGATTTTTTGTCACCTTCATTGATGATCACTCAAGAAAGGTATGGCTGTTTTGTATGAAGCAAAAATTAGAGGTGTTTTCTATATTCAAAAGATTCAAAGTTGAAGTTGAAAAGGAAACAGGAAGGTCTATCAAAACCTTAAGGTCCGATGGTGGACGAGAATACTTCTCCAAAGAATTTTTAGATTTTCTACAAGAGAATGGAATCAAAAGGCAGTTCACTTGTAGGTACACACCTCAACAAAATGGAGTAGTTGAGAGGAAAAATAGGCAAATTGCTGAAATTGCAAGATGCATGCTCAACGAGATGAAGGTACCATTGTACTATTGGGTTGAAGCTACCACAACCGCCATTTACTTGATGAATAGGTGCACAACATCGGGAATACATCACTTGACTCCAGAAGAGGTATATTCCGGTAAGAAACCTGATCTTACACACCTCAAAGTGTTTGGATGTGTTTGCTTTGTTCACATTCCACAAGAAGTTAGAACAAAGATGGAAACAAGGTTAGAAAAATGCATTTTCATCGGCTACTCGACGGAGCAAAAAGGATACAAGTGTTACAATCATAGAACAAAGGAATTAAGAGTCTCGCGAGATGTGGTCTTTGATGAACTAATACCATGGTATGAAGATAAAGGAAAGGAAAAGATTCTTGAAGAAGATTGTGATGATTATGCAGGAACAAATCAAAGAGAAGTTCAACAATCAAGCACAAAGGCTTCAGGTCCAAGGGCATCTACATCAAATGAAGAATGTTGAACATGGAGGGGGAGTCATTCTTTGTCTCCAAATTCAGCTCATAGTAGAGCCAAAGAGGCAAGTGCTACTCCAAACAGTGAGATAGATGCAAGTGAAGAAGAATATGAAGAGGTAATCACTCCGATGGTAAAGCTAAATAGGTTAAAGAAGCAACTCTCTAAAGGCAATGAAAGAAGATCTTCAAGGACAAGGTATCCAACTCAAAGGTTGAGTTATGACAGTTTTATGGCGACACATTTTGCATACATGATGCATGTTATCAAAGACAAAGAGCCTGAGACATATGAAGAAGCTTGCACACAAAAGGAATGGAAGCAAGCTATGAAAGAAGAGATCAAAGCTCTCAAAGATAATCACACATGGGAGCTAGTGCCAAAGAAAGAAGGTATGAAGATTGTTCCAAACAAATGGGTGTTTAAAGTAATGAGGAATGCTGATGGTTCACTAGATAGATATAAAGCTAGATTAGTTGCCAAAGGATTTAAACAAACACAAGGCATAGATTATGATGAAGTTTTCAGCCCCGTTGCAAAGATGGGAACTATCCGAACCTTAATAGCAATTGGTGCTTCAAGGAGATGGCCATTATATCAACTCGACATAAAAAATGCCTTTCTCAATGGAGAACTACAAGAAGAGATATACATGAGTCAACCGGTTGGATTTGAAGATGAAAACCATCCAGATTTTGTTTGCAGGTTGAAGAAGGCACTTTATGGCTTGAAGCAAGCACCAAGAGCATGGAATCAGAGATTGGTAGAGTATCTAACTAAGTGTGGATACAACCCAAGTAGTGCAGATCCTTCGTTGTACATGAAGAAGGAAGAAAATAGAGAGGTATATATTTGCATATATATCGATGACCTCATCATAACAGGAAACGATGTTACAGGGATTAAAGATATCAAAAGGAAACTTGGTAAGGAGTTTAAAATTTCAGATCTTGGGGAGCTGAAATATTTTTTAGGAATTGAAGTTGTTTATGGAAAGAGTGGCATCTACTTGATGCAAAGGAAGTACTTTTTGGATGTTCTTTTCAGATTTGGAATGAGTGAATGCAAACCACTCACTCAACCCATTGACACAAATACAAAGATTTGTTCAAATGATGGAGAACCATTGGAAGATGTAACGACATACAAAATCATTGTAGGATCATTGATCTATGCAAACATTACAAGACTTGATTTGTCTTATGTTGTTGGTGTACTTTCTCAGTTTATGCAAGCCCCGACAAGTGAACACTTAAATTCAGTCAAGAGAGTGTTGAGATACATAAAGCATATACAGTTAATCATGCTTTGTTTTACAAGTTTGATGAAGAATTGCAGGTCAAAGGCTTTAGTGATGCTGATTGGGCAGACTCAAAGGAAGATAGAAGATCAACCTCAGGTTATGTGTTCATGATAGGAAGCAAACCTATCACGTGGAGCTCAAAGAAACAACCTACTGTTGCACTTTCATCTATGGAGGCTGAATACAGAGGATTAGCATTTGCCACATGTGAAGCAATGTGGATTAAAAAGCTTTTGGCTGATCTTGGAGTGCAAGTTGGAACCATCCCTATATATGGTGATAACATGTCAAGTATCTACTTGGCAAGCAATCCTATGTTTCATGCAAGGAGCAAGCACATAGAGGTCCACTACCATTATGTAAGGGAGAAGGTGCTGAGCAAAGATGTGGAGATAAAGTTCATTAGAACCAAAGAGCAGGTTGCAGATATTTTTACAAAGTTCTTGGATGCTTCTAAACTCAAAGGCTTCAAGGATGTGATAAATTTGAAGGACATGGATGAAGATAACTCCCAAATGAGCTTGAGGGGGAGTGTTGAAGATAAATGTACAAGCTCATTTTCATATGAGCCATGCTTGGATATATTTACCAAATATAAAGATAAAGGAAAAGTAGAGGAAAAAAGGAAAAAATAATAAAAGAAAAAGTCTAGTCAAAACTTCATGATGAGTAAGAGATACAATATCTTCCCTTGTAGTTAATAGCATGTAGTGGAGAAAGTGGTGAGTTAAGAAGAAGGCACAAACTTCTTCACATGCTCATTGGTTATAAAAGTGAAGTGGGAGCACATTCAAAACAAGGAGAGAAAGAGGCAAGAGCTCCCAATAGTTGGATCTGGCCATTTTGTCATTTTGGCTTCCCTTAGACTCCTTCCAGCCACACGTCAGTTTGTACATAGCTCTGTTGTAGAGCTCATATCTCAGTGCATATGTAACCATTTTGTGTGTTTAAACATTCATTGGAAAGCTTATCTCGTGTACTTTTTGCATATCAAATATCTCTTTGAAAGCTTATGTAGTTTGTGAGATATCAGTGAAAGAGTGAAGTCTAGTTTTTCAGTATACCTGTGTAGATAGGTAGTCTATTTTGGTGGGTTAAATTTCTCGACTAAAACATATCCAAATTCCATGATTTTTATCTTGTTGGAAAGCTCTTGGCATCTACTTTCACTGTCTCAAATATCTCATTGAGATCATTTATATTCTGTGAGATATCCGTCAGATAGTAAAGTCTAATTTTACAGTGTACTTATGTGTGCAGGTGGTCTATCTTGGTGAGTTGAGTTTCCTGATCAAAACGCATCCAAATTACTTGTTTTTTATCTTGTTGGAAAGCTATTTGTGTCTACTTTCTCTATACCAAGTATCTTTGTCAAAGGATATATATTCAGAGATTTATCAGTCCGAGAGTGAAGCTCAGTTCTTCAGCATACCTGTGTGGACAGGTAGTTCATCTTTGACAGTTGTGTTTCCTAATCAAAACTTGTCCAAATTAAGTCATTTATAGATTGTTAGAAAGCCCTCTTTGTCTACTTTGATTGCCTAAAGTCTCAAGTCCATTTGAGTTTTGTATTGAGAGTAGCAAGCTATCTAAGGTGCAGATGTTTGTCCAAGTGCTGGACATACAAGGGTTCACTACACACTTCCGTTGCGCATAGGAGAACTCATTCTCCACAGTTGGTATCAGAGCAAACTTGGTGCTAAAGCTTCATCAACAGAGCTAGAGATAAGGCAAAGCAAAAGAGGAAGTATAAAACAAGGAGGAGCTTCACAAACGCAAGAGCAAAGGACTATAACTATTCGAGGTAACTCTCAAAGTCTTTGATACTCTTCAATGGCTGATTTGGGTCAACAAGTAGAGAAGTTGGATAAGGATAACTATCTTGTGTGGAGGTTTAGAATGACCAACTACTTAATGGGCAAAGACTTATGGGGTATTGTGATTGGCGATGATGCTCAACCTCAAATCAATCAAGCTATGGCCACCGAAGTCCAAAGGAGGCAAGCAAAAGAATGGGAAGAGAGGAATAGGAGAGTCATGTTCCTCATTTCGCAAGTCACTACTAATGCCATGGTAGGTCATATTCAACATCTAGAGAAAGCTAAGGATGCTTGGGAAGCTCTTGAAAGAATGTATTCAACAAATACCAAAGCTAGGAAACTTCAACTCAAGAATGAGTTGAACACAATCAAGAAAAGTTCGAGTCAATCCATAGCTGAATATACTTTGAAGATTAAGGAGCTAAGCGATGCTTTGGCTTCTATTGGCACAACGGTTGAAGATGAAGATCTTGTGTGTTATACTCTCAATGGGTTGAGAGAAGATGAAAGATGGAAGCCTTTTATAACTTCCATTAACTTGAAAGATGTATATCCAGGTTTTGAACAACTAATCCCTCATCTTGTCACAGAAGAGCTTAGCTTCGGTGGTCCCAAAGGAAAGGACAGCCACAACCAAATGTTATATGCAGGTCGAGGCAAAGGAAGAAACTCAAGAGGAGGCTCAAGAGGAAAAGGAAGAGGTCAGAACCACTCCAACTACAATCAAAACAATTCGGAAGACAACAAGGATGCATCAAATGCCAACACACAAGGAAGAGGTCGAGGTAGAAGTAGAGGAAGAGGCCGAAGCTCCTACAATTCTCATAAAGGTATAACATGCTATCATTGTGGTAAAGTAGGACACTATGCTAGTGATTGTTGGCTGAAGAATGGAAGACCAAATGGAGGCAATCAAAGGAACCAAAGCAACTATGCAAGCACCTCAAGTGAAGGAAGCAAGGACACACTACTTGCAATGAGACATGAGTATAGAAGCTCTTGTGAATATGACAAAAAATGGTACATTGATTCAGGTTGTAGTAACCATATGTCATGCCAAGGAAGTTTGTTCACTAATCTACAGGTACCAAGTGGAAAAGGATGTGTTGAAACAGGTGATGATACTCAACACATGATTGAACATATTGGAGATATAAGGCTTGGAGATACAAGTAGAGCAAATGTACTATCTAATGTTCTTCATGTTCCTACAATTTCAAAGAACTTGATTTGAGTAGGACAAATGGTAGAGAAGGGTTATCATGTCATATTCAATGAGAATGGGTGCTTCATAAAGAATCCAAAGGAAGGCTTCAAGGTCATTGCTCGAGGTAGAAGAGAAGGAAGGATGTTCACTTTGGATGTCCAACATCCACATGGAAAGGTCATGTACATTCAATGTGGGAACAAGAAGATTTCAGAGCTGGACTTATGGCACAAAAGAATAGGACACATCAACATTCCAAAGCTGAAGGACATGAGCAAACATGAAGTGGTAAGAGGTCTTCCAAAATTTAATAGCATTGGACTACATGAGTTATGTGAAGCTTGTCAACTAGGAAAGCAAACGAGGCAGCCATTCAAGAGGAGCAATTATGTGGCTCCAAATGTCTTGGACTTGATACATACGGATGTATGGGGACCAACCCAAGAGGCATCAATGGCTGGTTATAGATTTTTTGTCACCTTCATTGATGATCACTCAAGAAAGGTATGGCTGTTTTGTATGAAGCAAAAATTAGAGGTGTTTTCTATATTCAAAAGATTCAAAGTTGAAGTTGAAAAGGAAACAGGAAGGTCTATCAAAACCTTAAGGTCCGATGGTGGACGAGAATACTTCTCCAAAGAATTTTTAGATTTTCTACAAGAGAATGGAATCAAAAGGCAGTTCACTTGTAGGTACACACCTCAACAAAATGGAGTAGTTGAGAGGAAAAATAGGCAAATTGCTGAAATTGCAAGATGCATGCTCAACGAGATGAAGGTACCATTGTACTATTGGGTTGAAGCTACCACAACCGCCATTTACTTGATGAATAGGTGCACAACATCGGGAATACATCACTTGACTCCAGAAGAGGTATATTCCGGTAAGAAACCTGATCTTACACACCTCAAAGTGTTTGGATGTGTTTGCTTTGTTCACATTCCACAAGAAGTTAGAACAAAGATGGAAACAAGGTCAGAAAAATGCATTTTCATCGGCTACTCGATGGAGCAAAAAGGATACAAGTGTTACAATCATAGAACAAAGGAATTAAGAGTCTCGCGAGATGTGGTCTTTGATGAACTAATACCATGGTATGAAGATAAAGGAAAGGAAAAGATTCTTGAAGAAGATTGTGATGATTATGCAGGAACAAATCAAAGAGAAGTTCAACAATCAAGCACAAAGGCTTCAGGTCCAAGGGCATCTACATCAAATGAAGAATGTTGAACATGGAGGGGGAGTCATTCTTTGTCTCCAAATTCAGCTCATAGTAGAGCCAAAGAGGCAAGTGCTACTCCAAACAGTGAGATAGATGCAAGTGAAGAAGAATATGAAGAGGTAATCACTCCGATGGTAAAGCTAAATAGGTTAAAGAAGCAACTCTCTAAAGGCAATGAAAGAAGATCTTCAAGGACAAGGTATCCAACTCAAAGGTTGAGTTATGACAGTTTTATGGCGACACATTTTGCATACATGATGCATGTTATCAAAGACAAAGAGCCTGAGACATATGAAGAAGCTTGCACACAAAAGGAATGGAAGCAAGCTATGAAAGAAGAGATCAAAGCTCTCAAAGATAATCACACATGGGAGCTAGTGCCAAAGAAAGAAGGTATGAAGATTGTTCCAAACAAATGGGTGTTTAAGTAATGAGGAATGCTGATGGTTCACTAGATAGATATAAAGCTAGATTAGTTGCCAAAGGATTTAAACAAACACAAGGCATAGATTATGATGAAGTTTTCAGCCCCGTTGCAAAGATGGGAACTATCCGAACCTTAATAGCAATTGGTGCTTCAAGGAGATGGCCATTATATCAACTCGACATAAAAAATGCCTTTCTCAATGGAGAACTACAAGAAGAGATATACATGAGTCAACCGGTTGGATTTGAAGATGAAAACCATCCAGATTTTGTTTGCAGGTTGAAGAAGGCACTTTATGGCTTGAAGCAAGCACCAAGAGCATGGAATCAGAGATTGGTAGAGTATCTAACTAAGTGTGGATACAACCCAAGTAGTGCAGATCCTTCGTTGTACATGAAGAAGGAAGAAAATAGAGAGGTATATATTTGCATATATGTCGATGACCTCATCATAACAGGAAACAATGTTACAGGGATTAAAGATATCAAAAGGAAGCTTGGTAAGGAGTTTAAAATTTCAGATCTTGGGGAGCTGAAATATTTTTTAGGAATTGAAGTTGTTTATGGAAAGAGTGGCATCTACTTGATGCAAAGGAAGTACTTGTTGGATGTTCTTTTCAGATTTGGAATGAGTGAATGCAAACCACTCACTCAACCCATTGACACAAATACAAAGATTTGTTCAAATGATGGAGAACCATTGGAAGATGTAACGACATACAAAATCATTGTAGGATCATTGATCTATGCAAACATTACAAGACTTGATTTGTCTTATGTTGTTGGTGTACTTTCTCAGTTTATGCAAGCCCCGACAAGTGAACACTTAAATTCAGTCAAGAGAGTGTTGAGATACATAAAGCATATACAGTTAATCATGCTTTGTTTTACAAGTTTGATGAAGAATTGCAGGTCAAAGGCTTTAGTGATGCTGATTGGGCAGACTCAAAGGAAGATAGAAGATCAACCTCAGGTTATGTGTTCATGATAGGAAGCAAACCTATCACGTGGAGCTCAAAGAAACAACCTACTGTTGCACTTTCATCTATGGAGGCTGAATACAGAGGATTAGCATTTGCCACATGTGAAGCAATGTGGATTAAAAAGCTTTTGGCTGATCTTGGAGTGCAAGTTGGAACCATCCCTATATATGGTGATAACATGTCAAGTATCTACTTGGCAAGCAATCCTATGTTTCATGCAAGGAGCAAGCACATAGAGGTCCACTACCATTATGTAAGGGAGAAGGTGCTGAGCAAAGATGTGGAGATAAAGTTCATTAGAACCAAAGAGCAGGTTGCAGATATTTTTACAAAGTTCTTGGATGCTTCTAAACTCAAAGGCTTCAAGGATGTGATAAATTTGAAGGACATGGATGAAGATAACTCCCAAATGAGCTTGAGGGGGAGTGTTGAAGATAAATGTACAAGCTCATTTTCATATGAGCCATGCTTGGATATATTTACCAAATATAAAGATAAAGGAAAAGTAGAGGAAAAAAGGAAAAAATAATAAAAGAAAAAGTCTAGTCAAAACTTCATGATGAGTAAGAGATACAATATCTTCCCTTGTAGTTAATAGCATGTAGTGGAGAAAGTGGTGAGTTAAGAAGAAGGCACAAACTTCTTCACATGATCATTGGTTATAAAAGTGAAGTGGGAGCACATTCAAAACAAGGAGAGAAAGAGGCAAGAGCTCCCAATAGTTGGATCTGGCCATTTTGTCATTTTGGCTTCCCTTAGACTCCTTCCAGCCACACGTCAGTTTGTACATAGCTCTGTTGTAGAGCTCATATCTCAGTGCATATGTAACCATTTTGTGTGTTTAAACATTCATTGGAAAGCTTATCTCTTGTACTTTTTGCATATGAAATATCTCTTTGAAAGCTTATGTAGTTTGTGAGATATCAGTGAAAGAGTGAAGTCTAGTTTTTCAGTATACCTGTGTAGATAGGTAGTCTATTTTGGTCGGTTAAGTTTCTCGACCAAAACATATCCAAATTCCATGATTTGTATCTTGTTGGAAAGCTCTTGGCATCTACTTTCACTGTCTCAAATATCTCATTGAGATCATTTATATTCTGTGAGATATCCGTCAGATAGTAAAGTCTAATTTTACAGTGTACTTATGTGTGCAGGTGGTCTATCTTGGTGAGTTGCGTTTCCTGATCAAAACTCATCCAAATTACTTGTTTTTTATCTTGTTGGAAAGCTATTTGTGTCTACTTTCTCTATACCAAGTATCTTTGTCAAAGGATATATATTCAGAGATTTATCAGTCCGAGAGTGAAGCTCAGTTCTTCAGCATACCTATGTGGACAGGTAGTTCATCTTTGACAGTTGTGTTTCCTAATCAAAACTTGTCCAAATTAAGTCATTTATAGCTTTTTAGAAAGCGCTCTTTGTCTACTTTGATTGCCTAAAGTCTCAAGTCCATTTGAGTTTTGTATTGAGAGCAGCAAGCTATCTAAGGTGCAGATGTTTGTCCAAGTGCTGAACATACAAGGGTTCACTACACACTTCCGTTGCGCATAGGAGAACTCATTCTCCACACACTAGATTATGAGAGGAATGCCGCAAGATGGGTCATAGGCCATGTTTGCCAAGAGAGCTTTTGGAATGGGACTTCTACTCGTTCTTTTGTTGTATGTACTTTATGGAATGTGTCATTATGTGCTTTCCATGAGAGAGAGAGAGAGAGAGAGAGAGAGAGAGAGAGAGAGAGAGAGAGAGAGAGAGAGAGAGAGAGAGAGAGAGAGAGAGAGAGAGAGAGAGAGAGAGAGAGAGAGAGAGAGAGAGAGAGAGAGAGAGAGAGAGAGAGAGAGAGAGAGAGAGAGAGAGAGAGAGAGAGAGAGAGAGAGAGAGAGAGAGAGAGAGAGAGAGAGAGAGAGAGAGAGAGAGAGAGAGAGAGAGAGAGAGAGTCATATTAACGTCTTTTGGAGGCCAAACTTGGCCTATGAGACAAAAACCATGTACAAGTGTAGTAACCCTATGTAGAAGATGAAATGAAATAAAAAGTATATCGCTACTCAAAGCAATATAGGGTTGGAAAAGGCTGGGGAGACGTGGCTCTGACTTTGCAGATAGTGGCCACCTAATACATGGGGGATCCATAATGTGAGTAAAACACCCTAGCTATTGGTGATGGGTGGAGGTGGGTGTAGTATGTGGTACATCGGCGGTGGTCTGAGTGCCTCCTGAAGGAAGACAACCCAGGGGGTGGTGGTACGCCTATACTCCATCATGTGGTCGTAGGCTGTCTTGATGCGTGAGATATCCTCTTGATATAGTCGTGGTCGACGATATCCGCCCATGCGTGGTCGGCGCCGTGCTCTCTGTGCTATTGCCCCGTGGAGTGTGAGCCCTATAGATGGACCTCCCTGATGTAGCTAAGCTCGCTGAAAGAACTGGGTAATGGTCTGCTGGGTACTCACTCGTGACTGATGTGTGGGCTGTAGTGACCGCTCTCGCCTCTCGTATGTTGTTGTGAGGAAGTGTCCCAAGCGTCGCTGGTCTCCCATATTCATGCACAATGGGAGTGAATCCTCTATCTGGAACCGTGCTCATAGGTCTAAGTATGCAGGGCATCTGATAACAAAATGCTCCTCACTCTCTACCTCTGTCTCGCATACTGGGCACCACCTCTCCTCACGGGGGACTCCCCTGGATCGACCCCTCAATCTCGAGCTGATGTGATGAAACCCAGAGTTGCCCAATGACGACTCGAAGGTGGTGGGGTAGATATGTTTGCATGTATCTCGGAATCTCGATGAAGCCCTTGTCCGATATATGTAGAAAATGCTCACGGTAATAGAGCATATTCGGTGGCAATGTATCCTTAGGGCTCAGCCATGTCCTCTGTATGCATGTATGCCATATCTCCTGATGAATGTCCCTATTCGTCTCGTGATGAGAGAGCGAGTAGGTGGGTGCATGTGAGTCGTACTATAGTGGTGGTAGCCTGTCTATGTCAAAGCCATGGTGGGCCAACCAGTCTAGTGTCTGTGCATACCATGAGGAGGTGTCGCCTGCTAATGCCATATCACGTGATGCCTGGAAAGCACGATAAGCAATGCGCTCTGTATCCATGCTCCGGAGTTTGTGTAATAGGCATACTGTCTAGAATAGTGGCTCAACTAGCATCGGTGGTGTAGCGAGCTTTGCTGTAATGATATCATGTGGTACTGAAGGCTTGTTGCGGATAAGTCTGGAAATCATGAGGATCTGTGGCCTCTCCAGTGCTGTCCATACTGATGTGGCTAATCTTGGTCCCCATATGGCTGCCCCATATATGAGAGAGAGAGAGAGAGAGAGAGAGAGAGAGAGAGAGAGAGAGAGAGAGAGAGAGAGAGAGAGAGAGAGAGAGAGAGAGAGAGATTGGGTGCCATTTGTATCACCAATGGAGATTTCCTTGTGAGAGGATTTGCTTCCCCCATGATGACCATGGGATCTACCATGTGATGGAGGACTCATTCCTTGAATTGAGCCATCGATGACATTTACCTTGTGATGAGGACTATGATCTTTAGGAGTCAACGAAGTGGTATTTGTCATGAGGTTGAAGAATTCATTTCCTCAACATATCGCTTAGGAGAGATGCATGTGTTGGAAGTAGGGTGGGCCTCAATAACAATAGTAATCATAGGTTTATAGGATCTTTCAACACATGAACCTTAGCATATACACCTTAATACTCAAATAGAGACAAGTGAGAGATAGTAGACAAGATTTTTCAAGTGTAACGGTAAGCAAATGTCCTACCTACACTATTTTTTATAAATGTCAATTACAATGTGTGTAGATGATTACAAACTTTGAATCTAGGTAGAAATAGGGAACTAGATACAAGAATTTGTGTATAAAGTGCCTAAGAGGTATGAAGTGTGTGTGCATGTGAGAATGTAGAGAATATGAACAATTTAGAATTGTTTTACAACAAACCCTAATTTTGAAATTAGGGTTAAAAAAACTCTAAATCAGAAACTTGTGACTTAACAAGTGACGGATTGATATAGACTTGCTACTCATAGTAAATCGGCAAGGATGTTGATGGTTTGTTGATACAAACTCCTCCATGGTTGCACCAGAGGTATGAAGAGTGTGTATATGAGAATATAGAGAATATGAACAATTTAGAATTGCTTCACAGCAAACCCTAATTTTGAAATCAGGGTTTTAAAACCCTAAATTAGAAACTAGTGACTTAACAAGTGATGGACTGATATAGACTTTCTACTCACAATAAATCAGCAAGGATGTTGATGGTTGGCTGATACAAACTCCTCCACAGTTGCACCAAAGGTAGAGCATACCGCTAAGTGTATAGAACACTTCCTCCAAGGTAGATCTCCTCCTCCAAGCTTGTGTGCCTTGAGCACTCCTTGAGCTGATACCCAAGAGTGACCCAATAGCCTTCTTTTATAGGATTATGGATTGCCCACCATGGCTTTTCAAAAAAGCTAACGGAAAAGCAAAGAAATCATGCGATCATTAAATTTTTGTGATAGGATTATTTTGAAGTGAAAAAATTTAGTGTTCACATGATTTCTTTGCTTTCTCGTTAGCTTTTTTGAAAAGCCATCGTGGGGAGTCCATAATCCTATAAAAGAAAGCTATTGGGTTACTCTTGGGTATCAACTCAAGGAGTGCTCAAGGCACACAAGCTTGGAGGAGGAGATCTACCTTGGAGGAAGTGTTCTATACACTTAGAGGAGGTGTGCTATATCTTTGGTGCAGCTGTGGAGGAGTTTGTATCAGCCAACCATGAGCATCCTTGTTGATTTATTGTGAGTAGCAAGTCTATATCAATCCATCACTTGTTAAGTCACTAGTTTCTGATTTAGGGTTTTTGAAACCCTAATTTTATCACGGACAAAGGAAACTATCTTGAACCTCAAATTCCATGTGACTTTTATATCTCATGATTGGTTCAGAATTTGGAGAAACCAATGCTTCCATTGCGTCCTGAACGTGTCAAAACCCTAAGATCGATTGTCTTCTTGCTTGATTTTGATATCCAAAGATTATGTTTCAAATTGATAATATCATCAATTATATCATTAATTCATAACTGGCTTTGATGAACCGCCCTTGAAAATCTATATAAGGAGGGGTTGACCATATGCATACTTAGTCTTGCCAATGCTAGTCTTGGGAGCTCAAGGAGACTCGATCTCCAAGGAAGTACTTTCTAAGTTTTTGTTCGAGTTCTAGTCTTGTGCCTTGTTCTAGTCTTGTCTAGTCTAGTTCTTGGACATCCTGTCTTGTCCTTTTGTGATCTCGTCGTACAAGATCCTTTCTAGTTACTTCTTGTATCTAGTTCATCTCCCTGAAGGGAGTTCTTGTTATCGAGATATCTTGTTTCATACCTACGATCCCGAGTTGTGGGATCTTTTGCATCATCTCTAGTTGAGTTATATATACCTATTAGTCTCGGGTTATGGGAAATCTTGTATCAACTATTTATTCTTGTATCATTTCCCTACGTGGGTGATCTTGTAATCGAAAGTGTAATTATGAAATCTTGTCTGCTCTAGTAAGAGGGCACAATCTAATGCTCCCCTAACAATTTGGCAAGACTCCCTTCATCAAGACCAGACACCATGGAGATTATTCGAGAAGAAATTTTGTCTCCACTTAGTCATTCAACAACAAGTCCAAGAGATACGAGAAAACCAAGAAGGCATTCAACAACAAAGTATTCAAGATATAATCACAAAACTTCAAAGGCAAATTCAAGAGTTGCATATCATGGTAAATCAATCTTCTTCATGTACCCCCATGATAACCAATATGAAGAAAAGTCCAAAAGTGAGCATGCCTAAGAAATTTGATGGAACAAGATCTAAGGTTCGAGGATTTTTGCAACAAGTGAAGCTGTTCATAAGAATACATCTTGATAGGTAATCAGATGATGTTGGAATTAGACGTCTGCGGAAGCACGTGAACAACACAAGGAAGAAGAAGAAGCTTGGAGCACAACACACAATATTGAATGTATTAATAGAGAATGTACAAAGATAAGTAGCCCATTAGGGTAATAGGCATATATACAAGCCGGGGGAAAAAAACCTCCTAAAGAGGGAAAAAAGTGCCTCGGCAGTCCTAGAGTGTTCACACACATCACTACCTAAATATATCAACAAATCCCCCTTGGGAGTGATGTGGTGAACAAGGAGTTGGCACTCATGTATAAGGAAGTGCCAAACTATGTGGAAATCACTCCACAAAAGGAAGTAAGCCCAAAGCTTTGCGGAAAGCTTCACACTTTTCCCTAGGTAGAGCCTTCGTGAAAAGGTTTGCAATGTTCTCTTGCGTGGGCACATATGCCAAGATGATCTTCCCAACAGAGAACCTCTCCCTGATATAATGATAATGCACCTCAATGTGCTTAGTACGAGCATGGAACACATGGTTTTTTGCAACTACCAATGCACTCTGACTATCAGTGGAGATGCTGGTGGCAGAAGACTGACCAACACCCAAATTAGCCATAGGGCGTCTGAGCCACACACACTCAACAATCGTGAAAGCTGCCCTATACTCAGCCTCACAACTAGAAGTGGCCATAGTAGGTTGCTTCTTGCTCAAGCAAGATATACATGAGCTACCAAGCATGAAGCAAAAGCCACTTGTGGACACACGAGTGTCATAGCAACTAGCCCAGTCTGAGTCAGAAAAAGCATGCAAATCTGGCGGTAGTGATCGCCCCTTGGGATAAAACAACCCAAGTAGCCGAGTACCACTCAAGTAGCGAAAGATGCGCTTAACCGCCTGCCAATGCTTGACATCTGGGCAATGCATAAACTTGCTTATCTGTGAGACAACAAACTGAATATTTGGCTGAGTAATGCATAAGTAAATCAAGCATCCAACAACATGCTGATAGAGGACAACATCAAATGCATCTCCAGCATCATGAAGACTTAATCGTAAACCTGTCTCCATAGGAGTGGCAATAGGCTTACAGTCTTCAAGGCCAAAACATTGTAATAATGTGTCAAATATATTTTGTTTGACACAAAGCCATTCCACCATCAACTTGCATAAACTGAATGCCTAAATAGTGATGCAAATACCCCAAATTAGACATCTCAAATGAGGCATGTAAATCAGCCTTAAAATCAACAATATGCCTTTCATGAGGAACAATGAGCAGCATGTCATCAACATAAACCACAATGATCAGAAGTACATCATTAGCACGCTTAACATATAAGGTGCTTTCAGTTGGACTGTTCACAAAACCATATGCAATCAGATAGCATGTATCTTTTCATACCAAGCACGTGGTGCTTTGCTTTAAACCATATAATGCTTTCTTGAACCTGCACACCTGGTTTTCATGCCCTTTCTGCACAAAGCCACAAGGTTGAAAAATACACTTCTTCATGCAAGTCACCATTCAGAAATGCTGTTTTAATGTCCAGTTGATGTACATTCCAACCATGATGAGTTGCAAGTGCACAGATGCTATGAACTCTAGTCATACGGCAAGTAGGAGCAAAGGTTTCATCAAAATCAATGCCTTTTTCCTGTGCATAACCCTTTGCAACAAGCCTAGCTTTATACCTGTCAACTGTACCATCAGGCCTACGCTTCAACTTGTATGCCCACTTAGTACCAATGGCCTTCTTGCCAGGTGGCAAGTCACATAAAGACCAAGTACCATTCTTCATCATAGCATCATATTCAGATTGCATAGCAGCCATTCAATTTTTTGAATTTTGTGCTTCATCAAATGAAATAGGCTCATTCTCATCACAGAGATTAGATGCGGCCATAGCATAGCAATCTGATGCAAAAGAAGCACTATGAGAGCCTAAACAAGTACGATATAATAGAGATGCATCTAATTTGTTGTCACACAAAGTCTGCACCAACCATTTTGGCATAGTTTTTGCCTTCTTAATATCAGCTCTCTCATCAACAAGTGCATCATGTAAATATGCATCAGAAATAGGATGATCTACATCATCACATGAAACCTGCAAAGGCTAAGAAGTTGCCTCTTTAGGACCAACACTAGACTGTCCACCTGTAACAAGAGGTAGCAAAGTATCATACATGTCTTTGGAGCTAACATATATCTCCTTAGTACATGAAAGAAATGGCTGAACAACATCTTCCACAAAAACATCACGGCTAACCAGAATGCATTTAGTTTGTGGATGATACAAATGATAGCCTTTACTTTCAGAACTGTACCCAATAAAAATACATTTTACTACTTTATCATCCAATTTACTGCGATGTTGTTCAGGCACTAATGCATATGCCAAACAACAAAAAACACGCAGATGAGCAACAGATGGCTTGTGATCATGCCAAGCCTCATATGGAGTGATAGACTGCAGCGCTTTAGTGGGATACCTGTTAACATATGCTGCATATGATAGCCTCAAGCCAGAAACTATGTGGTAAATCTTGACTTTTGACCATACACCTCGCCATCTCCATGAGTGACCTGTTCTTTTGTTCAGTAACTCCATTTTGTTGAGGTGTATACGACACCGTACACTGCTGTTTTATCCGACGTTCAGCCAGAAATGCATTAAAAACAGAAGACATATATTCCCTCATCGATCAAAACGAAGGGTGCCCATTTTACATGCTGACAGATTTTCAGCCAAAACCAAAAATTGTTTGAAGCACATGAACACTTCAGAATTTTCCTTGAATGGATATACCCATGCATGCGTGGAAAAATCATCCATGAAGGTCACGAAGTAAAGATAATTTCCAAAAGAAGGTGTCTACATATGACCACAGACACACTATGTACAAGCTGCAATTTTTGAGTAGTCCGAACTGAACCATCTTTTGGAAAGGAGGAACACTGCATTTTGCCCAAAATATAGCCTTCAAAAACATGTTTTCGGGTGCCTCGAGTTTAGGCAAAGAGGACACCATTTTAGATTTCTACCGGCGTAGCAAACTAGCAAAATTGAGATGATCAAAGCGTGCATGCCAAAGCTTTGCATCTGACATAGCCTGAGAATCATGTACTGCACATGTCAAATCATTTACAGATCTTTCATAGTCTATGAGCTTATACAACCCACGACATAAAATGCCAGAAGCAATAATCAGGTCGCCATTTGAGAGATGATGAACTGTATATCTGTCATCATCAACAAATTTCACAACCAAGACAATCTTGGTTAATGCAGAGACTGATAACAGATTTTTCTTGATCCCTGGCATAAACAAAGAATCTGACAAATATAAAGAACTACCATCAATAGTAGTCAAAATGATCTTACCAACTCCCATAACATGATAAGAGGAGTTGTTGGTGCATGTAACAGTATTCCCTGTAGGGGCAGGCTCAAGTGAAGAGAAGAGACTGTGCTGCGAGGTAACATGTTTGATCGCCCCACTGTCAAAGTACCAAACATCTGAGTCTACTGCAGACATGCACTACTCATGAGAAGATGGGTCAAAACTGCTAACATTAGTAAACACCCATTCTTCTTCCTGCACAAGATTAGCAGACTCTGTTTTTGGTGTAGAGGCCTCTGCAACAACCATTCCAGCCTCTTTCTTCTTTGCCTCTTTAGCAGCCAGTTTTGGACAGTTCTTTATGATATGACCATTTCCTTTATAGTACTTGCAAAACAATTTCGGCTTTTTTGATTTCTTATCATCTTTGTCTTCCCTCTTCAATTGTGCAAAATTAGCACATTTTTGCTTACTAGTTGAAGAGCTCCATTTTCCTTTGCCCTTCTGACTAGCCAAGAAAGCTTAATCTGCAACACGCATAATGGACCGGTTTTGCCTGGACTGATCTTCCTGCAATAGAATAGAGACTAACTCCTCAAACAACAAGGCATTTGGATTGCCTTTCATCATCAACCGAAGAGTAGAAGCAAAACTCTGATATGAATCAGGAAGACCATTCAGAACGGTCTGCATAAGTGAGCTATCTGGTATAACGTCATCAACAGAAATCAAATGTTCCTTCAAGTCTTTGATCTTTGTTAGAAAACTGTCCATAGAATCACCTTCATTCATGTGTTCACTCTCCAACTGTTTTCGGAGGTAAGCAACACGAGCCTCATTCCTAGCTTGATATAATGTGGTAAGTGTATCCCAAGCATCCTTAGCTATTCTACAAGAGCGAATGTGAGGAATAATGACACGTTTAACAGATAGAGCTATCAATGCATGTGCTTGGGCATCTCTTCCATCCCAACAAATTTGCTCTGTAGTAGGTGCAGCAGGAACCGCAACACGAATAGGAATATGTAGAATATCATCTTCGACACCTTGTGCATCATCTTCAATACCTGTAGTTGTAACAGTTGCAGGTGTGATAGGACATTTTTCAACACCCTACACAATGTTATACAATCCTTTTGCAACCAATACATGTCGCATCATATGAACCCACAACGGGTAATTGGTACCATCCAACTTATCCTCAACAGCCAACATACGGAATACATCACTGCTTTTAGCCATGGTCGGTGACTAAACTACCTTGATGCAGAAAATTGACTGTAACTCACAAAGTTGAACGGAACTACGTAGACGAGTTCTGCTAAACCTGTAGCAGACTTCAAGATGCTTATATTGACGAACTGAAATAGGTATACCTTTGGCACAAAAAGACAAAATAGCCTGCACAAGCACTACGATAATGCGTTCGAAGATCAAAACGAGCTTAGATCGCGATTTCGACACGATAGAACTAAGCTGTTTTGATCTTTGAAACACCTTGAGTATGCTCGCCAAATTTCGTGCGAATCTGAGACTACAACCGGAGAGGTGTAGATGACACCCTACATGAAGCGGTGACCTACTCTGATACCAATTGTTGGAGTTAGATGTCTGCAAAAGCATGCAAACAACACAAGGAAGAAGGAGCTTGGAGCACAACACACAATAGTGAATGTATTACTAGAGAATGTACAAAGATAAGTAGCCCATTAGGGTAATAGGCATATATACAAGCCGGGGAAAAAAAACCTCCTAAAGAGGGAAAAAGTGCTCCGGAAGTCCTAAAGTGTTCACACACATCACTACCTAAATATATCAGTATATGATGCTTCTCAAGTGGGACTCATAGGAACTCTGTTATATGGTCCTACTCTTTCATGGTTTGCACATATCTTAGAGAAGAACATAGATATTTTATATGATTTCAAGGTCTTTGTTCGAGAATTTATATCCTCTTTTAGAGATACCAATTTTTCACGTGTTGCTGAGACAAAGCTAAGGATGCTATATCAAGGAAATAGACTTGCTTCTATCGATGCATCAGAATTCGGATAAATCATTTGTGATCTCATATAAAATGAAGATTATTTTATTAACCAATTTCGATGAGGCCTACGTGATGATGTCAAGGAACTCATGTTAACCATGCCCGAGGTAAATACTTTGAATGAATTCATGAATGAGGCAATCGAGTGTGAGAGTAGGTTGTTCAAGAGAAAGCAAGAGAAGATGATTTCTACTCAAGATTGAGAATAAAAATTTATTTAAGTCCCTTAACAACACGTGCTGGAAGAATCTCAACCAGAACCTATATAGTTGGATAACATCACGGTCAATCGACTTATACCAAAGGAAAGAAAGCATCGAAAAGACAATGGATTATGTTTTTATTGTGGAGATCATGATCATATGGTATTCAAATGTCCTAAGAAGAAGAAGCAAGTTGGAATTAGGAATTCTACAATCACCATTCCACACTAAAAGGATTATCATCAAAATCAAAAGAGGAGTATTTCCCATCATGAGAATCATGCCCTTGATTTTGTACCTAGATATACTACAAACCCTTTCGAGTTTCATCATGGATATCCATCATCATCATCTTCTTCCTGTTTTGAATTGATGATATCATCAATTCGTAACCGCCTTTGATGAGCTTCCCTTGAAAACCTATATAAGGAGGGGCTAGCCACATACATACTCAGTCTTGTATCTAGTTCATCTCCTTGAAGGGAATTCTTGTTATCGAGATATTTTGTTTCATACCTACTTTTCGGGGTCTTGTCTATCATCTTTAGTCAAGTTATCCATACCTATTAGTCTCGGGTTGTGGGACTTCTTGTATCAGCTACATATTCTTGTATTATTTCCTCTAAGTGGGTGATCTTGTAATTGAAAGTATAATTCCAAAATCTTGTCTAGTCTAGTCAGAGGGCACAATCTAGTGCTCCCCTCGTAAATTTCAGAATTAGGGTTTATTATAAAACAGTTCTTAACTATTCATATTCTCTACATTCTCACATGTACACACTCTTCATACCTCTTAGACACTTTACACACATTCTTGTATCTAGTTCCATATTTCTACCTATTCAAATTTTGTAATCATCTACCCACATTGTAATTGAAATTTATATAAAATAGTATAGGTAGGCTATTTGCTCATCGTTACACTTGAAAAATCTTGTCTAATCTCTCTCTATCTCTCACTCATCTCTTTTTGAGTATTCAGATGTATATGCTAAGGTTCATGTGCTGGAAGTTCTTATAAACTTGTGATTAATATTTTTATTGAGACCCACCCCACTTGCAACATTTGGTATTAGAGCATAGTTGACATATACCCTTGACGAGATGAGTGATTATAGACTTGAGAATGAAGACAAGCTTGAGGGAATGTATAACTATCCCATGTGGAGTTTTATGGTGATGAATTTGTTAGTATTAAAGGACTTATGGAATATTTTCAATGGCACTTATCCAAGGCCAAGACAAGTAAGAGAAGAAGCTACTTCATCTTCTAAAAGACTTGTTGTTCCTATTTCTGCTCAACATGAGGTTAATGAAGAAGAAGAAGAAGAAGGAACTACTTTATCACTAGGAGTTCATACTACTACCAGATTACTTCCTACAAAAGAGCAATCCAGATGGGATTCAAGGGATGCACAAGCACTTTCATATATTATTGTGGAAGTCAAAAGGCATATTATACCACAAATCAGGTCATGCACGATCTCTCATCGGGCTTGGTTCAAGTTGGAGAATCTCTATCAGAGTAGAAACCTTGCTAGGAAAGCTCATCTATCGGGACACCTTGCCAACACAAGGATGATAGTTGGTCAACCATATATTTTGAAGCTCAAAGATTTACGAGATCAATTGCTCAATGTGGGAGTCAATATTTTAGATGAAGTGATGTTAAATATACTTCTAAACTCACCTCCATCTAGATATCATTCATCTGTTACTTCTTTCTCTCTCTCTACAAGAGATAGAGAACTTTCATTTGAAGAGTTGCAGTTCCTATTACTTCAAGATGAAGATCAACAAAAGAGTATGGAAGATAATGATGAAGCCATATTATCATCATCAAAGGATAAGAAGAAGAAGGAGACCACCAAGAAGGAGAAGAAGAGTTAACAAACTAAGAAGGAAATTAATTCTTCTACTCTAAAACTTCTAGTCTGATCCCTAATGCTTCCTCTACACCCACAGAAAATTATGTTACTACATCTATTTTAAAGAAAGGAATTGACCGTTACTATGATAAACCATGTCATTTCATAACAGAATGTAGAACAAGGATTTTTAATGAGAAGAAGAAAGCATCAGGTAATAGTGCTGAAGATGAATCAAAAACTAAATCTTCAAAGGAAGAAACTTATGCATGTGTTACTATTGAAGAATTAGTTTTTGATAAGGAAGCATTAAATACAATCTCTGATAATGCTTGGATTTTTGATTTTGGAGCTACTAAACATATGAGAGGTTGCAGAAAGGTATGTTCTTCTCTTACTAACTATTCAAGTAGAAGAGTGACTATTGCAGATGGTCATGATTTGGATGTTGTAGGTATTGGAGAACTAAATTTAAATTCAATAGCATTTCACAATGTCTAATACTCTTTATGTACCAGAAATAAAGAAGAATTTTCTCTTTATTTCTATTGTCTTGTTAGATGGTTTTAAAGTTGTTTTTAAGAAAGATTCATATCAGATCCTCTCATCTAATGAGGAGCATTGTTCACTTCAAGGTGAAACAAAATTCGCATGTTTTTGTTATCTAGAATTAGTCATGCTAATGTTGTTAGATCTTCTATACCTAAGAAGAATATGAAGTTATGGCATGCTAGATGTGGTCATATCAGTTACACATCTCTCAAGCACATCAAAGATCATAATGTGGTGGAGAGTTTGCCTACTTTTGCTTTAACAGATGATGCAAGATCATATGAAGGATGTCTTCAAGGAAAAGCTTCATAAAATTCCTTTCAAGAAACATGGATATATTAAGGCTACAAAGAAGTTGCAGATCATACATTCAAATATGAATGGTTCTTTGAGAACAAATTTCATGCAAGGTTTCAGGTATTTTGTTACTTTCACTGATGATTTCTCAAGATATTCATGGATTTATGGACTTGAAGTAAAGTCAAACGTCTTTCTTACTTTCAAGAAGTTCTTGTCAGGGAGCACTAGATTGTGCTCTCTGACTGCAAAGAACATCCACATAGGGAAAATAATACAAGAATAAGTAACTGATACAAGACATCGCATAACTCAGGACTGATATGTATGAATAAGTGGACTAGAGATGATATAAGAGATCCCACAACTCGGGACTGTAGGTATGAAACAAGATATCTTGATTATAAGAATTCCCTTCAGGGAGATGAACTAGATGCAGGAGATAACTAGAAAAGATCTTGTATTACAAGAGGACAAGACAAGATGTCCAAGAACTAGACTAGAGAAGACTAGAACAAGAACTGGAACTGGAACTTGGAAGGTACTTACTTGGAGATCGTGACTCCTTGGACTCCCAAGAATGGCATTGACAAGACTGAGTATGCATGTGGCTAGCCCCTCCTTATATAGGTTTTCAAAGGGTGGTTACGAGTTGATAATATCATCGATGATGTCATTAACTTGAAACAAGATCCCCGGGTGAACCAATCATGAACTATAGAAAGTGAAATGACATCTAAGATTTAAGATGGTTTTCTTTGTGTCCATGACATCACTCCCCCTCAAGCGATAAGCTCCACGAGGAGCGGCCATGTTCCAAAATGAAGGACCTAGTTGATCAACTTGGAAGCATTGGAGAAATCATTGAAGAGGAGCAGATTGTAAGACAAGTGATCAATGGAATCAAGGAAGATGATAAATGGGAAGCCTTCACCATAGCAATGGATCTATACATGGATATGCAGGTACCTGATTTCAATACTTTGATGGGGCAACTATTCACTCATGAAGCCAAGCTTGTGAAGAACAATCACAACTCAAATGGTAATCACTCCTTAGCCCTATACATTGATAAAAATAAGAGTAAATATAGCAAAGGCAAAGGCAAAATATCAGATGATGAAGCTAGTACCTCCCAAGCTAATTTTGTAGGAAAAGATAGAGGTACAAGAGGAAGAGGCAGAGGAGGTAGACAAGGCAGGGGGAGATTCCAAAGTCCCTCTCCATGTGCCATATGTGGATTGACTAGCCATACAACTAAGAATTATTTCACGAATCCTATGAATCAAAGAGGAAGAGGCTTCAATGGAGGAAGCTATGGAAGAGGAAGATCAAACAATTTCAATGGCTACAACAACAACATCTACAACAACACAATAAACAAGGAGGATATAGAGGAAGAAGAGATTACAACAATTACATTGAAGAGCAGAGACAAGACGACTCACTTTTGTTGATGAACATGACCATGAAGCAAGGTAAAATAGATGAGCATGTGTTCTATATAGATTCTGGTTGTTCAAATCATGTAGCAAGAAGTGTGGCATTATTATCTGATTTAGAAGATCCAAGGAACAGACATGAGGTTCAAACAAGAGATGACACAAGGCACTCAGTTGAAAATATTGGAAATGTGAAGACACCAGATCAAAATATGAATCTACTCAGTAAGGTATTGTATGTACCTACAATAACCAAAAATTTGATAAGTGTTGGACAAATTGTAGAGAAAGGATTGCATGTAAGGTTCACAAGAAATGGAGCATTTTTTGAAGACCCTCAAAAGGATTCAAGAGGATTGCAAAAGGTGATAAGATAGGTAGACTCTTTACATTTGAATTCCAAGACACTAGGAACATAACACTATTCAACTATGGAGGACAAACCTTATCAGAACTAGAAGTGTGGCACAAAAGATTAGCTCACATAGGTGAAAGAAGTTTGAAGCACATATGCAGGGATCAAAGTGTGCTTGGTCTACCAAATATATCCAAGCAACATATGATATATAAATGCAGTGCATGTCAATTTGGGAAGTCTCATCAATAATCCTTTATGAAGAAAGGTTACATCCATGGTGATCTATTGGAGCTAGTCCACACAGATGTTTGGGGATCTAGCAAGGAACCTTCAATTTCAGGATCTAGGTATTATGTATCCTTCATTGATGATTGTAGCAGATAGACCATTCTATACTTCATGAAGCATAAGCATGAAGTCTTGAATTGTTTCAAGAAATATCTTGCTCTTGTTGAAAATCAAACAGGAAAGACCTTGAAAAGGCTAAGGTGAGATGGAGGGAGAGAATACTTCTTCCATGATTTTGATGCACATCTCCAAGATAGAGGCATCAAAAGAGAGATCACCACCATATACACTCTAGAACAAAATGGAGTGGCAGAGAGAAGGAATAGGACCATTGTGGAGGAAACAAGGTCCATGCTTAATAAGTAGAAATTACCCAACTACCTATGGGCAGAGGCTATGTCCACAACCACTTATCTCATCAATAGGCTCCCATCCAAAGCATTGGATGGGATGACACCATATGAATCTTGGAATGGAAGGAGGCCTAGCATAGATCATTGCAAGATATTTGGATGCATAGCTTATGCACATGTTCCATCACAAATCAGAGGTAAATTGGATCCCAAGGTAGAGAAATGTGTGTTTATAGGATATGATCTAAATAAAAAAGGGTATAGGTTGCATACTCCAAGTACTAAAGGCTTTATTGTTAGCAAAGATGTCTTTGATGAAAACAACTCTTGGTTTGAAGATGACTACAGAAAAGTTAAGCTACCTTATGATCTAGAGGAGGACTTTCCAACACTCTAGAAGGTAAATGACCAACAACATGAAGGTACAAGTGACTCTGATGATGATCAAAATACACCAAAGAGGAACTTTAAGGCATGGAACAACAAAGGCAAAGAGAAGGTACAAGAATTGAGAGATATTGCAGAATCCTCTCAACAAAGAACAAGGAGATCAACTAGGGAAAGGAAGAAACCAGAAAGGTATGGATTTGACACTTCACTGGTCACTAAGCATTCAATCTATATTGCTCAGGATATCAACTCAGAGGAGCCATCAACCTTTGAAGAAGGAAACAAGAAATCAAAGTGGAAAGAAGCAATGGAGGAAGAGATACAAGCACTCCAAGAAAATCAGACTTGGGATCTAATTCCCAAGAAACCATCCATGAAGTCATTAGATCTAGGTGGATCTATAAGGTAAAAAGGAATTCAGATGGTTCAATAAATAGGTATAAAGCAAGAATTATGGCTAAAGGGTTTGCTTAGACCCAAGGAATTGATTATGAGGAGACCTTCTCTCCTGTGGTAAAGATGCCAACAATTAGAGTTCTCATAAGTATAGTTGCTTCAAGAAATTGGAACATCTATCAGATGGATGTAAAAAAGGCATTCTTAAATGGATGGATTTTAGAGGAAGTGTAAATGGTACAACCTCCTAGATTTGTTGATGGATTACACCCTGAGTATTTATGCAAACTCAAAAAAGCTCTCTATGGACTCAAGCAATCTCCTAGAGCTTGGAACCATAGACTTGTCAGTTTCTTGCAGGACAAAGGATTCAAATTGAGCAATACTAATTCTTCACTTTTCATTAAGAAGAATAAGTTTGAAGTTATATATCTATGCATGTATGTAGATGATAACATTCTTATAGGTGATGATGCAGATGGAATTAGAAAGATCAAGGCTTAAATGAAAGAAGAATTCAAGATAAGTGACCTTGGATTGCTCACTTATTTTCTTGGCTTGGAAGTTGTCTACATAGATCAAGGAATGTTTCTCACCCAAAGGAAATACATTAAGGATATGATTGCAAAGTTTGAAATGCAAGACACTAAGGTTTTAGGTACTCCCATGGAGGTCAATCACCAGTTAAGTGCTCATGAAGGGGAACCAATTGAAGATATTACAAGCTACCAAAGCCTAGTTGGAAGCTTGAACTATACCACCCTAACTAGGGTATATATTTGTTATGGAGTAACTGTGCTTAGCCAATTTGCACACTCCTAGGAAACCTCACATGGATGCAGCCAAAAGGATATTAAAATATCTGAAGGAGACAATTAATGAAGGTCTATATTATCCTTATACATCTGATTTGAATGTGAAGCTCTTCACTGATGTAGATTGGGTAGGATCAAAAGATGATGGGAGAAGCACATCTAGATATCTATCTTTTGCAAGTACAAAGACCATTTCTTGGTCCTCAAAGAAGCAACCTACTATAGCTCTTTCCTCAAATGAAGCTGAATACAGAGGGTTAGAAAATGCAACACAAGAAGCAATGTGGATCAAGACCCTATACACAGATTTAGGGTTGGACTTTGGCACTCCATTTATATTTGGAGACAATATGAACTCACTACATTTAGCTGCTAATCCTATTTTTCATGCTAGGACTAAGCATATAGAAGTACATTATCACTTTGTTAGGGAAAATATTGTCAGCAAGGAGATATAATTGTCTTACGTATCTACACATATGGAATGTGCAGACATGATGACTAAATCACTTGATGGAAGCAAGCTCAACAGGTTCAAATAGATGATTTGATTACAGGAAATACCCATGGAATGAAGACTCAAGCATCTTAGGCTTGAGGGGGAGCTGTTGGTACATTTGGCAAGCCTTGATGCTTAAACAAAATATCAAGTTTTACTTCATAAAGTCTTGATTGACTACTTGCTTGATTTTGACATTCAAAGGTCTTGGTTTGGAATGCTAGCATCATCGATGATATCATCAATTCTTAAGAACCCTTGAACACCACCCTTGAACACCACCCTTGAACACCTATATAAGGAGGGCTTAGCCATATACACCCCCAACTTTTCCAATGCCAATCTTGGGAGATCAAGGAGTCGCAATCTCGAAGTAAGTACTGTCTAAGTTTCAGTCTTGTTCCTTATTCTAGTCTTGTTCCTTGTTCTAGCTTTTTTATGTTGGAATCAATGTCAATATGGTTCCAAAATCATCCAACAGTAGTCTAAGATTGTGCAACAATCAAAAGCAGAAGCCTCATCTTTTAGTTGCAGACAAGCATAGGCGTACATAATCTTCTTTATATACTTCTGTAAAGGAATTGACGTGGGCGCAGTGGTCTAGATAAAGCCTCCAAAGATGTTCGCTGATCCACCCGAGTTCGAGTCCTGGCGCTGTTCGCGATAAAGATAATATGATTTTGCTTTTAGGAAAACGTATACGCACGGACTGCGGAAGAGTTTATTTTTCCGTACGCGATCATTCTACGATCGTAGCTTTTAAGCTTTCTTTTAGCTTTTCATGGATACTCAAATACTATATAATAAGGCCCTTGGCTCATTGTGTAAATCACTCACTCAAAGATCTAGAGCTTGGAGATCTTCTTGAAGACAGAGTGTTCTCACACTCTTGAAGGAGGTGAAGTTGTGGTCAAGGAGAGGCTACTCTCATTGCAGCAGGAAGTCTTCTACGAGGTGGTTGTAACTATCTTTCGTGAGTTAACCTTGTGGTTGATTTACAATTTCGTTACACTATTTTGTTAGCTTCGTTGCTTCATTCTCTTCACACACACTTAGATTATTTCGACATAATCTAAATTTTGTATCATCATCTTCTTATTCTTCCATTAGTGAGTGCACCACTTTATATGGTTGAGTAGTACTCCCATGTTGTAATTTGGACATCTATTATCTTAGTGAAGTAAGCATCCAGCTTACGTTCCCTATCCTTGTCTCAAGATCTCTTTCTTTCTCTATCTCACTTATCATCTTGTCAATTAAGTTGTGTATGCTCAAAAGGTTTTAGTATTGGAACGATCCTGGGGCCCCAAATTCCAACACTTGGTATCAGAGCTACATAATTGACATACACACTTAAGATAAGATGAGTGAGATTAGAATTGAGATTGAAGACAAGTTGGATGGATCTTCTAATTATCCCATGTGGAGTTTCATGATGATGAACTTGTTAGTGACAAAGGATTTATGGAGTATCGTCAATGGATCCTTAACAAGACCAAGACAAGAAGGCGAAGAAGGGTCTACAGAAGCTTCAAGAGGTACTGGAATTGCTATTACAAAACCAACTGAAGAAGAGGTAACCACTTCGACATCCAGAGTCACTGCTAGGTCTTTACCTACATTACGAGACTCGTTGACTTAAGAGATCAACTTCTAAATGTAGGAGTTGAGATATCAGATGAAGAAATGGTAAATACGCTGATTAATTCACTTCCTATCTCATATCGATCTTTCATAACCACTCTTACCCTTACCACAAGAGATAGAGAGGTTACATTTGAAGAGTTAGAGTTCTTGTTGCTTCAAGATGAAGATCAGTTGAAGGGAATGGAAGAGAATGAAGAAGCACTTTCATCTTCATCAAAGGGTAAGAAGAAGAAGGATAAGAAGAAGGAAAAACAATCCAAGAAGGAAAGTAGATCCCTCTCACCTTCTACTTCAGATTCTGTATCTACGACATCTAAAGAGAATTCTTCTAAGAAGAAGGTAAAAATATGTTCTTTTTGCAAGAAACGTGGACATATTCAGTCAGAATGTTATAAAAGGATTGCAGCAGAAAAGAAAAAGGCATCAGGTAATGTTGTAGAAGATGATAAAAAAGGGAAATCTCAAGGTGATTCTTATGCCTGTATCACTATTGAGGAAGTAGCTTTTGATCAAGCAACTTTACAAGTTCTTTCAGCAAGTCCTTGGATATTCGACTCAGGTGCTACAAAGCATATGACAGGTTGTAGAGATGTATTTTCTTCTCTTTCCTATTCTTCAGGTAGAAGAGTTACTATTGCAGATGGATGTACCTGAAATGAAGATAAATCTGCTATCTATATCTGCATTTTTAAGTGATGGTTTTAAAGTTGTATTTGAGAAAGATCTTTGTAAGATCTTATCACATAAAGAAGACAAGTGTCTTTTACAAGGTAAGCAACAAGGAGGGATCTTTGTTTTGTAAAGAATCAGTCAGGCATATGCAGTCAAATCTTCGTCACCGGTGGAAGATATGAAGCTATGGCATGAAAGATTTGGACATATCAGTTTTGGAGCTCTCAAGAATATCAAAGACAGAGGTATGGTTGAGAGTTTACCCTCATTCAAGCTACCTGATGATTCAAATATATGTGAAGGTTGTCTTGAAGGTAAGATGCATAAACTACCTTTCAAGAAACATGGTCATATTACAGCTACCAAGAAATTGCAGATTATTCATTCAGATGTGAATGGACCTATGAGAGCAGACTCTATTCAGGGTTTCAGGTATTTTTTCCTATTTGTGGATGATTTTACAAGATACTCATGGATCTATGGTCTTAAGTCGAAGTCAGAAGTCTTTCCTATGTTCAAGAAGTTTGTAGCTATGGTTGAAAATGAAAGTCACGAAACTGTCCAGATTCTAAGAAGTGATAGAGGTGGAGAATACTTGTCAAATGAGTTTCAGACATTTCTTGATGAGAAAGGTATTACTCGACATCTTACTATTGCTTATACTCCTCAGCAAAATGGTGTTGCAGAAAGAAAGAATAGAGTACTTGTTGAAATGATGCGGAGCATGATGGCGTCTAAGAAGCTTTCACCAAAATTCTGGTTTGATGCAGTACATACAGCTAATCACATTTTGAACAGGTCATCTACAAAAGCTTTAAAGGTAATCACACCGTATGAGGCTTATTATGGTAGAAAACCTAATGTGAGTTACTTCAAAGTGTTTGGATCACTTTCATATGTACATGTTGAGAAAAAGGACCGAGGCAAATTAGATGTAAAGGCAAAGAAAGCTGTTTTTATTGGATATCCTGTTGAAAGCAAAGGATACAGGTTTTATGTTCCAGAGACAGGTGAAGTTATTCTTTCACGTAATGCTTATATTGCTGAAGATAAGGTTTATGATAAAGAAGCAGAAATTCCGGAGTTCATTAGTGAAAATGACTACGGAATTTTAGAAAGATTATGGATGTAGATGTTCAGCCATATCAGGAGGGAGTTAAACCTCAAATTCCTAGTATTCAAGAAAAAATTTAAGAAAGAGGAATTTCACAACCTTCTACAGAGTCAGTTCCACAAGAAACTTTGGTTCCAGAAATGGAAGAAGATAAAGTTCCAGAAAGTCCTAGTACCTCGACAGGACAAATTCCAGAACCTGTGGAAGCTGAAAGTTCCGAAAGAGTTTCACCACTATTCAAGGATACACCTACGTGGTTATATCAAACTTGGAAAGATAGTGGTATAAAAACTTTTACTGGAAGAACAAGGAGTCAGACTAGACAACAACAACAAGATCATGTAAGAACAAGAAGTCAAACTAGACAGCAAAAAGATCATGTAAGTTTTGCTGAAGACTTTGAGATTCATGATATTTTGGCACTTACGACTATTGAAGATGAACCTGCGTGTGTTAAAGATGCACTTAAAATTCCTATTTGGAGAAAAGCTATGCAAGAAGAGATTGATTCTATTCATAAGAATCAAACTTGGCAGCTATGTGAGTTACCAGAAGGAAAGAAGGCTATAGGTGTAAAATGGATCTTTAAAATCAAAAGGAAAGCAGATGGTACTATTGATAGATACAAGGCCAGGTTGGTTGTCAAAGGATATGCACAACAACACACAACAGAAGTACATTGAGAAACTTTTGGAAAGGTTTCAGATGGGTAATTCTAAACCTATGCAAACACCTATGGATCAGAACACGTCTTTACAAATGGTAGCAGATGTAGAGCCATTTGATGCTACTCTATATAGTCAAGCAGTTGCTTGCTTGATTTATCTTTGTAATACACGTCCTGATATACAGTTTGCAGTTTCTCAAGTATCAAGGTTCATGCAGAATCCGACAGTGTTACATTGGAAAGCAGTAAAGCGGATCTTTCGTTATTTGAAGGGAACTTCAAATTATGCTATGGTATTTTCGAAATCTACACATTTGTTACTAAAAGGATTTTCAGATTCTGATTGGGCAGGTGATAGAGACACAAGAAGAAGTACTAGTGGATTTTGTTTTTATCTTGGAGATTATCTTATCTCATGGTTTTCAAAAAGACAACCCACTATTGCCACTTCATCATGTGAAGCTGAATATCGTGCAGCATTTACAGCTACTCTAGAGTCAGTATGGTTGCAGAAGATTTTCAGTTATTTTGATGTAAGAGTACATCAACCTATTCAGATATTTTCAGATAGCCAGAGTGCTATAGCTATAGCTAAGAATCCAGTGCATCATGCAAGGACAAAGCATATAGAGGTACACTACCACTATATTCGAGAGCAGATAGCTAAGAAGCACATTGAGCTTGTTTATGTTCCTTCTAGTGAGAATGTTGCAGATATATTTACCAAAGCATTGACTAGAGGTAGTCATGAGAAGATTTACAGGTTACTGAATCTTGTACCAATATGACATTGAAGGAGGGATTGTTGGAATCAATGTCAATATGGTTCCAAAATCATCCAACAGTAGTCTAAGATTGTGCAACAATCAAAAGCAGAAGCCTCATCTTTTAGTTGCAGACAAGCGTAGGCGTATATAATCTTCTTTATATACTTCTGCAAAGGATTTGACGTGGGCGCAGTGGTCTAGATAAAGCCTCAAAAGATGTTCGCTGATCCACCCGAGTTCGAGTCCTGGCGTTGTTCGCGATAAAGATAATATGATTTTGCTTTTAGGAAAACATATACGCACGGACTGCGGAAGAGTTTATTTTTCCGTACGCGATCATTCTACGATCGTAGCTTTTAAGCTTTCTTTTAGCTTTTCATGGATACTCAAATACTATATAATAAGGCCCTTGGCTCATTGTGTAAATCACTCACTCAAAGATCTAGAGCTTGGAGATCTTCTTGAAGACAGAGTGTTCTCACACTCTTGAAGGAGGTGAAGTTGTGGTGAAGGAGAGGCTACTCTCATTGCAGCAGGAAGTCTTCTACGAGGTGGTTGTAACCATCTTTTGTGAGTTAACCTTGTGGTTGATTTACAATTTCATTACACTATTTTGTTAGCTTCGTTGCTTCATTCTCTTCACACACACTTAGATTATTTCGACATAATCTAAATTTTGTATCATCATCTTCTTATTCTTCCATTAGTGAGTGCACCACTTTATATGGTTGAGTAGTACTCCCATGTTGTAATTTGGACATCTATTATCTTTAGTGAAGTAAGCATCCAGCTTACGTTCCCTATCCTTGTCTCAAGATCTCTTTCTTTCTCTATCTCACTTATCATCTTGTCAATTAAGTTGTGTATGCTCAAAAGGTTTTAGTATTGGAACGATCCTGGGGCCCCAAATTCCAACAGTTTAGTCTACTATTGTGGACAACCCGTCTTTTCCTCCTGTAATCTGATAGTACGATATCTCTTCCAATTCTTTCTTTTATCTTGTCCATCTCCCTCAACGGAGTTTTTATAACCTAGATATATTATGTCATACCTGTGATCTCGAGTTGTGGGATCTCTTCTATCTTGTCTAACCTAGTTATCCAAACCTATTAGTTTTGGGTTGTGGGACTTCTTGTATCAATTGTATTTCCCTATGTTGTCGATCTTGTAAGAAAAAGCATAATTCCAAAAAACAATTTAGTGCTCCCTTGACATTTGACAAGACTACTTTCATCAAGGCCAAGCACCATGGAGATCATTCATGAAGATTTTTTTTGTGCACTTAAAGTCATTCAACATCAAGTCCAAGATATATGAGAAAACCAAGAAAGGATTCAACACCAGAATATTTACGATGTAATCACAAAGCTTCATAGGTGAATCCAAGAGTTGCAGATCATAGTAAATAAATCTTCTTCAAGTACTGTACTCCTATCGCAATTTATATGAAGAAAATTCGAAAGAAGCATGTTTAAGAAGTTTGATGGGACAAAATCAAAGTTTAGAGGATTTTTTCAACAGGTTAAGCTCTTCATAAGAATGCAACCTGATAGGTATTGAGATGATGCTTCTCAAGTAGGAATCACAGGAACTCTACTATGTGGTTATACACTTTCATGGTTTACACCTATCTTAGAGAAGGACATTGATATTTTGTATGATTTTAAGGCCTTTGTTCGAGAGTTCATATCTCTTTTTGGCGTTACCAATTGCTTGTGTGCAAATGAAACCAAGCTAAGGAAGCTACAACAAGGAAATAGGCATGCGACTACCTATGCATCAAAATTTAGACAAATCATATGTGATCTCACATGGCACAAGGATTAGTTTCTCAACCAGTTTTGATGGGGTTGATGTGACGATGGCAAGGACATCATGTTAACCATGCCTAGGGTTAAAACTTTGATGAATCGATGAATCAAGCGATTGAGTATTGATAATATGTTATTCAAGAGAAAGAAAGAGAAGAAAAATTCTATTAGAGATCCAAAATACAAGTTTACCTTTGTTTCACAACAACATATATTGGAAGAAACTCAACTAGAATCTATGGAATTAGATAACAACAGGGCCAGGCGACTTACATTAAAGAAAGTAAAATATAAGAAGGATAATGGATTATGATTTTATTATGGAGATCATGACCATATGGCATTCAAATGTCGTAAGAAAGTTGGATTGAGGAATTCCACAATCACCATCCCATATCAAAAGGATCATCATCAGAGTCAAAATACTAATAGAATCCATCATGAGAATCATGCCCTTGATTCTGTACCTAGATTTACCACAAACCCTTTCCAATTTCATGATGGAATTCGTTTTCATCATCATGTTCGAGTACCACATATCAATAACTCTACAAAGACCAAGAGCTATGGAGATTCCAGCCCTAGAAGATCTCATAGTCACATAAACGCTCCTTGTGGATCTTGTCACTTAAAAGGGGAGGTGATATCATGGACATGAAAGAAATCATCTTGAACCTCAGATTCCATGAAACTTTCTATATCTCATGATTGGTTCAGAATTTGGAGGAAATAATGCTTCCATGGTGTCCAAAATGCATCAAAATCCTAAGATTGACTTTTTACTTTCTTGATTTTGATATTGAGAGATCCTGTCATTGGTGATATCATCAATTCATAATCTCCCTTGAATATCATCCATGAACATCTAATAAGGAGGGCTTGGCCATTTATATCCTCAATCTTGCCAATTCGAGTCTTTGGAGCTCAAGGAGTCGTGATCTCCAAGTAAGTACTTTTCAAGTTCCAATTCGAGTTCTAGCCTTATTCCTTGTTCTAGTCCTATTTGTTCTAGTATTGTGGACAATCCATCTTATCCTCTTATAACCTGGTAGTACGAGATCTTGTTCAATTCTTTCTTATATCTAGTCCATCTTCCTCAAGGGACTTCTTGTAACCCAATTGTACTATTTCATACCTACAATCCCAGGTTGTGGGATCTCTTATATCTTGTCTAGCCTAGTTATCCATTATCAGTCTCATGTTGTGGGACTTGTTGTATCAGGTGCATATTCTTATGTTATATCCCTATGTAGGTGATCTTGTAATAATTATAATTCTAAAAACAATCTAGTGGTCCTCTGATAATAACAAGTCTCATATCTTAAACTTCTCTACTTTATTTACTTGGCATTTTGTATACCTAAGTACATAGTCTTGTATATCTTTATGTATACTAGGCCAATAAAACTGCTATCTAACCAATTCATAAGTTTTGTTGATTCCTAGATAATGGCACTCAAACAAAACTTTTCTTCTAAGTTCTTGATCAGAAGGTACACATACCTTGCCTTTGTATAACAGATATTCATCTTAAATACTCTAATGTTTAAACTTATCTTCAGATGACAAGTTTGTATCTTGGTTTAAAGTCTTCTTCTAGGGTTCCTTAAAACTTGTATCTTTTTGATGCTTTCCTTCCATCAACTCTACTAAGTCGTTGGAGATTTTTATGAAACTTAGAGAGTTCAACATAGGCATGTGACTTAAAGCATCTGTCACTATATTGAATTTTTCACTTCAATATCTATATTCATAATAAAATTCCTAGAGTATCTCGGCCTATCTAGCTCATCTATCTGTTAAATAGGATTGGTTTGCAAACCATTTGATACTTTCTTGATAAAAAAACTATGGTCACTTTAGCACAAAACAACTAATATCTCCATTTTTTTAGAGCATGCACAATGTCATATAGCTCTTTCTCATAGGTAGAATAATTGTGTTGAGTTGAGTTTGGCTTTTGAATTTCAAAAGTACTTGATCGATCATTTTGATTCAACATAGCTCTAATGGCTAAATCACTAGAATTTGTTTCAACCATGAAGGGTTCATTTGGATCTACTAATCCTTTCTAAGATATAATGTATTCAAGATATCTGATTTCTATTAAAAAGAATTCATATTTAGCTTTCTTGTTATACAATTTGTTCTTTCTCAAAACTTGGAAAATCTTTTCCCATTGATCTAAATAGGTAGCTATATATTGATTATATCATCAACAAAATCAACTATAAAAGTTTCTAAATAAAGACTTAGTATTGTGTTCATCAAAGTCATGAATGTGGCAGGGGCATTTCTTAGTCCAAAGGCATGATTAAGAATTCAAAATGATTGCAATTAATTTTAAATCTATTTTGGAGACATATTCAAATTTGATTCTAATCTAGTGATATCCTTGACAAAAATCAAGCTTTGAAAATATCTTTGCTCCCTTCAATTGATAAAAAAAGATCATCTATTTAGTTATAGCATGATCGATTTTCCCATGATGAGAAGGTAAGCCATGGGGAAGTTCTTCTAGAAAAATATCTCGATACTTGTTCATTAAACACTTAAAGTTATACTTTACATGATACAACAAAGGGGATGAGAGACATATGGAACTAGATTTTTATACATCATTTACATCTATTGGAAGTATGATGTAAAATTTTGCTTTATGAGTATTTACAAAATTTTTTAGTTCCATGTTTGAGATCAAGGGAGTACTCCAGACATCTTGCTCCCCTTGAATCAAGTAACATGTACTATCCTTTCTTTCAACTTCCAAAGTATTCAGAAGGTAACTCCTCTTTAGTGACCTTCGTAAATCCCAAAGCCATTTCCTACCCAAAACCACATCAATTCTTTCCATATGCATGATATGAAATCAAGTTTGAGAAAGCACACACTATTATAGCTTAAAAGTCCATCGTCACTTCGGTGATAGACTATGAACTACATATGTCTCTTGTAGAACCTAGCGAGGAAATATAGAAAAATGAAAGTCCCATTGAGACTAGAATCGTGTTGTTTAATCGAATCTTTGGCATAAACACATATTACAAAGATGATAGAGAACCCAAATGATGACAATGTAGAGATTAATTCAATGATATTTGAAGTCAAAGAAAAGTGGGTAGAATATTTGGGGGATGAGGTCCAAGAAACTAGATTGAAGAAAAAGATAAAAGATGGAGAAGAACCATCATTCAAAGAGATTCAAGATATTGAGAAATCCCAATTTTTTTATTATCTCCTCAATGAGAGTACACTAGAAGAAGAAGAGAATGGAGATATCATGGAATTTCCAAAATACACAGGAGGACATGAAAGAGAATCCATAGTGAAGAGGGCAACTTCGATTAGGTTTCCCATGAGAAAAACAACAAAGAGCACACCAAGCATGGACCTTAACCATAGAGGGACTTCTACGTGTAAAACCACACTTATGAAAATAAAATGACCAAACATGTAGATCCAAAATTTACTTAAACTAAGCATGTAGAGTCTTAACCAATTTTGAAAAGTTTGAGTGTTAGACAAGTGTGAGTTGACAAGCTATGAGAATATAGTAAAGAAGATGAGGGCAATAGTTGCTTAACTATCTCGTGCAACATGCACACTACAAAAGAAATACTAGAGAATGGAGTTGGTATATCAATAGTCACTATATCCCTATGGGAAAATTGGGGAAAATCTGCATTGCATCCATCTCGTTGAAAGTTAAAATTGTTTGATGGAAACATAGAGAGACCTATTAGTTTGCTAGAGAATGTGAAACTGAATACCTTTGGAGTGGAATTCGACCATACTCTAGCTATTTGTGATTCAATCAAGTGAGTAATTATAAGATAGTTCTAAAAAGATTATTGTGCATTAATTAAAAGTGGTGTAAGATTGGGGTAGGAATGCTCTATACTTGTAATGCTTGGGGATAACAACTAGGATCAATCTCCATACATTTGAGCATAGAGATGTATGTATTAATTCAATGGAATAATATAGATAAAGATACATATGATTTTCCCTCATATAAATAATCAAAATTTGAGACTTGGATGGATAAGGATGCAAACTTGTGGGTTTTGAGCTAAGATTCTAATCAAGAGAAACAAAGATCACAAATAGATCCTAAGAATTTAGTAATTCAAGACACAGTAGTTGAAGATCTAGCTTATATTCTTCAACACTTTAATGATGAAGAGTTTGAACCTCATGGTTGGATGCAAATCATAGGTGCAATGGACATTTTTGTTAATGAGAATACTTTAATAGAACATTGTGATGCTCAAGGATACGATCTTAATGGATTTTTCATTGTATTACCTTTTGAGAAAATTGAGGAAGAAGAGTCATTATTGGTTAAAGCTTAGAGTTTGGATGATGATGACTTAGTTTATGTTCATATGCAACCTAAGTTTGATTCCTAAAAGGAGTTCTTAAAAGAAGTTCATGCTGATGATTGTATTAGGGATACTATCAACTACAATTATCCCCTATATAAAGTTTAGGAAATTGATGAAGAAAGCATTGTTGGAAGCATGGTAGACCCAAATAATAAAAACATAGGGATTCAAGAACTTCCAACACTTGAACCTTAGCACATAACACACCCTGACTAAATAAGAGGAATGACAATAGAATAGAGAGAAGATAATTTTAGAAGTGTAATAGTTGAATGCTACGATACACCAAGAAAATGAAAAATGTCAATATACAATGTGTGTAATGATACAAAATTGAATATAGCTTGAAACAAAAGGGTTCTAGGTATAAAATTTAATAATAATGCATAAGAGATATTATGTAATCTACACCATGAAGTGTGTAAATGATCCAAAACAATTATTACAACAAAACCTAATATGAAATTAGGTCTTCTCTGATGTTAAGGAGAAGCTATATAACCTTCTTGCATTGAAGTAGTAGGTAAAGCCTTGGTACAATAACAACACTTGAAGAACACTAAATTGAGAAGCTTATATTCACAAAATCAATGAACACACATGTATATGTGAAGAAGAACAAAGGTATGCTATCAAAAACGCCTCCAAATTTGCATATACTCCTCCAAGAGTCCTCCTAGATCAAAACCCTAGAGCTTGTATGAGGGTAGATCCCAAAAATTGATGCTCTAAGTATCAAAATACCTTCTCTTTATATAGCATGGATTGAGCCATGAAAAATGCTAAAAAAAAGCATAAGTAGCACCTCCCAAAGCATTCTTGAAATTTGCAATCCAAATTTCAAGAGGAGATTTATTAAAAATTAAAAATCGGTTCAAAGTTTTTCTTATCATTGTTTTTTATTTGTTTAATTATAGACTGTTGATTTATGTGCTTTTTGGAGATTTAATCTTAGCCATTCATTAGTATGAGTGAAGAGAACTTTGAAAGAGAAAAATTATGATTTGAATTTTGGTTGAATTTTTTATACTTGATGGTGCAATGTTATATATCATTAGAAATCTATTAAAGAGTCCTATCAAATGAGCCTATAATAATTTTTGATAATCTTTGATCAAAATTGGAAAAAGCACTAGAATTAGGATTGCTAGCTTTCGATCAATTTTAGAGCATTCTGACATTGCTTTCCAAAAATCCCCCTTCAATGTCATAATGGCATGAAGTTTAATAATGTGCATAACTTTTGATGTCTATCTTTGGATAATAATTTGGTAAATATATTTGCTAAATTCTCACTTTTAGATACATAACCTAGATCAATATGCTTTTTAGATACCTGTTCTTGAATGAAATGATAATTTACTTTAATATGCTTTCTCTTTGCATTATGAATATGATTCTTTGAAATATGAATAACATTTTGAATATTTGAAAATATCTACATAGGATGATGAAAATGAACATCAAGATAGCTATTTTGTTTTTTGCAACCAAATAGCTTAAGTATAGCTATAAAGGTAGCCCCATACTTTGCTTCACTTGAGGATGTAGCCATTATGAATTGTTTCTTAGAAGGCCATGAGATAAAGAATTCTCCAACATAAAAACAATAGCCACTTGTAATTCTTCTTGTGTCTTTATCACTTGCCCAATCAAAATCTGCAAAACCTTGAAGTATAAAATGCGACGAAGTAGGAGATACCATTTCATAATTCATATTTTCTTTCAAAAATCTATGAAATCTTTTAACTACTTTCTAATGCATTCTAAATAGTTTACACATTAACTTGGATAATAAAATGAATAGATCATGTATTACATAGATAGATCAAACATCAAATAGCTTGACTATATAAAGTGATACAAATGGTTTCATACCTACATTTATTTGTAATGACACAATAACATTGATAGGTGTTTGCATAAGTTTACAATATCTTATTTCAAACATTTCTAATATTTTTTCAATGTCCTTTTGCTATTTCATATAGATACAACGATTCTTGAATCTGAATTCAATGCCAAGCTAATAATGTAAAATACCAAGATCATTAATATCAAATGTGTGCTTACATTATGAGTTGAAGAACTAAAGATATGAGTCCTTGGGATTTATTATGATCATATTGTTAACTTAAATGATGATGATGATTGTTGAGCTTTAACAAGATATCATCAACTATTAAGCTCATGTACTACTTGTTGATGCAGCGAGTGAGCTTAACTAGCTAAAGCTCAAGTGCGGAATTCACCACGCCACAAGAACTAAGCTAGAGTGATATTAGAACACCTCTATAATAATCAGTAGCTTAGCAACCTTTTTTGAACCTGAAATCTTTACAATCTGTGTTTTGAACTCACCGAAATTTCACCGGAACTCTACCGGACTGTCATCGTAATCTTACCGGAATGTCACCGGAATCAACTGCAATTCTGTTTGTAATTACTTCAAATGATTGTTAATGAAGTAAGGAAGTAATACCTGAGTTTCCTTCAGTGAATGAACACTATCTGAAGTTTAAGAAAAACTTCACCAGTTCTAGATGTCTTTATTTTTAGACACAATACTGTGTGTACTTGTCCCGTTTCACAGAAGTTTTTTTATCAACTTATAGTTGAGACTACTGGCTTCAAGATGAGATATCTCTCATAAAAAACTTTACACTATGTTGCGAGATCTAACTTGTAGATGTACCGGAAAACATTTACTAAGAAAACTGTAACTGTTAGCTAACTTTCACAGTAACATGAAATCACTCAGATTTCTTCACATACGAAGAATGCGCTCAAACTTCCACATGAACATGTGTTTTCTATTAGAGAAGATGTGTACAAAAAATAGCTTGGCCTTACTTTGCTCATAGATATGGAAAACTCTCCTACTCTGAGTAGTTATTCCTTACCATCTCTCTCAGATGAATACCCGACAGTTCAGGTTCTATTATTCATCTCTACATACGCAATCTCTGGCGTCTTCTATATCACTATCCTCAATTTTTATGTGCGCTATTCTATTCTGGTTCTATGTGCTCTCTCCTTCTCTCTTTGCACCTGTTTTATGATATTCTACCTCATATATATACATTTTGTTCCGAGATTCAAAACTTATATTTCTAGAAGTTTCTATGAACTATATTACAGTCGTGAATTTGTCCCTTCACTAAGACTTGATTTTCTGAATGCTTTGTTTCTGCTTCTCTTTGTCTTTCTTCGTCTTTATGTCTGTCTGTATGTCAAATTTGTGAGTGATTCTTCAACAGCTCCCCCTCAATCACTAATTTGCATTCTCTGATCTTTCATATATTCTTCTTTTCTTTTATACCTGCCATTTCTTTGAATCTGCTTGTCTTTACTCCATCTAAGCTCTTTGTCAGAATATCTGCTATCTGATCTTTTGTAGATGTGTATACTATTTCAATCTCTTTTTCCATTACCTTTTCCCTCAGGAAATGATATTGAATCTCTATGTGTTTTGTTCTTGCATGAAATACTAGATTTGTTGCAAGATACAACGAGCTCATATTATCTCCATGTATGATAGGCATACCTTGATCAATTCCCATGCTTTTGAACAAGGTCTGCATCCATATCATTTCTTTAGCTGCTTCCACAAGTCCTTTATATTCTGCTTCAGTTGATGATAAAGCCACTGTGTGTTGCTTCTTTGAATGCCAACTAACAAGCTTATCTCCTAGGTATATCATATACCCATGTGTTGACCTTCTGTCATCTTGACTTCCTGCCCAGTTTGAGTCACTGTATGCTCTCAGCTTTATATCTGATGTAAAAGGATAATATAATCCTTCTTTTATAGTTCTTTTGATATATCTAAGAACTCTTTGTCCTGCAACCCAATGTTGATCCTTCAGACAATGCATGAACTGTGAAAGAACTCCCACTGCATAACTGAGATCAGGTCTTGTTAGTGTAGCATAAATTAAGCTTCCCACTAACGACTGATATTTCCCCATATCTTTAAACTCTGCACCACCATATTTGCTGAGTTTATGATTTACTTCAAGCGGTGTTGAAGCTTCTCTGCAATTCTCCATGTTAAACTTCTTCTGTAAGTTTAGGAGATACCTTTCTCGCAAAACATATACACCATGATTTGTATATGTGACTTCCATTCCAAGAAAGTATGATAACTTTCCTAGGTCACTGATCTTGAACTCTTTTTCAAGTAATCTTTTTACCTCTTTGATTCCTTCATCTGAGGTTCCTGTGATTATTATATCATCTACATAAATACAAATGTAAATCATACCTTCATCTGTTCTCTTAATGAGTAGACTTACATCAGCCTTTGAGCTTTGGTATCCAAGGTCATTGAGATACTTCACAAGTCTGTAATTCCAAGCTCCTGGAGCTTGCTTCAATCCATAGAGAGCTCTTCTTAATCTGCAAACATGGTCTGGGTAACTGGAACTTTCAAACCCTCCAAGTTGTTCCATGTAGACTTCATTTGATATATATCCATTTAAAAATGCATTCTGTATATCCAGCTGACTTAGCTTCCATCCTTTTGATGCTGCTATAGCAATCAATGTCCTTATGGTTGACATCTTTGCCACCGGACTAAACGTCTCATCATAATCTATGCCATGTTTCTGAGCATAGCCTTTGACCACTAGTCTAGCTTTGTATCTGGCTATCCTTCCATCTGCAAGCTTCTTGACTTTGTAAACCCATTTATTTCCAATAACTTTATTACCATTTGGTTTTGGAACAAGTTCCCAAGTCTTGTTCCCCTCAAGTGATTTAAACTCCTCCTTCATTGCTTCTTCCCATTGTTTCTTACCTTTTGCTTCACTGTAATTCTGAGGTTCTTCATCTTCCTTTACTAAGTAAGCATAGTTTTTCTGAGTCAAATAAGAAGTGTCATAGGAATACCTTGTTGGTTGTTTCCTTACTCTGTTTGACCTTCTTAGCTCATATTCTTCATGTGTATCTGAATACACATCTTCATCAAATCTTGGTCCATCTTCGTTTCTCATACTTGATTCGATCCTAGACGTACTTGCCTGCATATGATCTTCATCTTCATTCACCTACATCTGTGATTTTCCTTTTTCTTTCCTTCTTATCTCTTCTTTAATTGTTTCTTCATTATACTCTATGTCTGTATACCAACTTTTTCCTTCATCAAATGTTACATCTCTGGAAACAATAAACTGTTTGGTTAGAGGACTCCATAACCTGTAACCCATCTGTTTTTCATCATATCCGATGAACACATATTTTTCAGCTTTTTGTTCAAGCTTATGTCTCAGTTGTGATGGTACATAAGCATACGCAACTGATCCAAACACTTTACAATGATCAAGTGTTGGTTTCTTGCCCCACCAAGCTTCATAAGGGGTCATCCCACTTAAAGCTGTACATGGTAATCTATTTACCAGATATGTAGCTGTATTTACAGCCTCAGCCCAAAGATAATTTGGAAAATTCTTCTCCTTTAGCATTGCTCTTGCAAACTCAACTAGAGTTCTGTTTCTTCTTTCTGCTACTCCATTTTGTTGCGGTGTATACCTGCAAGTTATTTCTCTTTTGATACCTGCATTCCACAGATAATCATTGAACTCTTGAGAAAAATATTCTCCTCCTCCATCAGACCTTAGTCTTTTGAGTTTCTGTTCTGTAAGTCTTTCAACATATGCATGAAAATGCCTGAAAGCTTCAAATACTTCTGACTTCTCTTTCAAAACATAAAGAGTTATATATCTTGTTGCATCATCTATAAAAAGAACATAATACCTTGAGCCACTGATAGATCCTTCTTTTGTCGGTCCCCATACATCTGTATGTATGAGTTCTAGCAAACCATCGTGTTTGTACCCTTTCTTCTGAAATGGTAACCTGTGGGCTTTTCCCATCTGACAAGCTTCCCACTTGTGAATCATATGTTGATTCTTCATATTTGGTAATCCTCTCACGGATTGTTTTTCCACCATAGTTTTGATTCCTGTTTCATTAAAATGTCCTAACCTCTTATGCCAGAGGTCTAACTCTGTAAATACCTCATCACCATGTGTGATCAAGGCTTGACCAACATTCCCTTGTACTTTAAGAGTAAAAAGTCTACCTTCCTTTTTACCATGGACAATTTGATTGTATCCATTCTCTGGATCGTCAACAAATACTCCTTCATTTGTAAACCTAACTTGAAAACCTTTTTCTACTATCTATCCCACACTAATTAGATTCTTCGGGATTGTTGGAACATACAAAACATTTGTTAGTAGGTCAGCTCCATTCTTACACTTTACCTTTCCAATTGACCTTACATTATGTTTTGTGTTATCACCTATTTGTATTGTATGATTTGAAATACCTCCTTCAAGTTCTGATAACAATTCTATATTTCCTGACAAATGATTTGAAAAACCAGAGTCAATATAGAATACCTTGAGGTCTTCATTCTCTGACATACTTATCGAGTTCATCATCAATGTTGTATGACTATCATTCTGCTTATCATTCGCATAGTTGTAGTAGGTAGTGTTGTGAGACTGATTCTATCCCCAACTTCTTGCTCCACCTCTACCATATCCACCTCTTTGGCTTTGTCTGCCTCTTTGATATCTTCCGCTTCTGCCTTTACTATTATTTTTCTGATTCTGACTTGATCCTTGAGAATTATGCCAGCAATCATGAGCCAAATGATTGCTTAATCCATAAATCCAACAAGTCTTCTTGTTGTTAGTCTGATTACCTCTTCCTTTACCTCTACTTTTACTTCTTACGTTACCTCTTCCTCTTGCAAAATTTGCTTGAGTAGACATCTCTTCTTCATCTTTTTCTTTACCTTTATCACCTTTCTTCTTATTCTTTGCATACATAGCCAAACTATGTACTTTATCTCCGTGTGTCTTCAAATCTTGCTCAAACGTTAACATTAGTCCAAGCAACTGATTTAAATCTGGTACAAAATGATTTAAAGAAAGTTCAGTTGAGAGTACGAAAGTTTTCCACCTCTCATCTCCTCTCAGTCCGACAAGCAATTGCGCTATCAATCTGTGATCTTCGATATCTTCATCAATAGATCCAAGACTGTCTGCCAAGTCTTTCATCTTAGTGACATAATCACTAATGCTTTGACTTTGCTTTTTCTTGAACGTTGTAAACTCTGCCCATAAGCTAGCCTTCCTAGCTTTCGTCGTATTTTGGAAATGATCTTCCAATGCACTCCATATGTCTTCCGCTTTCTCCAGACCTCTAATGTGCGGTAGTAGATGATCTGTAACGGTATTGTAGATATAAGCTCTTGCCGTTGGATCTTTCTTTTGCCATAGCTTCAAGGCTTCTAACTTTTCTTTCTTTGGTTGACTATCGTCTTCGAAAGTCGGCTTCTTTTCTTCTCCTGTCACATATATCATTAAGTCCTTACTCATAAGTAAGGCTTCCATGCGCATTACCCATGCGGGATAATTATCTGTGTCCAATTTGTCAATAGAGATATGATCTGCCATAATCTTCTTGTTTCTATTACTTTCGGTGAGTGTAATGTTAAAAGGTTTTACCTTTTACAAACCTTTACCCTTGAGAATGACTTCGGAACGTTTCTTCACGCCGTTCGTTGTTGATCATCTCAGGTTTCACCTTTCTTGTGAAAGTTCTTCGAATTCTCTTGTATCTTCACTTTCGTTTACTCTTGAGGATCTTTCTGCTCTTCAGAATCTTTCTGCTCTTCAGAATCTTTCTGCTCTGATACCACTTGTTGAGCTTTAACAAGATATCATCAACTGTTAAGCTCTTGTACTACTTGTTGACGTAGAGAGTGAGCTTAACTAGCTAAAGCTCAACTACGGAATTCACCACGCCACAAGAACTAAGCTAGAGTGATATTAGAACACCTCTATAATCATCAATAGCTTAGCAACCTTTTTTGAACCTGAATCTTTACAAACTGTGTTCTGAACTCACCAAAATTTCACCAGAACTCTACCGGACTGTCACCGTAATCTTACCGGAATGTCACCGGAATCAACTGCAATTCTGTTTGTAATTACTTCAAATGATTGTTAATGAAGTAAGGAAGTAATACCTGAGTTTCCTTCAGTGAATGAACACTCTGAAGTTTAAGAAAAACTTCACCAGTTCTGGATGTCTTTATTTTCAGACACAGTACTGTGTGTACTTGTCCCGTTTCACAGAAGTTTTTTTATCAACTTATAGTTGAGACTACTGGCTTCAAGATGAGCTATCTCTCATAAAAAACTTTACACTATGTTGCGAGATCTAACTTGTAGATGTACTGAAAAACATTTACTGAGAAAATTGTAACTGTTAACTAACTTTCACAGTAACATGAAATCACTCAGATTTCTTCACATACAAAGAATGCACTCAAACTTCCACATGAACATGTGTTTTCTATTAGAGAAGATGTGTACAAAAAATAGCTTGGCCTTACTTTGCTCATAGCTATGGAAAACTCTCCTACTCTGAGTAGTTATTCCTTACCATCTCTCTCAGATGAATACCCGACAGTAAATTCATCTCTACATACGCAATCTCTGACGTCTTCTATATCACTATCCTCAATTTTTATGTGCGCTATTCTATTCCGGTTCTATGCACTCTCTCCTTCTCTCTTCGCACCTCTTTTATGATCTTCTACCTCATATATATACATTTTGTTCCGAGGTTCAAAACTTGTAAGTCTGGAAGTTTCTATGAACTATATTACAGTCGTGAATTTGTCCCTTCACTAAGACTTGATTTTCTGAATGCTTTGTTTCTGCTTCTCTGTCTTTCTTTGTCTTTATGTCTGTCTGTATGTCAAATTTGTGAGTGATTCTTCAACAATGATGATGATGAAAACATCCATCTCTCACTCAGCATAGAGGATAGGAATAGCTTTAGAGTTTTCAAAACCAATAGCTTTAAAGATATAAATGAGTCTTTTCATACGAAGATCTTGATGCTTGCTTCCAACCATAAAGTTCTTTTATAATCTTGCAAATTAAGTGTTCTTTACTTGGTTCTTCAAAACCTTTTGGTTGTTGAACATAAACAACTTCATGAAGATAATCATTTAGAAAAATAGTTTTGATATCTAACTGGTACACATTCCAACCAAAGAATGCAACAAGAGAAAGAACTATCTTGACTATGGTCAATTTAGAAGTAGGTGCAAATGTTCCATCATAGTCAATACGAGTCTTTTATGCATAACCTTTGACAACCAACCTCCCTTTATACCTATCAGTTTTACCATCTATTTTTCTTTCGATCTTGAATATCCACTTAAGACTAATATCTTTCTTACCTTATGGTAATTCATAAGGCTTCCGTGTTTGATTCTTACAAATAGAATCAATCGCCTCTTCCATTGCTTTCTTCTAAACAAGACTTTGTAATGTATCTTTGACATTATCAAGTTCAATTCAACTAAAGTGCAAGAATTGTCACAAAGAGTTTTGCATTATTTACCTGATCTATACGATCTTTCTTTCTCTTACTTTTTGTCCCTCCTATGAAGTTTTCTATACCACTATTATGTATTGTTTGGAAGAAGCATTTTGAAAGGTTCTTGAAAATTGGGGCAACGTCTTGCTCCTCTACAAATCTTTTGTTTGGAGCTCTTGAAGTTTCTCCAACTTCATAAGTTGGCAGATCAAGAGTTTGTGTAGGAATAAAAGCAGAGGATGCAGATATTGGAGTAGAAGTTATAAATTCTTCTTTACCTTCATCAATTGAAACCTTTTGGGTTTGAGAGTTTTGACCATTCCAATCTTATATGATTGAATATAAGCATCTAAATTTCTTCTGAAAAATGCATAATGATATTCTTTAATATTTTTTGGAACTTTTGCCTTATAAGAAAATATCAGGGGAGCACTAGATTGTGCCCTCTGACTTGAATAGATAATATTTTGGAATTATACTTTTGATTACAGGATCACTTACATAAGAAAAATAATACAAGAATATGTAACTGATACAAGAAATCCCACAACCTAGGACTGATAGGTATAGATACTTGGACTAGAGATGCTATATGAGATCCCACAACCTGGGACCATAGTCATGAAGCAAGATATCTGGATTACAAGAAATCCCTTTAAGGAGATGAACTAGATACAAGGAATAACTCGATAAGATCCCGTAGTGTGGGATGTTTCTCCAAAAATTTTCTTCTCCAAATTGGTTGTGCAGCTTCGAATTCTTCTTGGCTGTATGTGAATGTGTCATGTTTAAAATTTAGCTGCTCGTCTGGATTTTTCTGTGTAATCTTCTTTATATATCGTCTCGTTTTCTCTTTCAATAGTCCGTACGGAATATTGAAAGGCTTCATTATCTTGTCCAGGTCTTTACCTTTGATCTTGGCCTCTTTCATTACCTTAATGACTTCATTTTCAAAATTCTCCGTCAACCGGGACACCACTAGTGCTCGTTCCTTCTGACTTATTTCTGTAGTGTATGGCATTGGATGATCATCATGTATATCTGCCATCTGCTCACGTATTGGAGAATTATAGATCGAGTGAGATAGAGGACTTACCTCTACCTCGTCAGTAGGATTTTCCTTAGCTGGCACTACTGGTGTCCCGATCGGTGCTTTCTCTTTTATTTGAGTCTTTAATTGTGCGATGCATTCATCTTTATCTTTTACTTCTTGCATGGCTGCCCTGAGTGCTTCTTTTGCTGCAAGTAACTCATTTCCGATTTCAGCCACATTATCCATGTTTTCACTGTAGCTTGTTGCAAGTTATCCATGTGCTGTATTTAACTGCTTTTTTAATTCATTGATCTCTTGACTGTGCGTCCGTTCTGATTCTTCTCTCACTGCACGCTCTTGTCTCAGCAAATCTGCATATTGTGCGATCTGATCTCTTAATTCTTTTTCTTTTGTTTCTGAGGATTCCTGTTGCTCGATCGGTTGATCATATAATAATGACTTCATTAATTCCTTATTCCTGCTTCGCAAGGTGTCATTATCTTCCATGTATAATTTTACCTGTGTTTCGAGCAAAGTACTTCTAGCTCTCATTCTCTCTTTGTCAGCTTCGCTTGCATCATATAATCTCTGTAAATTTGCGAGCTGTGCTTGGAGTTGGTGATGCTGAGTGATTAATGATTCATATTGCATTTTTGTTTCGAGCAACTCATTGCTTTTGATCGTTAGCATCTCACGTAAACAATTTTTCATGTCAAGAGCTTCATATATCAGTAATGTCAATGCAGAACTGCCATTCAAAAACTTCTTCTGGCCCCATTTCTTCTGGGCTTCAAATAGTCTTTCTTGGACATAGCCTGTCAGATTCACTTTGTTCCCAATTTGTCTCATGGCATGAGATAATAGTTGTACTACAATCTTCTGTGGTGCCGTGTATCTGTGCATGCTAGGGAAACAGAAGTGTTGGTGCACAAGACGGACAGCGTCTTCGAGATCTATTCTGTTAATCTCCACAAAGGATCTCTTCTTAGGATCATGACATTCCTCTTTGACACTAGTAATTCCTTCTTGATTCCATCCAAAAGCTTTATTGATCAGTTCATGAGTGAATTGGATGGTCTTCCATGTCCCTACTTTATTCAATACCCGTGCTTCTGGAACTGATATTTTTTCTTGTGCATGGTGCTTCACTGAGGTTGACTTCAGACTGATTGATACTTTGGTGACTTGCTAAACTAGAGGATGGAATGCAAGCAAAATCCACTGGCTCTTCACATGAAGTACTTGACGAAGGGTTTTCGATAGTGCTAGTGGTCATACACTCATGATTTTGTTCATTGGAATGAACTTTTGGCTCTATACTAGCGGCTTTGATTGGTCGTTCGTCTAATAGACAGAATACCTCCCGATGTCCTATCCTGGCTGATATGTATCCTAAAGCCAATTGAATGGTCACCTCATATTCGTAAATCCAGTCTTGACCTAACATTACATCTTCGAGTAAATCCTGATCACGACACACTATTAACTTCTGTTCCATAGTGTTATTTCCAAGATGCAGAGGTAAGGTAATCTCACCTATGCATTGAGTGATTGTTCCTCCTATTCCTATCAACTGTGCTATCGATGGACGTACTTCCTCCTTGAGTTTTTGGGTCAAAGAAAGCTTGATACAGCTTACGGCGGCTCCTGTGTCAATGAGAGCATCCACTAAATGGTACTCCTTTTTACCTGCTCCCAAATTTAAATATGGTTGCGTTCTCTGTGAACCTAGGTTTTTAGTGGCTCTAAAATTAGCCATTGGGATGAGTTCTTCTCCTAGTCGATATCTCTCATCTCGCTCTCTCATCACTCTTTCCGTTTCCTTATTCTTTCCAGTGCTTCCTGTCTCGCTTCTTCTCGTATCCTTTCCTCTTCTATGCGTCTATTCTTGCCTTTGATTAATCGAGACATTGTTTCTTCGGTCAATGGTTCTATATATTTTTTTACTCTACATCCGCTGATGTAGTTTGGTAATACATCTCCATCTAGGGTTGCTAAGCAGATGGCTCCACTTGTAGATATACGATTAATGATTAATGGACCATATCCTCTCTTCTGCAACTTCTTAGCGTGTTGTTTCAAGATGTATACCAAAACTAAATCTCCTTCCTTCAAATTTTTGTCCTTAATGTGAGCATCAAAGTAGGCTTTCTGTCGCCGTATAGCAGCATAAATGCCTGCTACTGCTTGTAACCTAGTTTCGTGAAGCTTTTCTATTTGATCCAATTGAGCTGATAGTTCATGTCTTGTCCACTCGTAAGTAGTTGCTACTCTGAGAGTTTGAATTAAGAAATCAATTGGCAAAATAGCATTTTGTCCATATACTAAGTTAAAAGGAGTAGTGCCTATGGCAGTTTTATAGCCTACTCGAAATGCCCATAAAGCATGATGTAATTGCTTATCCCAATCCGATCTACCATTGTTAACAATTTTTGTGAGAACTGTACACAAGATTTTATTCGAACTTTCGGCTTGTCCATTGGCTTGTGGGTGATAAGGAGCTGATTTCTTATGAATTACCAGGAATTCATTCAGTAAGGCTTCTATGACTTCATTCACAAAGTGCGTACCTCTATCACTCACAATTTCTATCGGTAGTCCAAATCTAGTGAAAACGTTCTCAAAGAGAAACTTGGCCGTAGTTCTCGCGTCATTTTTCTTGGTTGCTTTGGCTTCAACCCATTTGGTCAGATAGTCTGTGGCTACAATTATATACTCGGCATGGGATCCTTTCGCTGGTGGGCTAATAGGTCCTATGAAGTCTATTCCCCATTTGGTAAAAGCTCTGGCACTCATCATGGGTCTTAATGGCATCTCATCTCTTCTAATTGGATATTTCGTTCGTTGACAGGTATCACATCGTTGGACATATGTCATGGCATCTTGATGTAAAGTTGGCCACCACATTCCAGCAAAGAGGATCATTTTTGCTGTCTTATCCGCTGAGAAGTGCCCTCCTGCAGCTCCCGTATGTGCCATCTCTAAAACAGAAAGATATTCCTTTTCATGTATGCACAATCGTAATTGATTATCTTTTCCTCGTTTGAAAAGTTGTTTTCCTATAATGGCATAATCCTTGCTTTGTTCTACCAGCGCACGTTTCCTTGCTAAAGTGGCTCCTTCTGGATATTCTTGAGTCTTTAAGAACTTTACCAGAGGCATGCTCCATCTTGGTGCTATTGTAGAATAGCATAAAGTAGAGTTCTCGTCCGGGATTTGTTCTTGACAGGTTTGACAGGCTGATACATAGTTATATCCATCTCTTTGCATGGTTGGCCAATATATGCCCAATCTCTTGAGTGTTTGCCATGTTTCGTTGGCATCTAAGTGGGTTTTCCATTGATTTACGTGTGCCTTTTGAAGCCACATTTCTTGTTCCTCTTCTTCTACACATCTCATTAGCAGTCCACTTGAATCTTGGTGATACAAACTTCCAGCAATGGTATGAAGGTTTTTAGTCTTCCAAAGGTCCTGAGTTTGGTTTGGTGTGATCCCATCTTTAGGTCCATGTGTAAGTATAGGGATCAACTTTTCTGCCCATTGGGGACATACTTCCAGGTTAAAAAGATACGTATCTGGCAAATCATCGGGTACTCCTATGGGTGGTTCTCCATGGGTCATTCTAGATAAATGATCTGCTCTTATATGAGTATTTCCTTTCTTGACTACTACCTCAAAATCAAATTCCATTAGCAATAAAAACCATCGTACTAGTCTTCCTGTATTGCACGGTTTATTGACTAGGTACAGTAGAGCTTGGTGATCAATGAAGAATTTGAATTTGTTTGCCAACAGATAATGTCTGAATTTTTTTACAGCGTACACCATCCCTAGGCCTTCTCTTTCCGTAGTGGTATAATTGCATTCTGCTTGATTAAGTTGTCTACTGGCATAGGCTATTGGGTGGTCTAGTTTTCCTGTATCGGCAGGCTGGGCTAAGATGCAACCAATGGCAAACTTGGAAGCATCCACATGAATGTGAAATGGCTTATTCCAGTTAGGTACTCGAAGGATTGGTGCTGAACTCAATCGATTCTTTAACTCATTGAAGGCTTTTTCACATTCCTCGGTCCAATTAAATTGAGTCAATAATGCATAAAGAGGTCTAGCAATTATGGCGTACATATGTATAAATCTTCGATAGTATCCACAGTGTCCCATAAATGCTTGAACTTCCTTAGCAGTCTTTGGTCTTGGTAAATCCAGACTTACTTTGATTTTGTCTTCATCAGTTGAGATTCCATTTTTAGAGACAATGCATGTGGTGGGACTACTCCCCTAGTACACAAGTGAGAAGGATGATCACCTCCGCACTGCATACATGTTCTGAGCATGGGCACTCTCATAGGGTTATTGGGGTAGTTCCTCTGTCCTTGAACGTTCAACTTCTTTGCTACCAAATCGGCTATTTCCTCTACATTGTTTTTATGGATTTATGTGCTACTAGTAGAATCTTCACTTTTCAAACTGCCTTGAGGTATTTTCAGGTCTTCTGCTAGGTTATCTTCCAGGTCTATACATTCCTTCATGCACTCTTGCAAAGTTTGGACTCTCTTTACATATACTAATGATCTCAAAGATCCGTTCAACAATCCTTCCAAAAATAATGACACCATTTTATTTTGGGTAGGTCTCTCTTCTACTGGGCATCTGCCCACATACTGCTTGAATCTTCTTGCAGCCAATCTCACTGATTCGGTAGGGGCTTGCTTAAAGCTATGGATCAATGATGATGAGTTTTTTTTAATCCCTGACTTAGTGAATTCCTCAATCATTTCTTGGTAGACTTGTTCCATGTTGTGAAAATTATTAGGGTCCAATGGTTGAAACCATGCTAACGCAGTGTCTGACAAAGTAAGACCAAAGGACTCATATTGGATCAAGAAGTCTTCTACCTGTTCGGCTCTGATTACTTGTTTGAATTCAGCTATATGATTGTAAGGTTCACTAGAGCCATCATAGTGATTTCTCATGCATTTGGAAACTTGAATTGGCCTTAATCTTCTTCCCCTTTCGGGTGGTCTAGGCATAACTGGGAAAATTGGTCTTCCTATGGGTATACCTGGTCCTCTTGCTACAGGCGGTCTGACTGGAGCAGGAATTCCAAGTCTTGGGTCAACAGTTGGATGAGGTCGGTAATTAGGATTATTTGCAGGCATCGCAAACTGCACATGTGGTCTGACTGGGATTTGGGTTTGTTGTGTTTGTTGTGTTTGGTCCGACTGCTGATATGAATCATTCTGGGACGTTCCAAGTGGGTTTCTTGAAGTAATGGCTTGGTCCCTAGGGGGAAACACTGGGATATTCTGATATTTCAGCTCAGCTCTTTCTAATTCTGTTAAGGGCCAATATCTTCTCTGATTTATATCCAAATATGTGATGATGGTGGGGAAATTAGGATCTTGTAACTCATAGATGGTGACAGGATTGGGGGCAGCTTCCCATATTGAGGAATGAGCTCTAAGCAGATGCTCCATCCCATTAATCAAATATACATCCATTAAGGTGTCATCTTGGGGAATCAAGTCTCCTCTCCATATCCTAGTAATAGTAGATCTTCCTCTGGGTGTAGTTACTTGCTCTTCATTCCCACCTTCGTTTAAGTGTGAAGCAATGTTTTCTTCACCCTGTTCATTAATGTTTTCCGGGTGCTCCGTGACAACATACTGGATATCTCTTTTGTCCATGTGAAATCCTCCTACATACTTGACTGCTGGCCTAGGCACTATGTAAGCCTCTGAAGCCTTCTTCAGCCTTGCCACTGATCTATTTAGACCATCCAAATAAATAGGGATCTCATTTTGATTGGTGTTCACATACTCCAAGGAGGTCCTGTACTCTCCCTCAATGATTGTCATCATGCCAATCATGGGTACTGTGTTCTGCATATCCTCTGAAGCCATGGGAATTTCTTCCTCTGACTCACTGGAGGTCTCCGGGTAATGTGAACGGCTACTTTGTTCAGCTACACTCCCTACAGAAGAGATTACACTTCTTCGGCTTCCTAGGGTTCTTCCGGATCTCAGGTTCATCCACTTAAAAACTCTGATCAGTCCTTGCAATCCTCTATCTTCTAGGATTCTTCACTAAAGGTCAGAATTTCTAGAAGACTTTGGCTGGACAATGACTGAAAAAGAATTTTTTCTAGATCACGACACTTGACTCCCAAATTCCACGATACACGATCTCTGGCCCAAAACGATACACGATCTTTGGGCTCAAACGATACTCAATATTTTATCCCAGACGATACTCGGTCTCTGTCTCAAAACGATACACGATACCTGATGAAAAACGATACTTGATGGAGAACGATACTTGATACTCGGGAGAAAACGATACACGATACTTCCCTTAAACGATACACGACCTTTTGAAGTGGAAACGATCGACGATACTTGAACAAAACGATACGCGATCTTTGGTAAGTATCGCGATCTCTGAGAAACGATACACGATACTTAAGCCAAACGATACACGATCTTTGAACCAAACGATACACGATCTACGATCTTTGGCCAAAACGATACACGATCTCTGGACGAAACGATCTCTGGCCCGAAACGATCTCTGTCCAAGTATCGCGATCGGTATGAAACGATACACGATCGGAGGGAAATATCACGATACTCGACCACAGGAGCAAAACGATACTTGCAAAGTATTGCGATACTCGACCGCGGGAGCAAAACGATACTTGATCCTTTTTCAAAATTTTTGCTAAGATTTTTCAAGTTTTGATTACACACAGATGTTTCACAAGGTCTTCTACCCTCTCCTCACCCTCTGTATCATTCACATCACACTTTTTCAACCCTGTAGGTCCTAAATGATACCTGACACAGATCGTTTGAGTGATGAAAAAGGACTAACAATTGATTGGCTCACCTTTGATGTTCTTTCCCGCTCTTCTAGCACCTTCTTTTGCTCTGCCTAGCTCTCTGTAGCTCTGAAACGATACTCGACTGTCTCTGCCCACGATACTTGACAGTCGCTTCCCACGATACTTGCTCTCAAACACCAGTAACTTGTAAATGACTCTTTTTGGGTTTTTATACTTGGGATTTTCTTGCTTACAAAAAGGAAACTTTACTGAACAAAGACTAAACTCTACCCTAATGACTTGGTCTACTCTCTAACTACTCCTACTCTACTCCTTCCACTCACTTCCCTAGACTAACAACTCACTACACACACTCCAAGAATGAGAAGTAGCAAGTGCGGTTGAAAATGACTTACCAAAGAAGAGAAAATCACCACTCCTCCTCTTACTTCAATGCAAAAAAGCTACTTACCATCACACGAATGCCTCGGTTTGATTCGTCAGTCCCCGGCAACGGCGCCAAAAAGTGTGTTGACCTAAGAACCAACTTAGGGACTTGCGGAGAAAGAGACTATACCTCAATCCCCTCTCAAGTGCATATAGTGGGGATACACGCTTTTAATTATCAATCCAAAGAGTATAAAAACCTAGCCGAGTGTATGAGGACATGCAATCATGTGATGATCAATGCAAATGAACTACTCAAAGAGTGTAAACAAGGCAAAGACTTATCCAAACAAGTTTCAACTGTTGGTCATGGTGTCACGATACTTGGTGCAGAAGCTGTCAGTATTTTGGACTTTTCTCCCAGCTCCGAGCTCC
>CM035440.1:72306796-72329296 GCA_020310875.1 Ceratopteris richardii | reverse complement strand
AAGAAATCTCTAATGAAGTGATACGACAGCTCAATGTGCTTGATCTTTGCATGATAGATCAGATTCTTATCCTACGCAATGGCACTCTGACTATCACTAAGCAAACGAGGTACATGTTAAGGTAAATCCATATTACAAGTAAGACAAGAAAGCCACAATGCTTCCTTACATGCCTTACTTGCTACAACATACTTTGCTTCTGTGATGGAAACAACTGTACATTCTTGAAGATGAGATCTCCAAGAGATAGCACCTCTAGAAAAATAAAAAATGTATCCTAATGTAGACTTACGATTGTCTACACAACTAGCATAGTCAAAATCTGTGTAACTAATAATGGATGTTTTCCCTCTACCTAAGAATAGACACTTGTCCTTAGTGCCACTCAGATATCGCAAAATCATCTTGACCGCTTTTGAATGCTGCTTGCCAGGATTACACATATATCTGTTCACAACTCCCACTACAAATGCAATGTATGTTCTCATAGCTACCATAGCATACATGAGACTACCAACATTAGAGTGATAAGCAATTTTGTTCATGAATTCCTTTTCCTCATATGATTTGGGGGCAATCATCCTTTCTCAATTTCACATATGTGGATAAAGGTGTACTCAATGCATTTCTACCCTACATATTGAACCTGTGAAGTACTTTGGATACATACTCACTTTGAGACAGGTATATGCATCTTTTACTCCTATCACGAGCAATGTGCATGCCAAGAATATGTTTGCATCCCCCAAATCCTTCATATCAAATGTTTGACTCAACTTCTTTTTGCGAATTGACAAGTCATAAGAGGACTTCCCAAAAAATCAACATATCATTGACATAAAGTGTTAAGCATATCATGCCGCCATCCGAGCATCTCTTTGTGTAGAGACAATGATCCTCATTGCTTTGAGAATAGCCTTGAGACTTCATAAATGTGAGGAGATGGTATGATATGTTCCAGAGATGAGCTGGTGCTACACAAAACCTGCTCTACACCTGCGAATCTAACTTTAGGGATGCTTAATAGTCTCCTTTAGCTTCACAATGATGCATTTGGAACCACCAAGTCCTTTGGAACATCACTCTCAAAAGTTTGCATCAAAACAAATAACTTGCATATGAAAGAAATGTGAAGAACCTTCTATTTTGGGAATAGAAGGTCTTGGTACTATGCTTAAAGCTCGAAACTTGGTATGAATTGACTAGAGAGATTTTACAAAAATCTAAGAAATTAGTGCATAGATAACTAAAGCAAGTTATTTCATGAATTTAGTTGTACCATACATTGAGGAATGAGTCTAACAAGTGAGGGGGTCATCTCGACTTTTCAGGATCTGGAAGGTACACACACACAATCACATTCCTAGCTTCATATCTCAAGGTTTGCTGAAGCAAACTTGATGAAATTTGATATGTGAATAGTCCACACTCCACTCTAACTAATCAAAGTTAAAGTATAGAAAATGATTAAGTATACACAAAGCAATAGATTCCACAAGATCACTATAATGAAGAAGATGCAATAGTAGACAATAGACAATAGACATAAATGTACTTGAAGAAATGTATCAAAATGTATAAGTTAATGAAAATAATACCTAGACCTAGAGATTGAAGGCTCCTTGCTTGATCCCCATACATTGGTATGAACTAGCTCTAATAGCTCTCCATGAATGTACTCCTTTGTGAATGGTTGTCTGTGAGACTTACGCAAGCACTACATTTGTAGATCATGTGTTTTTTGGAGATGTTTGGAAGACCAAGTACACTAATCTGTATTTATTTGCTTTAGAGCTCTTTCACCTATGTGAGCTTACCTATTGTGCCAAATTTCTAACTGTGATAAATTTTGCCTACCATAATTGAAGAATGCAAAATTTCTGGTATCTTGGAGTTCAAATGTAAATAATCTACCTGATTTTTCTCCTCTTGCTATCCTCTTGAATTCTTGGTGTGGATCCTCAACAAATGCTCCATTCTTTGTGAATATGACCTCCAATCCTTTCTCATCAATCTGACCTACACTTATGATATTTTTGGTGATAGTTGGCGCATACAATACCTTGCGCAATAGGTATTTTTGGTGATAGTTGCCACATACAATACCTTACTCAAAAGGTTCACATTACCATCTAAAGACTTCAAATTGCCCATCTTCTCCACTGGATGCCTTGTGGCATTTCTTGTTTGGACTTCATGTCTATTCCTTGGATCCTTCAAGTCTGAGAGTAAAGCTACATTCCTTGTTACATGATTTGAGCAACTTGAGTCTATATAGAATACATGTTCATCTGCTTTACCTTGCTTCATGGTCATGTTCATTAGAAGAAGTGAATATTCTTGTGCTTGATCATCTGCATAATTATAGTTGGTGCAAGTACCAAGCCTACACACTTGGCTAGGCATGAGAAGTCTTTATGTGCAAATGATTGAAGACCCATGAGAATCATTGCTTATGGTTTTTATCTTTAACCATGTGTAAAAGTCAATTGACTTGGAAGATTCTTGTAAATCCACTAAACTTGTGGAGTTAGATAGAATGAAAAGTTACAACTTCATTTAGAGAGAATATCTCCTAGATTCAGGGATCACTTTTAGTGAGAGCCAAATTTGAATTCAAACTCAAATATGATCAAAGCATCTATAAAACATAGTTGTAAAATCTCATGGGGTACCTCTCCATTCTCTGAGCCTTTAGTTGATCACATTGTAGCAAGTGTGTGGCTCACCTCATAGCCTAAATTTCTCATCATCATTGGGCATTGATTATCATGACGATGATTATGTACAACATTTTCATATAATACAATAGATCATTGATTATATCTGTTGGTATCTCTATCATTGTCACTCAAAACAGTGTCTTGTCTTGCTCATATCTCAGTCATTACTCCACCATTTTCAATGATCTATGGCTCGTTGGATTTATCTCTAAGTCTACTACATTTTGACAAATGTTGAAGACATTCCATTCAGTGAATTGGGAGAAAAGCACCTCGAAGTGGTCACTGGTCATTCTTTGTAGAGGTCTTAAAAAGTTGGGGGTAATGCTACACTTGCTAAATTGATTGCTCTGTGTATTGTCAATCATTTTAAGTGATCCACTTGGAATCATTAGCTATTTAAGTTAATTTGTTATCTCTAGAAGGAATATTTCTAGTTCCTATTGTCCTGGGAGCTGTGAGCTTAACAAGCAGTAGGTGTGTGGACCAAAATAGAAGTTTTTTGATGATTTGTGAATTGTGAAGTTATCTGTTTTGGATCAATCATTACATGGATCATCTCCAAAGTACATAGGCTCTTATTTAGTGTCATTGGAAAGCTAAAAGGGCCCACAACTCAACTCTAAAGTGAAAGAGGGCTGGTACAATGCAGGGATTGGCAGTACCAACTCATTTCTTGGATTCTCCATCCATCTTTCCCAACAATGGTATCAAAGCAAGCTAAGGTCAAATGGGAGATGGTTTTCCTTCTTTCATTGATAAGTTGGACAGGAACAACTACCAAGCATGGTCCTTGAGGATGAAGACATACTTGCAAGGAAGGAGTCTCTATGGATACATCTCAAGAGATGAGGAGATGCCCATTTTCAAAAGCAAAGGACAACCTACAAGAGAGGATCATGAAAGACTCAATTCATGGTGTGCCAAAGATGCATTAACACGGTCATACTTACTTAACTCTATCTCTGAATTTCTTCTTCCACACATTAGGAACTGTAAGACATCCCAAGAGACTTGGGATACACTATCATCATATTTTTCTTCCAACACAAGGGATAGGAAGAACCAATTGTGGATTGAGTTTACCACTCAAAGAAAGCAACCCAAGCAAGGCATCTCAGAGTATGTGACCAAAGTCAAGGATGGAGCTGACCAATTAGCAAGCATAGAAGAGGAGATTGAAGAGGAGCAAATTGTGAGACAAGTAATCAATGGTATTAAGGCAGATGACAAATGGGAGAGCTTCACAACCGCTATGGACTTGTACATGGACATGCAAACTCGATATCTTACCATGAAGCCAAGCTCAACAAAAATGGAGATTCATCAAGAGGTAATAACTCACTCTTCTGCTCTATATACAGATAAAGCAAGTCTAAAGAGGAAGAGAAAACAAAAAAAAATTGAGGATGAAGGTACAACCTCTCAAGTTAACTATACAGGAGAGGTAGAAACTCAAGAGGTAGAGGCAGAGGAGGTAAACAAGGTAGGGGGAGACCTTTCAACTCTTCCCCATGTAATATTTGTGGTTTATCAAATCACACTACAGATGAGTGTTATAGGAACTTCAAGAATTAGAGAGGTAGAGGCTTCCAAAGAGGTGGCTACACACAATCAAGAGGAAGATTCAAGCATCATCAAGGCTATAATCACAACTACAACAAAAATTAAAATAACAACTACCAAGGAGGCTATAAATCAAGGAAAGACTACAAAAATTACACAGAGGAACAAGAGGATTCCCTTATGATTATGAATATGACTTCAAAGCAAGGTATGAATGATGACCATCTCTTCTACATTGACTCAAGATGTTCAAACCATGTGGCATGCAATGTAGCTTTTCTCTTTGATCTTGAGGAACAACCTAAGGGAAAGCACCAAGTGCAAACAGGTGATGACACCAAGCATTCAATGGTCAAGGTAGGAAATGTTAAAACCTCTTATGGAAATAGAAATATGTTGAGCAAGGTTCTATATATACCTACAATCACCAAGAATTTGATGAGTGTTGGGCAGATTGTGGAAAAGGGTTTGCATGTTAGGTTCAACAAATATGGAGAATTTGTGGAGGATCCCCAACATGGATTCAAGAGAATTTCCAAGGGAGAAAAGACAGGTAGGTTATTTACATTTGAACTTTATACAAAGAATATTGCACTTTATAGCTACAAAGATCAAACATTGTGAGAGCTTGAAATTTGGTAGGGCATATTGGTGAGAGAACCTTAAAGCAAATATGTAGCGATCAATGTGTGCTTGGGATACCTAATGTATCCAAGCAACACATGATCTATAAATGTGGTGCTTGTCAGTTTGGAAAACCTCAGAGGTTACCCTTCTCAAAGAAAGGCTACATACATGAGGACTACTTGGAGCTTGTCCATATAGATGTATGGGGACCAAGTAAGGAACCTCAATTTCTGGATCAAGGTATTATGTATCTTTCATTGATGATTTCAGTAGGTGGACTATCTTATATTTTATGAAACACAAAGATGAAGTATTCAACTGCTTTAAGAAGTATCTTGCACTTGTGGAAAGCCAAATAGGAAGAAGCAAAAAAGACTAAGGTCAAATGGAGGAGGTGAATACTTCTCTAATGATTTTGATGCATTCTTGCAAGATAGAGGAATCATAAGGGAAATTACAACAAGGTATACCCCTGAGCAAAATGGGATGGCAGAGAGAAGAAATAGATTAATTGTTAAAACAGCTAGGTCAATGCTAAATGAGAAAAAATACCTAATTATTTGTGGGCAGAGAGTGTATCTACTACCACTTATCTTGTTAACAGGTTACCATCTAAATCACTTGATGGGAAGACTCCATATGAAGCATGGCATGGTAGAAGACCTTCACTTGATCATTGCAAAATCTTTGGGTGTGTTGTTTATGTGCATATCCCATCTCAAATCAAAGGTAAGCTAGACCTTAAGGCAGAGAAGTGCATCTTCATAGGGTATGATTTGAATAAAAAAGGATACAGGTTTTATAATCCATCCAACAAGGGTTTTATGGTCAGTAGAGATGTTGTGTTTGATGAGAATGATTCTTGGTTTGAAAGTGAATGCAGGAAAGTAAAGTTGCCTTATGACTTGGAAGAGGAGTTTCCAAGCCTTACCAAGGAGGAGCCAAATGAGATTGAAGACATCAATTCAAATGATGAGGACATCATCAACCTAGAAGAATTCAAGGCATGGAAATCAAAGGGCAAGGTCAAGATGAAGAAGTTGGAGGACATACTTGAATCATCCAACCATGCAATCAGAAGATCACAAAGGGAGAGCAAGAAGCCAATCAGATATGGGCATGCCACCTCTTTAGTTATTAAGCATTCTATTTATCTTGCCAAAGACTTATCACTTGAAGAGCCATCATCATATGAAGAGGCAAAGACCAAGGCAGAATGGAAGGAAGCTATGGATGAAGAAATTGAAGCACTCAAGGAGAATGATACTTAGGAGCTAGTGCCAAAGAAAGAGTCTATGAAGGTTATTGGATCTAGATCGATCTACAAGATTAAGAGAAATGCAGATGGGTCAATAAGCAGGTACAAAGCTAGACTTATGGCTAAGGGTTTGTACAAACCCAAGGAGTTGATTATGAAGATAATTTCTCACCTGTGGCCAAAATGCCAACCATCAAGGTATTGGTAAGTGTGGCTGCATCAAAGAATTGGAATATGTACCAATTGGATGTAAAAAATGCTTTTCTTAATGGCTGGATTTCAAAGGAGGTGTACATGTCGCAACCTCCTGGTTATGGGGACCCAAACAAGGTAAATTATGTGTATAAACTGAAAAAAGCTCTTTATGGATTGAAGCAGGCACCTAGGGCATGGAACCATAGGTTGACTACATACCTTCAAGATCAAGGATTCATCATGAGTAAAGTAGATACTTCTCTGTTTGTTAAGACAAGTAATTCAAAGGTGATATACCTACGTGTGTATGTTGATGATATCATATTTATAGGTAATGATGCCAATGGCATCAAGCAGATCAAGAATCAAATGATGCAAGAGTTCAAAATAGTAATCTAAGGTCACTAAAGTATTTTCTTGGACTTGAATTAGTCTATACAAATTCTGGAATTTATATCACTCAAAGAAAATATGTGGAGGATATGTTGAAGAAATTTCACTTCGAGAATGCCAAGATAGCAAGCACTCCTATGGAGGTAAACCAAAAACTAAGTGCTCATGAAGGTGATGTGCTTGAGAATATTGGAGTATACCAAAGCATGGTGGGAAGCCTAAACTGTGCTACATTGACAAGAATTGATATTGCTTATGGAGTAAGTGTCTTAAGTCAATTCATGCACAAACCTAGAGCACCTCACTTGGAAGCTGCCAAGAGAATTTTGAAGTACCTTAAGGGAACTCAGAATCAAGGTTTATACTTTCCTTGTACTTCAGATTTGGACATCAAGATATACTCAGATGCAGATTGGGCAGGTTGCAAGGATGACAAGAGGAGTACCTCAAGTTATCTCTCTTTTGCAGGTGACAAGCCTATTTCATGGTCTTCCAAGAAGTAACCTACTGTTGCTTTATCTTCAACAGAGGCTAAATATAGAGGATTGGCCAATGCTACTCAAGGGGCCATATGGATCAGATTCTTATATGCAGACTTGGGATTACATGCTAACCCTCCAATGATTTTTGGAGATAATACAAGTTCTTTACATCTTGCAACAAATCCTATCTATCATGCTAGGACCAAGCATATAGAGGTCCACTATCATTACATGAGAGAGAAGCTATTGAGCAAGGAAATTCATTTGGCATATGTATCAACTAATATGCAATGTGCAAACTTATTGACCAAAGCACTTGATGGTAATAAACTTTGCAGGTTTAAAGCTATGATTGGATTGTAGGACATTCAAGAGGATTGATGAAGAAGACCAAACCAAGATGTTTGGCTTGAGGGGGAGCTGTTGGTGCAAGTTCGAAGCCTACACGCTTGGCTAGGCATGAGAAGTCTTTATGTGCAAATGATTGAAGACCCACGAGAATCATTGCTTATGGTTTTTATCTTTAACCATGTGTAAAAGTCAATTGACTTGGAAGATTCTTCTAAATCCACTAAACTCGTGGAGTTAGATAGAATGAAAAGCTATGACTGCATTTAGAGAGAATATATCCTAGATTAAGGGATCACTTTTAGTGAGAGCCAAATTTGAATTCAAATTCCAATTTGATCAAAGCATCTATAAAAGATAGTTGTAAAATCATGCAGGGTACCTCTCCATTTTCTGAGCCTTTAGTTGATCACATTGTAGAGAGTGTGTGGCTCACCTCATATCCTACACTTCTTATCATCATTGGGCATTGATTATCATGCCAATGATTATGTACAACATTGTCATATAATACAATAGATTATATCTGTTGGTATCTGTGTCATTATCACGTTGAATAGTGTTCTTGTCTTGCTCATATCTCATTCATTACTCCACCATTTTCAATTATCTATGGCTCATTGGATTCAAATCTAATTCTACTACATGCTGAAAGATTTTGAAGACATTCCATTTAGTGGATTGGGAGAAAAGCTCTTCGAAGTGGTCACTGGCCATTCGCTACAGAGGTCCTAAAAAGTCAAGGGTAATGCTAAACTTGCTAAAATGATTTCCCTATGTATAGTCAATAATTTTAAGTGATTCCACTTGAAATCATTAGCTATTTAAGCTAATTTGATATCTCTAGAAGGAATGTTTCTAATCCCTACTGTGTTGGGAGCACTGAGCTTAACAAGCAGCATATGTGTGAACCAAAATAGAAGTTTTTTGATGATTTGTGAATTGTGAAGTTATCTGTTTTGGATCAATCATTTTATGGATCATGTCCAAAGGACATAGGTAATTATTTAATGTCATTGGAAAGCTAAAAGGGCCTGCAGTGCAACTCTAAAGTATAAAAATTTGTGTTGTATATAGTGGATCAATGGGACGATGAACTAACCTTGGATTCACGACAAGATCTTTCTTGGAGGGGAAGACCACCCATCAAGAAATCATGTAAAAGATAATTATAGTAGATATCTTAACTCTCTTGTGAAATTCTCTTTCACTGATGAAAGGAAAAGAAAGGCTGTTTGTGCATGGATATATATATGACTCATTGAGTGAGTAAAGTTTTGACAACTGTGAATCATTCACATGAGTGAGCATAGGAATTGAGAATCACATTAGGATGAAAATGAACAGCAAGTGCACAAAGGCAGAGTAGTGAAGCATAAGTTAAGAGTGTAATTCGTAGTAAAAATTTCGACTAAGGAGAGCTTAGAATAATCTAACATAATTCCTAGGCTGCTCTTTGATACTCTTAGTGAGTTTGAAAGCAAGCTTGAGGGCATGTTTTTCTCAATCAACATGGATGAACTTCAAAAGGATTTTATCTTCTTATCCAAGATTGAGGGGGAGTATGAAATATCTCTCACCTATGCGTGAAAAAATGGGCACGGTGCACTTTTTTTTTAAATATCCATGGGAGGTCACTCTCATGAAAATAAAAAACATAGATGCCAAAAATACCTTCTGTCACCATCCTACTATTAAAAAAAAGAAAATGCTTATGAAGATAAGAAAATCTCTTTATATCTTTCATGAACATCCAAAAAAGTTAGATATCTATGGGAATGAATTCACTGATAATCAACAAGTCAATTATGGTGGTGGTTCCTCTTGTTTCACAAGAACCCATCCATAATCATTATGAGCACATGAATTCACTGATAATCAACAAGTCAATTATGGTGGTGGTTCCTCTTGTTTCACAAGAACCCATCCATAATCATTATCATCCATAATCATTATGAGCACATGTGGCAAGGACTTTATTCTTGACCAAAATTTTATTCTATTCATATACTATAGAAGTATAATTCCCAAATGAGACTAAGAAAATATTTTGAACCCTTCCTCTAGTAGATGTATAGCATGCATATTTCCTTAAGATTTGTGAACTAAGATCTTCCAAATTTCAAAACATGGCTATTTACAAGGAACCAATGAAACAAGAGTTCGTGGACTTTGTTGGAAACAATATCAAAAAGCTTCAAAACTCTCAACAAATTACAGCGTGAGTAATAGTTCTTATAGCCTCCTTTTCAAGCAAGAGTGTTTGGCACAATGGCTAAGCTATATGCATGTCAAAGAATCCACCTGCATTCGAATCCTACAGATGGCGATGCAACAATTTTTTATTAACAAATTCGTAATTGTTTTTTCTAAAAAGCATAAGGATGCTCATGTGATAGTGGTGCCAGTGTAGAGCTTTCTTTATGTATATTTTTTGTGCAGCAATCTCATTTTTTATATGCTTTATTGTGAAAAGAGCTCATGGGCTCAAAGCTATATAATGAAGGCCAAGGGTCGTTGGTTGAGCATCTTCTCAAGCATCACTCAAGCAATTCATCAAGCAAGGAGGAGGTTACCTTGGAGGAGGTGTGATCTACATCTAGAGACATCTAGAGGAGTTCATGTCAGCCAACATATTGTGAGTAACAAGTCTACATCTATCCTCACTTTTTCATTCAATAGTTTCTGATTTAGGGATTACCAAAATTCAAGTTTGCTCTAAAAAAATTCTAAATTGTTCATATTCTCTCACACACACTCTTCATACCTCTTATGCATGCAATCTCTTGTATCGAGTTCCTATTTCTGCTTAGATTCAGATATTGTTAGTTTGTATTATATTCACACATTGCAATTTCACATTGGAATATTAGTTAGTGTAGGTGAGCATCTTAACTTACCGTACACTTTGAAAAGCTTGTCTATTCTCTCTCTATCTCTCACTCATCATCTTTTTGAGTATTAAGGTGTGTATGTCACGGTTCATGTGTTGGAAGATTATATAAACCTGTGATTTATTGTTATTGTGGCCCACCCCACTTCCAACATTTGATATCAGAGCATAGTTGACATACACTCTTAACAAGATGAGTGACTATAGACTTGAGAATGAAGACAAGCTTGAGGGCATGTCTAACTATCCAATGTGTAGTTTTATGATGATGAATCTCTTAGTATCAAAGGACTTGTGGAATATTGTCAATGGCACTTATCCAAGGCAAGGACAACTCAGAGAAGAGGCTACTTCATCTTCTAGAAGACCCCCATTCCTCTTTCTGCTCAACAGGAGGTTAGTGAACAAAAAGAAACCACTTCATCATTAGGATTCAATGGTACCACTATCAGATTATTTCCTATAGAAGAGCAATTCAAATGGGATTCAAGGGATGCACTAGTAGTTTCATATATTGCTATGGGAGTCAAGAGGCATATTATATCCCAAATCAGGTCATGCAAAACCTCTCCTCAAGCTTGCTTGGAGTTGGAGAATCTCTATCAAAGCAGAAACCCTACTAGGAAAGCTCATCTAAGGAGACAACTAGCCAATACAAAGATGGAAGTTGGTCAATCAGTTCAAACACATATTTTGAAGCTTGAAGATTTACAAGATCAGTTACTCAATATTGGAGTCAACATTTCAAATTAAGAGATTGTAATACACTTCTAAAATCACTTCCATGTACATATCGTGCTTTTCGTACTTCTTTATCTCTCTCTACAAGAGATAGAGAAATTTCATTTGAAGAGCTACAAATCCTATTACTTCAAGGTGAAGATTAAAAAATGGTATGGAAGAGAATGATGAAGCCATCTAATCATCATCGAAAGGAAAGAAGAAGAAGGAATAAGGAGAAGAAAAGTCAGCAACCAAAGAAGGAAAGTAAGTCTTATAATCTTTAGTCTTCTAGTCCTTTTCCTAATGCTTCCTCTACACCCAAAGAAAAGTCTTTGAATACATGTAATTCAAAGAAAGGAGTATTCCATTACTATAAGAAACCATGTCATTACATATCATAATGAAAAACAAGGATTTTCAATTAGAAGAAGAAAGCATCAGGTAAAAGTGTTGAAGATGATCCAAAACCTAAAACCTCGAAGGTAGATTCAAATGTGTGTGTTACTATTGAAGAGATAGCTTTTGATCAAGCAGCATTAAATGCAATCTCAGATAATCCTTTGATTTTTTATTCTATAGCTACTAAGCATATAAGTTGTAGAAAGCTATTTTCTTCCCTTTCTAATCTTCAAGGAGAAGAGTGAACATTGTAAATGTTCATGATCTGGATGTTTTAGGTGTTGGAGAAGTGAACCTAAAGTCAAGAGGAGGAAATTTCACAATTTGTAATGTTCTTTATGTTCCACACATGAAGAAGAATTTTCTCTCTATCTCTACTTTCTTGTCAAGATGGTTCTAAAGTTATTTCTAAGAAAGATTCATGTGAGATACTATCACCTAATGAGTATAATTATCTACTTCAAGGTGAAAACAGGAGTGGCATGTTTGTGTTATCCAAAATTAGTCATGCTACTGTTGCTAGCTCTACTACACCTAAGGAGAAAATGAAGTTATGACATGCTAGATTTGGTCATATCAGTTACACAACTTCAAAGCATATCAAAGATCAAGGTATGGTGGAGAGTTTTCCTAGTTTTGGTTTACTAGATGATGTGCATTCATGTGAAGGATCTCTTGAAGGAAAACTTCACAAACTTCATTTCCAGAAGCATGGATATATCACAGCCACAACGACATTGCAAATCATACATTCAAATGTGAATGGTCCAATGAGAATAGATTCTATTCAATGTTTTAGGTACTTTGTTACTGTCATTGATGATTTCTCAAAATATTCCTAGATTTATGGTCTTGAAGTGAAGTAAGAGGTTTTTTCTACTTTTAAGAAGTTCTTAGCTATGGTTGAAAATGAAAGTCATTCAAAGATCAAGATTTTGAGAAGTGATAGAGAAGGAGAGTACATATCTGAAGACTTTAATTCTTTTCTTGAAGACAAAGGTATCTTTCATCAACTCACTATTTCTTACACTCAAGAATAGAATGGTGTTACAGAGAGAAAGAAAAGGATACTTGTTGAGATGATGTGTAGTATGATATCACTCAAAAATCTTTCTCCCAAGTTTTGGTTTGATGCAATACATACAACTAATCACATTCTGAATAGGTCTTCCACAAAAGCTTTGAAGATCACGGCACCTTATGAAGCTTAGTATGGCAAGAAACCAAATGTGAGTTACTTCAAAGTATTTGGTGCCCCATCTTATGTTCATAGTGAAAAGAAGTATCATGGTAAGCTTGATGTAAAAACCATTAAAGCCATCTTTATTGGTTATGTGATTGAAAGAAATGGATACAGAGTATATGTTCCAAGTACATGTGATATCCTACTCTCACACAATGCATGTATTGTAGAAAGTTAGATTTATGATAAGAAGGAAAAGGTTCCAAAAATTCATAAAAGCATATGATTATGCATTTTTTAGAAGGAATTTGGATTCTTACATTCAGCCATACAAATGATTAACCTACTCAAAACCTAAGAGATGCAGGTGAAGAGAGAGTTACATTACCTACATTAGTACCTAGTCCATCATCCGTACCTCTTGAAGTTCTAACTCAAGAATTTGTAGAAGGTTCTAGAGTTCTAGAAGAAAGAGATACTGAATATGCCAAAGTGGTTATATCAAACTTGGAAGGACAATGCTATAAAGGAATATACTAAAAGAACCAGAATTCAAACAAGAAGACAACAAACACGCCATGTAAATTATGCAGAACATTTTCAAATTCATAATATTTTAGCTCTTACTTCCATTGAGAATGAACTAGCTAGTGGTTCAAGATGCACTGCATAGTCCTATATGGAAGAAAGCTATGCAAAAGAAGATTGATTCTATTCATAAGAATTAGACTTCGAAGCTTTGTGAACTACCAAAACATAAGAAAGCTATTGGCGTTAAATGGATTTTCGAAATCAAAATAAAAGCAAATGGTACAGTAGACATGTATAAAGCAAGATTAGTTGTCAAAATCTATGCACAAAATAAAGGTATTGACTATGATGGGACTTTTCATCCTACATCTACAATGACAATAGTCAGAATAGTAGTTTCTTTAGCTGCATTTTTTGGTTGGAAATTATACCAGTTAAATATCAAAACTGCATTTCTTAATGGTGATCTACATGAAGATGTTTATGTGTAGCAACCAGAAGGTTTTGAAGAGATTGCTAAAGAGTGTTTAGTATGCAAGATTATCAAAGCTTTATATGGTCGAAAGCAAGCACCAGGAGCTTGGTATGAGAAGATACATGACTATCTTCTATCTATTGATTTTGAAAACTCAGATGTACCTCCCACTCTTTATGTTAAAGATAAAAAGATGTTTTGATTATTATTATTATCATATATGTTGATGATATTGTCATGACAGGTCCTACGGATTCAGATCTTTAGTATTTTAAGCAAAACTTAATCATACATCTGATGTAAATGATTTAGGTATTTTGCATTATTATATTGGGATTGAATTCCTATACACAAATGAGTGTATGTATATGACACAACAAAAATACATTGAGAAATTATTGGAAAGGTTTGAGGTGACAGATTCCAAGACTATGCAAACACCTATGGATGTCAATGTTTCATTACTATCAAAAGCAGATTCAGGGCCATTTGATGCTACATTATATAGTCAAGCACTTGGTTGCTTGATATATCTATGCAATACACATCCAGACATTCAGTTTGCAATTTCTGAGGTAGCTAGGTTCATGCACAATCAGCTCAAAAGTCATTGGAAATCAATTAAGAGATATATTTGTAGAGTCATAGGAAGTTTTGCAGGTTATTGAACCTTGTACCATTATGACATTGAAGGGGGATTGTTGGAAACAATGTCATAAAGGTTCAAAACTCTCAACAAAGTACATCCTTATAGATCCCTATTCAAGCAAGAGCACTTGACACAATGGCTAAGCTATAAGCCTTTCAAAGAATCTACTCAGCTTCGAAATGCTCCGCTCAAAGAATTTGCATTATTATCTCGGGATTGAATTCATATACAAAAATGAGTGTACCTACATGACACACTAGAAATACATTGAGAAATTATTGGAAAGGTTTGAGATGACAGATTCCAAGCCTATACAAACACGTATGGATATCAATGTGTCATTACTATCAGAAGCACATTCATAACCATTTGATGCTACATTATATAGTCAAGCATTTGGTTGCTTGATATCTCTATGTAATACACATTCAGACATTCAGTTTGTAGTTTCTCAAGTAGCCAAGTTCATGCAAAGTCAGCTCAAGGTTCATTGGAAATCAATTAAGAGATATATTTGTAGAGTCATAGGAAGTTTTGTAGGTTATTAAACCTTGTACCATTATGACATTGAAGGGAGGATTGTTGGAAAAAAATGTCATAAAGGGCCTCTCAAAAAATCTAACGGGCTTTGAATCCCATAGACGACAGTGCAACAACATATAACTCTTTGATTAATGAATTCCTAATCATACTTATTTGAAAAGCATAACGATGCTCACATGATAGCGATGTCAATGTAGAGCTTGCTTTACGTATATTTTCTCTGTAGCAATCTTGTTTTTCATATGCTTTATTGTGAAAAGATAATGGAGGCCAAGGGTCATTGGTTGAGCATCTTCTCAAGCATCACTCAAGGAGTTCATCAATGCAAGGAGGAGGTCATCTTGGAGGAGTTATGCTCTACATCGAGAGACATCTGGAGTTCTTATCAGCCAACATACTGTGAATAACAAGTCTACATCTGTCCTCACTTGTCCATTAACTAGTTTCTGATTTAGGGATAATCAAAATTTGGGTTTGCTATAAAATAATTCTAAATTGTTCATATTCTCACACACACTCTTCATACCTCTTAGGCACACAATCTCTTGTATCGAATTCCTATTTCTTCTTAGATTCAGATATTGTCAGTTTGTATCATATTTACACATTTTAATTTGCCGTTGGAAAATTAGTTAGTGTAGGTGGGCATCTTAGCTTACGCTACACTTTCAAAATCTTATATATTCTCTCTCTATCTCTCACTCATCATCTTTTTTATTATTAAGGTGTGTATTCTAAGGTTCATGTGTTGGAAGATCCTGTAAACCTGTGATTTATTGTTATTGTGGCCCCCACTTCCAACAATCTTATATCCAGATATCCAAGTCAATTAATTATATCAAGGTCAGGTTGTCTTTGCAAATGGTGTGCCTAGAGCTTAGACGCTCAGTCTTAGGTTTCCCAATTTCCAAGCAATAACATCTCAAGATAATAATGGATATTCAAGATTCAATCAAACACAAAATAATGATGCTAATCCACATAATCCAAGTGTTGGAAGAAAAAATATACGGAGAAAAAAGTCCTCTAGAGAAAAAAATTCCAATCAAAACACATGATTTGGTCATGAGGCTAAGGTCTACTCAAGTAGCCAATCGCATGAAAGACTTAAATGAAGGTCATAGGGATCCCCACAACCATGTCCTAAAATTCAAATAGATTTTTTGTGTAGATCAAGTTGATGATTTTGTGATCCAATATGAATCCTTTGGGTTAACCCTCAAAGGATTTGCTCTTGTGTGATTCCAAACCCTTTGGATTGAGAAATTTGAAAACTTATATAGACTAAATGAAGAGTTTATCAGAGAATTCTCTAAGTGAGGATTTAGACATGATCCTTCCTCTCTAATCCACAACTTCAAAAAATCATGTTTGTATACAATTCAATTAGTTGCATGATAGTTCAAACAATCATATCAAGATATCCACCCTGTGAATTACCTTCTGAGTAGAATTCTATTCATCGAAAGCCTAAATATTAGCGAGATGCAAAGGTGAGTGTTCATTAGACAATCATTTGGCATAGATGAGTGCATCAAAGAATGTATTGATTTGGAAGATAAAATTGAGCTATCAAAAGAGACTCCAAAGCAAAGCAACACTGCTAATATTCACTCATAATCTTCTTTGGAAGAACTAGAAATTGGAAAAAAATAGGATCTCCCTACAAGGTCTGACAGACATAAGGACAGGTCTCAGCTAAGAAAAATATGCCATCTTTGAAGTAATGATTGCTCGACTAATTTTTCCCTAGAAAAACTAAGGATATTGACCTTCTCAAAAGTGGCATAATAACACTACATGGTGCAATCTAGAGCTGAAAATGGCTAATCATGCCACTCTAGATTGTTATTATGATTGTCAAGTTGTACTTCAGCCTCACCCAAATCAAAGGCCTCAAATGTATCAGAAACCGCAACCATTCCATTGTACTCGTTCAAAATCTCATCCACACATAAATCAAAATTCACAATAAAATCCAAACATAAAAAGACCATATCATATTAGAGAATTATCTTATGGCCAAAGTCAGAACCACAATACAATCAGTATGGGAAAAATCTAGCACAATCGATGATAGAACAATAGTCTCCTCAACAAGACTAAGTCATTCCACTTAAGTACATTGTGGCAAAAAACCATGAAAGGTGTTTAGTGACAATCGAATAATCAATAGATTTAGGGAGCAATGATGCAATATATGATTATGGTTAAGAAATTTCAATGAGGAGCAAATGGATTACACTACATAGAAAATTCCTCAATGGGATCAGGATCAAAGTACTAATATTTATAATGAGCCACAGACCACGGATGCATGGTATGCCAATCTTTCACAACAAAACACAAATCAAGTAGGTCCTCTATAGAGACCACCAATTCCTTATGGCATGTGCTATAGATGCCATGGGGATCGCTTCATTTGCAATTTTCTTATAATCCAAGTAGAAATGATGGCTAATAAATAGAAACTATATTTTGGGTTTCGCTCAAGATGTAGTGTGGACCATGTGATTAACAATTTTCTTAAGAATTGAACTTCATCAAGGTAACCCCTCTCAATGTGGTTACAGACATCCCTTCAAGAAGTGATAATGATCAAGTTAGACCCATAGAAGTAGTTACTAGGGCATAGGCAAAAGCCCAAGAGGAGAAGATTGGAGATCCCAATTATGGTAAGGAACAATCAAACTCAAATGTCTCAAATTTGGAAATGATTCAATTACGCAAGCAATGAAAAGGAGAATGAAAGAAGCAAAAATATGATCAAGTACAAGATACAAGTTCACTAGATAATAAGAGAAGAAAAAGAACCACTTGTAAGGAAAAGAGAGCATGAAGAGTTGGTGCACTTAAAAAGAATTCAGATGAAATAACTAACTCTATATACGATCAAACTCATAGCTTCATGATCAAGAGCTAGAACTAAAATTTAGAGCTAAACAACAAGAGAAAGAAAACATCCAAGAAGAAATACAATGTCGAGGCTTGGTATTGGAATCCCCAATGTCTCACGATTTGCAATTTGCTCTTAAAAGTTTATCAAGCTACAATAACCCTAGGAGGATGATTTGAGGTAGCTCAACAATTGTTGGAGAAGGTACTCAATCCTCTCTCAAACACTATAATACATGCACCTTTTTTCCACCAATTGATCTACCCTTTAAATTATCCTCACATCCCTATACAAACAGTCCATTAATAGTTGAATGGACACATATACAATGAGTTCTATGTGCAACTTCACAAACAGAGCACAGAAACACACATTAAGTCATTTATTGAATTCCTCATCCTAAGATGTGTACTCCCGAGTTTCCCTTAGAGATTCAGGGAGAGAAGAAGGCAGAAAGTACCACAATAATACCATCTAAAGAGATCTTGGATACTATTAGACCACGTTGTCTAGGCTATGATATTAGCCATCAAAAAGAGCTAAGAGATATGACAACTTTGTAAGAAAATGACCTAGATTTTGACTCCAACATTTGAGATGTTGCATAGTCATTAGAAAGACCATCTATGGTAGGAATTTCAGCGTGAAATACAAAAGAAGAGGCATGACACGCATCAACTAATCTAGATGTCCAAAGCATTGGACCAATTAGTGAGGAAATCTTTGAGTGTGATGACACCAATCTAAATACCTTGTTAAGATGCAATTCATGCTAAAGGATCTCAACATACATACAATACAACCCAATTTATGCTCCATTCACTCATCGTCACTCATGGCTTAACTATGGCGCCATGTACATCTATCTACTCACCATCCACAAAGTTTTGACTAAACTTCCCGACAATGTCACTCTTGTAAGAAATACCATCATTGTGAAGTATGTGTACCACCATTGCTTTTTGCTTTTTGGCAAAAGAGACCCTAGATTTTTCGGACCCAACATGACATCATGTACGTATGCTCACGATCCACAAAGTTTTGACTAAACTTCCTCGCAATGTTGCTCTTGTAAGAAATACCATCATTGTGAAGTATGTGTAGCACCATTGCTTGACATTGTAGCTGGAACGTCGTGAAAACTTCGCAATTATATATTCATTTCTTTATACCTTTAATCAGACGTGCGACGTTGATAGGACAAGTTTCTTGCTCAAGGCGCTACACATTGAACGGAACGAAAAAGGAACTAACAACGTACTGAAAAAGGACCTAACAATCTACTGAACGAACAATCTTGAGGTGGAGGTTCAAAGTTCAGTTTCTGAACTGGACATGTGTAAAGTTTTGGCTAGTTTAAACCAGTTGTTATCCATATTATCTTGTCTAACTCTTGCTTTGTGAGATACAAAAAGTCTCACAAGTACTATACTCATTCACTTATACAGTTGTACTTTCAAAGTTAAAGTTAAACCTGGGGGAATAAGCACATGCCGAACTTCTATTGAAAGAAAAAAAGACTTCTTTGTATAAGAGAAGCTAACCGCAAATTTCAATTCAGATTAGAGGTACTGTACACAATGCATCTCACCAGGTAGGTATATACATGCACAGGCTTCTGCCAAAGTTCAAATTTATGGTGCTAACTTGAAGAGGAAACAGAAGATTCACGTAACCATTATGATACGTGACAAACTTTTCGCACATGCATGTTTGGCTGCAGCCTGTGATATGCTTTGCCAGAAACGCGTTTTGCGGCACATACTGCAAATAGCGTTTCTCCGAATCTAGAGACCACGACAGTCTGAAAAATAGCAGTGGCTTAAGTTGGTTGGCTCACTTGAGAGTGTGAAAGATTTTTATTATGAAGACGATAAATGAGAGAAGACTTCGCCATTTGTGGTTCAGTCTCCAAGTAAGTTATGATGTCCTTCACTGTAATAGTGTGCGTTGGCTTTGCCGGCTGATTTATAACACCATGATGGGCCGATCTGCGTACTACCCCTACATCACCTGCAAAGTTATGCATCATATCAGCCAAAACATTCATCGCGACAAATCATAAATGAGATGTAAAAATGCTGCTTCTAGAAAAAGTCATGAAGAAAAATGAAAAACAATCTTCCTTTTCCGTGCCACAGAAAAAGGGCAAAATGCATGTAGTTTGAGTTCTCAAGCTCCCACCTCACCATAAACAATTTCTATGTTTACTATGAAATTTGAAAATTAAATCATGATATGAACGGTATAGGAAATAAGGAAACATCATTTTCAGTTCGTTGACAGGACCCCCGATTTTGTGAAAATGCTTTTGGCTCTGATGAAAGTACCAGGAGCTTTTTTGAAAGCGCTTTGGCCAGTCGCAGATGCACCATCGAGGGGAGCTGCTCTTCCTAATTGTCTGGTTTCGGAAATCTTCTTATCAAGGTCTTTCGTGCTACTGCTCGCCAGTCCACCACCGGCAATGACAGTTGTATCGGTCGAAACTGCTGCCCCTGATACGTAATACCCAATAATTGTACAAATGTAGGGCTTGCACTGAGTATGTACTGTCGAGCTATCTAGAATGAAAACTAACCTGATTCACCTTCTCTTTTCTGTCGTCCTTGCTCAGCCATCATCTGCCACTTTAACAGCATATCATTTGCCGATTTGGCTGCCATACTGGCAGCACTCGCCTTTTGTTTCCCCTCATCCCCCTTCTGTGCTTACCCAAAAGCCAGCAAAGATGAGCCACAGCCTCCTAGAAAGCTCAACATTTAGATCATGCTCAAAGAGGAGACAACCTTCTTCTCTTTAGTTCGTGTAGTGGTACTATCCTCCTTTGATGCCCCATCGTTCTGAGAAGCTTTCTCTTTCTCCTAAACGAATGAACACAAACATTAAAAATTTTCAAATAACGATTGCAAGATCAAGGTAACAACACCCATGAGCTTGATGTTTAACCTCAGTCATTTTTCGTAATCTTTCTGATTCTATAGCCTGTCTTCTCTCATGTGCTTCCTTTGCCCTCCTTCGCATCAACAGGATTTGCTTCTGAATATCAGACGTGACAACCACTTTCTGGATCTCTTTCTCTTCATCACATCTCTGACAATCAACAAAAGCATCTGAGCTCAAAATTAATAGCATAATCGCCGTTTCTCACTTCAACAAGAATGAGAATATATGCGCGCGCGCGCACACACACACACAAGCACACACATATATCTGCATACAAACATACATACATAGTACATACATACACACACACACACACACGTACTTATGTATGTATGTACGTGTGTATGTGCACACGCACGCATATATACACACACACAGAGGTGTATAATTTGTTTGTGATGTATGAATATAACATGATAGCTTGTGCAGCGAAACCACAGCCCATCCACATATATTGTTTTACCTCAAATATAGTTCACACATACCCGGCCTGCGATCTTTGTCAATTTGTACAGCATGTTACGTAAGCGCTCCTCAACAGACTGAGATAAAGGTGCGCATTGTCAGAAATGGTCAAAATTTAAAATTATATTTCCATGAACAAGTGACCAACCATTGATAAGCATTGTTCAGCCTCTTCACTGACTGTGGAGACACCATATCTGGCTGCTGAAAGAGTCAGAAATCTTTGAGATTAATTAAAAAAAGGTTGAAACATAAGTAATAATACAAATACAAATAATTAACATGAATAATTACAATAAAACTGACACTCCCATTTGATAAACACGTCTGCCTCAGTTATACAAGGACAATCCTCACCAATTGCATTGACTTTTGCTCGTAGAGGTCCCTTATCAAGAAAAAGACGTCCTTCCTCTTCTTGTACAAGCCTTCTCATGGCTTGGTTGCTTCTGCTTTCCTCCTTTGGACCAGCCAAAAGCTGTTCCTCCTCCTCCTGTAAATTAGAAACACATGAACATTGCTTTCTGTTGCTTCCATCTTTATCAAGTAGCATGTAAGATGAACTGAGAACCATACTCTGAGATTCACACCGCTGACAGCTGTTACATCATTAAGCTGGTCAATGCTTTGCTCCAGCATATCACCAGAAACCTTTTGCTTCTTGCTGAATATAATTTGAGCAAATTCAGGGATCAATCACTTATTTCAGGCCAAAAAAATACATGTCATTATAGGCAGATTAATAAAGAGAGTTTTGAATAAGCCAATAAAACGCAGATCTCAAGATTGGAAAAATATAGCAGCACTTGAGTTTCTCTTTAATTTTCTGTCTTTAACTTCTTGAAGTAAGATTCTTTTATCAATAATGATAGAACTGTGCAATGGCAAGAAATACCGAAGTGCTTTCATTGCCAGAGGCTCAGGAACCAGAAACTCGGTGAACTCGACTAGCATTTGAATCCCCTAGGCTATACATATTAAGTGTTCTTCAGCTCTCTCTGGTAAGATTATACGCTTGTTCTTCAGCTCTCTCTGGTAAGATTATACGCTTGTTCTTCAGCTCTCTCTGGTAAGCTTATATGTCCAGCCTTTCGAAGTAACCCTTACAATATGCATGTGAAACCATCATAATGATGCAATCCATTGCATTGCCAATCATCATCATCATGGGATGTTTGAGAAACAATGCCTTGAGAATCCATGAGTTT
>CM035440.1:72266796-72289296 GCA_020310875.1 Ceratopteris richardii | reverse complement strand
AAACTTATGGATTTATGATTACACAAAATGTGTACAAAGCATGGCAGCTCGTAAGTTAATTAATAATTAAAATGCACCGAGAAGCTCTGCTCACTGAAAATTTACCTACTGGACTGAGCAATCTGAGACTAGCAGTTGGGCACATGTATATTCTTCTTGTCTATGATCATTGATAGGTTAGTTGCTACTTTATAAAGTCAAACAAAAAGTAAGAATGCAGCTGGACAGATTTAGGCACTCATTTCTCTTTACACTACTGGGCAGATTTAGGCACTCATTAATCTTGCTAGATAAGTCTTTAGGCTACTGGGCAGAGAACTATTCCTACACATAGAGAAGCAGAATTGAATGCACAATGCACAAGGAACTGGATTCACACAGAGGACTGAAGAAAGGGTATATATCAACAGAACATCTCGATGACTGGGCATAAAGTTATCCTTGCTTGATGGTACCTAGAGGCTGTAACATAGCAATTAGGTTATGTAGTGCATTGTCCTCTTGCTGCCAGAAATCCACCACCAAAAAAAAAACCGGGGAAAAAAAAAAAAAAAAATCTGCAAAGGTCAAGTCAGCTACAAGTCAGTAACCCCGAAGTCAGCTACGATATTCCTGACGTCGGCTATACGTAGCTGACGCATCAGGAAACAACTATGGTTTCAACTACCATCAACCTTGCATATTCAGCAACCCTCTTAGCCCTTTCTTCAACTTTCTTCTCTTTTCTCCATAGTTATTACATCTATGTTGTACTCTCTAGATTTTCTAATTCTACTTTTTAGAATCCACACTAGTTTTTTATGTCAATCCATAATGTAACATCTTTTTGCTTGCATGATAGTCGATATCATATATGTCACATGATAATTGACTCTTTAGTCTTACTTCTTTTTATGTATTTGATATGTTTATATGATGATGATGATGTAGAATCTTTTTTTTTTTTGGGTGATAATTATATATGGCAAGTTGTAACTCTGAACGCTCAAATTTCAATATGCTTCTTGTATGTTTCTACTTGAAAAACACTTTTCTAGAGTTTTGTTGTTATTTGTCATTTCATATGTAACCACATTCATTATACATTACTTCCATTTGATATTTTCTTAAGAAATCAGCGTTTTTCTAGTCCGGTCCCGGGGACGCGTCCCCGGAACACCTTAGGCTATGTCCCCGTCCCGGGGACACCACCATTCCCCGGGACCCATCCCCGTCCCCTGGTGACTTTGGTGTGTGTGTGTGTGTATGTGTGTGTGTGTGTGTGTGTATGTGTATGTGTATGTGTATGTGTATGTGTATGTGTATGTGTATGTGTATGTGTATGTGTATGTGTATGTGTATGTGTATGTGTATGTGTATGTGTATGTGTATGTGTATGTGTATGTGTATGTGTATGTATATGTATATGTATATATATATATATATATATATATATATATATATATATATATATATATATATATATATATATATATATATATATATATATATATATATATATATATATATATAGTAGCATTGACATGTAGGAGTTCCCGGAAATTATATAGAAATCAATAGGAATTGATCATATGTTAGATTTTTTCGAATTCACAAAGAGCTATTTTAATGGGACATAATATAATGTGAGGTGCTGCCGGCTGACTCTCTGCCAGTTTAGATTTGCTCATCTTGAAAGACATTTCGCTCAATCACCTCCAGATTTGTCATATTTATAGGATTGTATTTCATTGATTTTCCAAACTGCACGTTCTCATTTTCATTGCATAGTTCGTCCAATAAAATTTACCCAACAATATGCAAAGATGACCATTAGAATCTTTATTGGGCATGACAGCAGTTAAAATGACTCCAACTTTCACCAGTGCAGAAGTTTTAAGAAAATTAGCAAATAGCAGAGAAAACCACTATGATCAACATCCAAAGCCAAAAATTATGGTCCCATTAAATGAACAGGTAGAATTTTGGTTGGTCACTGACTCTAGAAATAAATTACATAAAATAAAAACTAAACATCTTTCAGATAACAACAAGATGTCCACAAATCAGCCAAAAGAGAAAGAGGCCAGCATTGTGCCTCGATCTTTATTCTCACAAGTGATATGGCTTCATGTAGCACTTGACCTAGTTGAGTATTTTCATGCAATGGAGGGTGTAAGCTTGATTATTTTACGAAAAGATTTTCCTACGTACCATGTCTTTATGGAGCACATGTATTCATGTATAAATATCCACAGAAATTGTTAACGTCCAGCATAATTGCAGGAGCAAAATTGTCTACTCAGAACTAGAGCATGGATCTATATGTGCACTGATGGATCATGCATGCACAATATTGTATATATGGAACTAAGAATACCATATACATTCATAGCTCACTGATATACTGGACATAATCTATAAGATAGTCAAAAAACAAGGAGCGCATCCATATAGCAGGGATACAAACATGCAATGGCTAAAGCAAGTCAGTGACAATGCAGAGCACACACCTTTTCATTTGTGCCGCAGGTGACAAATCAGCAGGCCTTTTTTGTTCATTGATAACTTTTTTTGATGGTGTTCTAACCTGACCACCAGATGCTCCCATTATAGCATTATCAGGTATGCTGAGTGGAGTAGGAATAGTATTTGTTGCAGTACTTCCTTGTAAAGTATTTCCAGGCTGACTGGTGAGATTGCTACTGCCAACATTACCATGTACTGATGGCTCACCAACCTGCTAAAACATAACAATTAGTTATCTGAAAGAAACAGGATAGATTATTTTACTGTCAACTACTATTGAGCAGCTAGAAATCGACTCCCGCTCCCTCTCTCTCTCTCTCTCTCTCTCTCTCTCTCTCTCTCTCTCTCTCTCTCTCTCTCTCTCTCTCTCTCTCTCTCTCTCTCTCTCTCTCTCTCTCTCTCTCTCTCTCTCTCTCTCTCTCTCTCTCTCTCTCTCTCTCTCTCTCTCTCTCTCTCTCTCTCTCTCTCTCTCTCTCTCTCTCTCTCTCTCTCTCTCTCTCTCTCTCTCTCTCTCTCTCTCTCTCTATCTCTCTCTCTCTCTCTCTCTCTCTCTCTCTCTCTCTCTCTCTCTCTCTCTCTCTCTCTCTCTACCCCCCCCCTCTCCCCCCCCTTCCCCCTCCCTCCCGGACAGGCAAGTTTCAGACCAGATTACTCTGAAGAAGAGATTATACTGCTACTTTGTGGACTTTCGCAAGCCTTTGACATAGTTCCTACGGAGCGGCTCTTCAGATGTCTAGTCGATATCGGCACTCCAGAGGAGATGATATCGGGGATGTATGCCTTATATGAGCGAGTATCTGGTAGAGTCAGATGTCCAGGTGGCTTATCCGACTCACTTGCTAGCACCATTAGTGTCAAGCAAGGATGCCCTCTTTCACCCACCCTCTCTGGTCTATACATTTGGTCTATACATTGATGAGATTGTGGACTTCATATGGCAGCAGGGAGAGGAGGGCATTGAGGTACGAGGGACCACTGTCCATATTCTTTTATATGCTGATGATATTGTGCTGGCTTCAGAGTCTGCAGAAGGTCTACAGCAGCACCTACACAGCCTAGACGACTTCTGCATACATCGATGGCTATCTGTGAACCTTGGTAAAACGAAGGTTATGATCTTTCATACATCAGAAAAGGTGACAGGAGACAGTTCTTTCACAGCAGCAGCCGGACCGATCGAGGTGGTCGGATCATTTGTCTACTTGGGGGTGACATTCACAGCAGCCGCTGGGGTTTTCTCCATGTCTCAGGGAGCCACAGGGGTATGCAGCAGTAGCTTTGATGGACCGGAGATGCTTCGTACCATAGAGGACATGCCTACACTCAGAGCCTCAGCCGACACCGCCACACCCACCTCATACGGCCGACACCTACTCCAGATGGGAGCAGCACACCGTCTCGTTATATATAATGGGATGGGGAGCTGGCCCACCTCGAGCGGTCTCACCTACATTCCACCCACGACACCACAGGGAGGCAGTGTGCTAGACTATGTTATCGGACCCCCGGAGACGACACATCTCATCACCTCATTCACTATCCCACCCTTACCGATTGGAGCTGATCACGCATATCTTGCCCTATCCATTCGCGGCTCACCATGCATATCCCACCCCGTCACCATACAGCCACGAGCCCATACCACCATTCACTTTAGACATGAGCTCGCACATATCTATAGCTCCCATGTTCGAGAGCGCATCTACTCCCTTGATCCCTCTGCCTCCTTGGACACCCTCACCGCCCACTTCTCATCGATCCTCCATACATCTGCTACTCTCAGCTTCCCATACACCACCCACAGCACTGCACATTCGACACGGCTCGGGCATACACCTCAGAATAGATGGTACGATGAGGAGTCTAGGCGACTATACCGACATCTCAGAGCACAGAGTATCTTGGGATCCATCAAAGAGAGGGAGGCACGACGACAGATGCGAGCTCTCACACGCCGAAAGCGGCGAGCTTTTGAAGAGCGACAGGAGGCAGAGTTGATCAACCTTCTCATGAGTAGAGATTGTGCCACCGCGTGGAGGGCACTACGTGAGCCACGCCCACCTACACCCATAGCAGATCCTCCGACTTGGCACACCTATGCCCAGAGATTATATGACGTCCCAGGACAGCCACCATCGCCGATTCCTTCCACACCGCGTCCTGTGATATCCACCCTCTTCACGGCAGGCATGGTATGACAGGCCATCCATAGGCTACAGCATGGCCGTTGAGCAGACCACACGGGGCTACAGGGAGAGCACTTTATATACGCAGCAGACGTAGTTTCCCACTTGATCGCCCATCTCTTCAACCGTGCTTTGGTTGAGGGATTACCCGACTCATGGACTATGCATACCATTACGCCTATCCATAAGTCCGGCGATATGATGGACCCAGGGAACTACAGGACTATTATGATAGGCCATATCCTCGCCAAGATCTATGGGGCAGTACTAGAGGCAGAGCTCAGTACACACGCCGAGGCAGCACGGATCAGAGCACCCCGCCAGGCAGGCTTCCGCCGCACTTTCTCCACCATCGACCACATCTTCGTGCTTCGTTGCTTGATTGAGAGCGCGAAGGCGAGGAAGCAAAGACTATACTGTTGCTTTGTGGATTTCCGCAAAGCCTTCGACATGGTCCCTCGAGAGAGACTACTACGGAGGCTCCAAGAGTTACAGCTACCATCAGACATGCTATGGGCCATCCACGCTTTGTATGTACGAGTCACAAGGCAGGGTACGCTGCCCCGGCGGTCTATCAGACAGCCTTGTTAGCACCATTGGTGTGAAGCAAGGTTGCCCTCTCTCACCCACTCTCTTCGGTCTCTACATCGACGAGATCAGAGAGTATATACAGCGAGCAGGAGGACGACGAGGAGACCTCGGAGGTACGCCAGTACACATCCTATTATATGCTGATGACATTGTCCTGCTTTCAAAGTCACAGGAGGGGCTGCAGTCACATTTACAGGCGCTCGATACCTTTTGCATGGAGAGAGGACTCACAGTGAACCTTGGCAAGACCAAGGTCATGATCTTCCATACCTCCACGACAGTACGCCATCGCACCTCTTTCACAGAGGCTGGAGGACAGATAGAGGTAGTGGACTCCTACGTCTATCTAGGTGTCACATTCTCGGGCAGCACAGGGGTATTCTCCATGGCACAGGCCGCGAGAGATAGATTGACGAGAGGCTATGCGGCACTTGCAGGATTGGAGAGACGCTGCTTTCAGACACATTTTCAGGAACCCCGGACTAAGGGGTGGCCCTTTGACACTCTAGTGACACCCGCATTGATGTACGCAGCAGCAGTATGGGCACCAGGGATCACAGATGCGTTGTGGACGCGGATTGAGAGGCCCCAGGTCACCATGATCTCATGCTTGCTGCCCGGCAAGCCCTCCGTTCCACATGACATTATACGAGCTGAGCTTGGCACACCACCGATGTTAGTGGAGGCCCTCTTCCAGTTGGTGACCTTTATTCTGAGAGTCAGAGAGCTACCCACCAGCCGACTCACAAGGCTTGCATTTGAGAGCTCTAGACATTTGGCAGAGACAGGGCATGAGAGAGTATGGTATGCACAGGCTTACGGATGGTTAGCATACCATGGCATGAGCATTACGGATCTCCCCCCTTTTCAGTATGACCTCTCTTCCCCCCACATTACCCTCTCTCGTTCGGAGAGGAATAGGATCATCCCTCAGGACCTACTACATATACACGTCAGGGAGACATAGATAGCACCACGGGAGCCTCTTCCCACAAAGAGGCAACACTACAGAGAGCTCTTCCTGACTTTGACAGCAGATGGTTTCATTCAGAGACCACGATACATGGATACATATATGGCACCAGCTGAGAGAGTGGCCATTGGGAAGCTCAGAGTATCATCACACCAGCTCGAGATTGAGGTTGGGCGAGCCACACATACCCCGAGGGATGAGAGATTATGCAGGATATGTAGAAAGGAGGTGGAGGACGAGGAGCACTACACATGTAGATGTCAGGCATATAAGGACATCAGAGACCGCTACCCACAGCTCTTCAGGGGGCCCAGAGAGATCAGGGCTTTATTGGGGACAGAGGACCAGCGCCCTCTAGGTCGTTTCCTAGTAGAGCTCGAGCACCGCCGTGCATCACTCCTCCAACAGCAGATGGAGATACACCTGCCCCCCCCCCCCTCAGACTTATATTACAGATTTTTTCAGACCCACAGGACCCAGCTCGATGCTGCGTGTCACATTACACAGAGCAGAGGAGCTTAGACGACAACGTCAACGACCGAGAAACCCCCCCCCCTCGAGTCTGGAGAGCCCGTCCACATCAGAGAGAGATTCAGGCGATTCATGCACGCCATCACATGGAGATACGGAGACGTCAACAGCGCACCCCTATCCATTTGGACATTCAGAGCATTTTGAGGATTGCCATGATGCCTTACCCACCGATGCATTATATCCTACACCCACTCCAAGCATCTAGTGGGTTGTGATACCATTGAGCCTCCCCTCCCTATGCATATCATATTTGTATCTCACCCATTGAGCATATAGAGTGCATACCCATAGCACCCCACACCCTTGATGCCAATTACTATCCACTCCTTTTATACCCGTTTGCGGTACTCACACTTTATTTTCCTTTTGGGATCACAGTGGATTGGATCATACTGATGTATATGTTTTGTCTCATAGGCCGATTTTGGTCTCTAATAGACGTTAAAAAGTCTTTCTTTCTTTCTTTCTTTCTTTCTTTCTCTCTCTCTCTCTCTCTCTCTCTCTCTCTCTCTCTCTCTCTCTCTCTCTCTCTCTCTCTCTCTCTCTCTCTCTCTCTCTCTCTCTCTCTCTCTCTCTCTCTCTCTCTCTCTCTCTCTCTCTCTCTCTCTCTCTCTCTCTCTCTCTCTCTCTCTCTCTCTCTCTCTCTCTCTCTCTCTCTCTCTCTCTCTCTCTCTCTCTCTCTCTCTCTCCCTCCCTCCCCCCCCCCCTCTTCCCCCCCCCCCTCCCCCCCTCCCTCCCCCCCTCCCCCCCTCCCTCCCTCCCTCTCTCTCTCTCTCTCTCTCTCTCTCTCTCTCTCTCTCTCTCTCTCTCTCTCTCTCTCTCTCTCTCTCTCTCTCTCTCTCTCTCTCTCTCTCTCTCTCTCTCTCTCTCTCTCTCTCTCTCTCTCTCTCTCTCTCTCTCTCTCTCTCTCTCTCTCTCTCTCTCTCTCTCTCTCCCTCCCTCCCCCCCCCCCTCTTCCCCCCCCCCCTCCCCCCCTCCCTCCCCCCCTCCCCCCCTCCCTCCCTCCCTCTCTCTCTCTCTCTCTCTCTCTCTCTCTCTCTCTCTCTCTCTCTCTCTCTCTCTCTCTCTCTCTCTCTCTCTCTCTCTCTCTCTCTCTCTCTCTCTCTCTCTCTCTCTCTCTCTCTCTCTCTCTCTCTCTCTCTCTCTCTCTCTCTCTCTCTCTCTCTCTCTCTCTCTCTCTCTCTCTCTCTCTCTCTCTCTCTCTCTCTCTCTCTCTCTCTCTCTCTCTCTCTCTCTCTCTCTCTCTCTATCTCTCTCTCTCTCTCCTTGATCTCTCTCCTTGAAACAGAAGTACTAGAAGCACAACTAACCAAGGTGGTCCCCTTCATCAATCTAGGGTCTCCGGTCTTCATCACACCCAAAGGAACTCAAGCAAGGGTAAGCTATTTTGACATGTCAGATAAGATAGCTGTCATGAAGCAAGCAAAGTCACTACAAGGTACTAAAGTATGGATAGCAGATGAACTCACCCCACTCCAACTTAAAAATCGACCAGCAGAGTTAACTAAAGTCAGAGAAGCCAGGAAGAATGGAAAGTGGGCAGTATACAGAGGCAGTCAAGCTATTATCAGAGATTTCCATACCCATACCACATAGGAAGAAACAGCTATCTCCCTCATTTGTAATATATATTGATGTAATTTTGAAACTCTTATGAGTCATAAGAGTGCTTTGGAGGCCACATCCCCCCCCTTTTATTTTTATTTTGATTTTTCCCTTTTATTATAGCCCCTTGACGGCTTCCCCCCCAAGTGGAATGTAATGTTTTGATGTACCTGATCGGTCCCATAGGTCGATTTCGGCCTCCCGTGGAGGTTAATATATCTTTCTTTCTTTCTTCTTTCTGTGTGTGTGTGTGTTTTTACAGGGACTGTCTATAGGGCAGCCCACCCTCCGAGAGATCATGGACTCTAGAGACCAGCGACAGTTTGGGCGATTCCTACTAGAGATACAGAGTAACAAAGATTCCCTACTCCAACCTACTATAGCAGCCCATACAGGAGGGAGACAGAGTCAGCTCACCGGCTTCTTTATTCCACGATGTGCAGCAGCCCTCCCCCCCTCAGCTCACACACCAAGAGGGGTGACTCTCCATCAAGCTCAGACCTCTGGAGCTAGGAGACAACCCCATGCTATAGGATATCGGGCCTCGAGACTTCACCGACACCAAATTGCGGAGATCCAAGCTCGTGACCATCACACCATGGAAGAGAGACGATCCCAGATGATGGTTGATCCCGTTGAAGCCATGAGGCTCGCCTTGACTCCACCTCCACTTATGTATCACATCTTACACATGCCCAGTAGCACAGGATGGAGCTAGTTAATCGTCTCAGATGCATTCTCATGCTTGTTGTACTACCCTTTTGCATATAGACTATCATAGATATCGCACTCCATACACCCCCCACTTTCATAGATATCTCCAGATGCATACTACAAAGGTCCATATCAGCTTTACCAGTCTTTTCAGCACTTCTATCTTTTCTGATTGACAAAAGATACACCCATGTACATCGATTTGTCTCATAGGCCGAGTTCGGCCTCCTAATAGATGTAAAAACTCTCTCTCTCTCTCTCTCTCTCTCTCTCTCTCTCTCTCTCTCTCTCTCTCTCTCTCTCTCTCTCTCTCTCTCTCTCTCTCTCTCTCTCTCTCTCTCTCTCTCTCTCTCTCCTCTCTCTCTCTCTCTCTCTCTCTCTCTCTCTCTCTCTCTCTCTCTCTCTCTCTCTCTCTCTCTCTCTCTCTCTCGTTGAGGGATTACCCGACTCATGGACTATGCATACCATTACGCCTATCCATAAGTCCGGCGATATGATGGACCCAGGGAACTACAGGACTATTATGATAGGCCATATCCTGGCCAAGATCTATGGGGCAGTACTAGAGGCAGAGCTCAGTACACACACTGAGGCAGCGGGGATCAGAGCACCCGGCCAGGCAGGCTTCCGCCGCACTTTCTCCACCATCGACCACATCTTCGTGCTTCGTTGCTTGATTGAGAGCGCGAAGGCGAGGAAGTAGAGACTATACTATTGCTTTGTGGATTTCCGCAAAGCCTTCGACATGGTCCCTCGAGAGAGACTACTACGGAGGCTCCAAGAGTTACAGCTTCCATCAGACATGCTATGGGCCATCCACGCTTTGTATGCACGAGTCACAGGCAGGGTACGCTGCCCCGGCGGTCTATCAGACAGCCTTGTTAGCACCATTGGTGTGAAACAAGGTTGCCCTCTCTCACCCACTCTCTTCGGTCTCTACATCGACGAGATCACGGAGTATATACAGCGAGCAGGAGGGCGAGGAGGAGACCTCGGAGGTACGCCAGTACATATCCTATTATATGCTGATGACATTGTCCTGCTCTCAGAGTCACAGGAGGGGTTGCAGTCACATTTACAGGCGCTCGATACCTTTTGCATGGAGAGAGGACTCATAGTGAACCTTGGCAAGACCAAGGTCATGATCTTCCATACCTCCAGGACAGTATGCCATCGCGCCTCTTTCACAGAAGCTTGAGGACAGATAGAGGTAGTGGACTCCTACGTCTACCTAGGTATCACCTTCTCGGGCAGCACAGGGGTATTCTCCATGGCACAGGCTGCGAGAGATAGATTGACGCGAGGTTATGCGGCACTTGCAGGATTGGAGAGACGCTGCTTTCAGACACATTTTCAGGAGCCCCGGACTAAGGGGTGGCTCTTTGACACTCTAGTGACACCCGCATTGATGTACGCAGCAGCAGTATGGGCACCAGGGATCACAGAGGCGATGTGGACGCAGATTGAGAGGCCCCAGATCACCATGATATCACGCTTGCTGCGCAGCAAGCCCTCCGTTCCACATGACATTATACGAGCTGAGCTTGGCACACCACCGATGCTAGTGGAGGCCCTCTTCCAGTTGGTGACCTTTATTCTCAGAGTCAGAGAGCTCCCCACTAGCCGACTCACCAGGCTTGCATTTGAGAGCTCTAGACATTTGGCAGAGACAGGGCATGAGAGAGTATGGTATGCACAGACTTACCGATGGTTAGCAAACCATGGCATGAGCATTACGGATCTCCCCCCTTTTCAGTATGACCTCTCTTCCCCCCACATTGCCCCCTCTCGTTCGGAGAGGAATAGGATCATCCGTCAGGACCTACTACAGATACACGTCAGGGAGACATGGATAGCACCACGGGGGCCTCTTCCCACAAAGAGGCAACACTACAGAGAGCACTTCCTGACTGTGACAGCGGATGGTTTCATTCAGAGACCACGATACATGGATACATATATGGCACCAGCTGAGAGAGTGGCCATTGGGCAGCTCAGAGTATCATCACACCAGCTCGAGATTGAGATTGGGAGAGCCACACATACCCCCAGGGATGAGCGATTATGCAGGATATGTAGAGAGGAGGTGGAGGACGAGGAGCACTACACATGTAGATGCCAGGCATATGAGGACATCAGAGACCGCTACCCACAGCTCTTCAGGGGGCCTAGAGAGATCAGGGCTTTATTGGGGACAGAGGACCAACGCCCTCTAGGTCGTTTCCTAGTAGAGCTCCAGCACAGTCGCGCATCACTCCTCCAGCAGCAGATGGAGATACACCTGACCCCCCCCCCCCTTCAGACTTATATTACAGATTTTTTCAGACCCACATACACTCGAGGGCCCAGCTCGATGCGGGGTGTCACATTACACAGAGCAGAGGAGCTTAGACGACAGCGTCGACGACCGAGACCCCTTGTCCGGAGAGCTCGTCCACATCAGAGAGAGATTCAGGCGATTCACACACGCCATGACATGGAGATACAGAGACGTCAGCAGCGCACCCCTATCGATTTGGACGCCCAGAGCATTTTGAGGATCGCCATGATGCCTTACCCACCGATGCATTATACCCTACACCCACTCCAGGCATTTAGGGGGTTGTGATACCATCGAGCCTCCCCTCCCTATGCATATCATATTTGTATCTCACCCATTGAGCATATAGAGTGCATACCCATAGCACCCCACACCCTTGATACCAGCTACTATCCCTCCTTTTATACCCGTTTGCAGTACTCACACTTTATTTTCGTTTGGATCACAGTGGATTGGATCATACTGATGTATATGTTTTGTCTCATAGGCCGATTTCGGCCTCTAATAGACGTTAAAAAGTCTTTCTTTCTTTCTTTCTTTCTTTCTTTCTTTCTTCTTCTCTCTCTCTCTCTCTCTCTCTCTCTCTCTCTCTCTCTCTCTCTCTCTCTCTCTCTCTCTCTCTCTCTCTCTCTCTCTCTCTCTCTCTCTCTCTCTCTCTCTCTCTCTCTCTCTCTCTCTCTCTCTCTCTCTCTCTCTCTCTCTCTCTCTCTCTCTCTCTCTCTCTCTCTCTCTCTCTCTCTCTCTCTCTCTCTCTCTCTCTCTCTCTCTCTCTCTCTCTCTCTCTCTCTCTCTCTCTCTCTCTCTCTCTCTCTCTCTCTCTCTCTCTCTCTCTCTCTCTCTCTCTCTCTCCCCACTGCCCCGCTCCAGCCCGGCCCCCTCTGCCAAGCGCAACGCTGCCCCCGCTCGGGCTGCCCCGCTTCCCTGCCTCATCTCGGCGCTTCCCTTCCGCCCCCAGTTCGGCGCTGCCCTGCCGCCCCCTGTTCCGCGCTGCCCGGCCCCGCTGCCCGACGTCCCCTGCCCGCTACCACTGTGCCTGCCCGATGCAACCCGCCGATCACGTCCCCCGCTCCCGCCACAGCCTTCAGCACCCCCCCTCCAGCCACAGCCGTCAACCCTAATCGACATCGACCCTAACCCTAATCGACATCGAACCTAACCCTAATCCACATCATGCATCCATACGACCAAAGCCCTAACCTTAAAATACCAAAAACCCTAACCCTAACCCTAGCCATAACCTAACCCTAATAATAATAATTGTTGCCTACAGTTATTAGCCACTCCCACCCTTGCTCCATTGCGCATCGGGCGCGCTCCCGTCTTCATCGCATGTCTTTGGGCTCAGCACACTGAGCATTTTCCCTCTTCGAACACCATGACCGCTACGACTAAGAAGGATGATCTGACGAAAATGGAGGACAAACTGACCATAGCTATCAAAGAAAACAAGAAGATGGTGGACTCCACTATCACGACCATCATCAACCGCCTCTCAAAGCTCGAGAAAGAAGTAGAAATATATCATAAGGAGAGGGAATCATGGAAGAAAGAGAAAGAAGAATGGGCTAAGAAGAGGGCAAACATAATAGAGGAATTGGAGCTCCTCAAAGCTTCAATGGTCTCTCTTACACCCGAAGAGGGAGAGATTAATATGAACAAGACAGAAGCTCTCAAAGAAGAACTCACCAAAGTCTTGACCGTGAGCATGGAAAACAAATTAGAAGCTACCAAAGAAGGGTGGATCGAGATAGTGAAGAAGAACATCAAAAAAGAAGCCAAAGAGGAAGCACAAAAGGAAGAAGCCCTCATCGTGCACACCACTATTGAGGAAGAAAAGATGAGACATGCCCGCCGTCTCAATGTACGCATCACGGGCATTGAAGAAAAAGAAGGCTCTACCCCCGAGTCCGATGGGAAGACACTATGCAAGATACTCGGCTACAAAGAGGAGTCCCCCCCATTCATCAAGTCTTGGAGAACGGGACGAGACCCCACGAAGAAGAGAGCTCTCATTCTACACTTCCCTTCCGAAGATATAAGATCTACTTTCCTACGGAAGAGGGTGATTTTGAGAGCACTTGATGGCCCCCCCATCTACGTTGATGATGATCTCACACCCATGCAGGTAGCACACCGTCGTGCATGCATGCCGAGAGTACATCAAGCTTGCAAAGAAGGAAAGAAGGCTTCATACAGAGATGGTCGTGTCATCATTGATGGCAAGGCCATCCCATAGGGATTCGCGGCATGTGAGACACTCGAGGAGATACACCTTGCAGTTTGGAACTGCAATGGAGATCTATGGACACACCCAGAGAGGTTGGAAGAGGTGCGCAAAGGCAAAGACATCATTATGCTCACAGAGACACATGAGAGCCCGGACCGGGGCCTACCTCGAGTCCACGGTTTTCAGTGGGAGTCCACATACAGAGAGTGTACACGTCAGCACACCACCCGAGGATCAGGAGGAGTAGCCATACTCTTTAGAGATGGACTTCAGAGCAGGATACAGATAGACGCACGTGATTCAGAGGCCAGATATCTTTGGATTCGACTCCAGCTCGAACAGGAGCGGATCATCTTCATAGCATTATGCTACTTTGCTCCTTCTAGCTCGCGTTTCGCTATCATAGATCGAGAGGAGGGCTCACCATACACTTGCTTGTCAGAAGAGATTACAGAGTACTCTGCATTAGGGGAAGTCTTCCTTATGGGAGACTTCAATGCCAAGACAGACAATGATCAGTGTGAGATATTTGACCCAGAAGACCCAGAGATACTACATACCATAGAGGATGAGTCTACAGCTCGAGCTTCAGCCGACCCTACACACACTCACTATGGCACTCACTTACTCAGACTAGGCTCTCGACATAATCTCGTTATCTATAACGGGATAGCTCAGTGGCCTACCTCAGGAGGATTGACATGCATACCACACTCAGTCACAGATGGCGGGGGAAGTACAGTAGATTACGTCATGGGGTCCAGAGAGGCCATCCACCTACTTACCTCATTCACCATCCCACCCATACCCATTGGGGCAGATCACACATACCTCGCACTCTCCCTGAAGGGAGACACCCCTACACGCATACCCGCAGCACGCATCCCACACACCACCATCCACTTCACACACGAGCTAGCTCACATATATGCGGCTCGAGTCGAGAAGGGTCTTCTCTTGCTTCATCCTGACACCCCACTATCCCTACTCACCTCTCAGATAGCATCGGTTCTTCAGACATCAGCCATCAGCTCCTTCCCACACACCATCCATTCTCGTCACACACCTCCTCCCGGGACTATGCCACAACATCGTTGGTATGATGAGGATTACAGAGATCTTTACCGCAAACTACGAGCTCAGCGAGCATTGGGAGAGATCACAGAGAGAGAGGCCAAGGGACAGATGAAGACTCTCACACGTCGAAAGAAGCGAGCCTTTGAGGAGGCACAGGAGCTTGAGCTATACCATCTCTTTATGAGTATGGACAGTGCTGAAGCATGGCGCACCCTACGAGAGCCACGCCCGACCACACCTATTGGGGACCCACACACATGGCATGATTATGCTCAGAGGTTATATGAGGTACCTAGGCAGCCTCCCATTCCCCAGCCACTTGAGCCTCGCCCTACTAGTTCTTCTCTCTTCACAGCAAAGATGGTTGAGAGGGCCATAGGACGACTGCAACATGGACGTTCGACAGACCACACGGGATTGCAGAGCGAGCATCTCATATATGCGGCCTCCACTATAGCCCCGTTGATTGCACATGTCTTCAACCGGGCTATAGGAGAGGGCATGTGAGACACTCGAGGAGATACACCTTGCAGTTTGGAACTGCAATGGAGATCTATGGACACACCCAGAGAGGTTGGAAGAGGTGCGCAAAGGCAAAGACATCATTATGCTCACAGAGACACATGAGAGCCCGGACCGGGGCCTACCTCGAGTCCACGGTTTTCAGTGGGAGTCCACATACAGAGAGTGTACACGTCAGCACACCACCCGAGGATCAGGAGGAGTAGCCATACTCTTTAGAGATGGACTTCAGAGCAGGATACAGATAGACGCACGTGATTCAGAGGCCAGATATCTTTGGATTCGACTCCAGCTCGAACAGGAGCGGATCATCTTCATAGCATTATGCTACTTTGCTCCTTCTAGCTCGCGTTTCGCTATCATAGATCGAGAGGAGGGCTCACCATACACTTGCTTGTCAGAAGAGATTACAGAGTACTCTGCATTAGGGGAAGTCTTCCTTATGGGAGACTTCAATGCCAAGACAGACAATGATCAGTGTGAGATATTTGACCCAGAAGACCCAGAGATACTACATACCATAGAGGATGAGTCTACAGCTCGAGCTTCAGCCGACCCTACACACACTCACTATGGCACTCACTTACTCAGACTAGGCTCTCGACATAATCTCGTTATCTATAACGGGATAGCTCAGTGGCCTACCTCAGGAGGATTGACATGCATACCACACTCAGTCACAGATGGCGGGGGAAGTACAGTAGATTACGTCATGGGGTCCAGAGAGGCCATCCACCTACTTACCTCATTCACCATCCCACCCATACCCATTGGGGCAGATCACACATACCTCGCACTCTCCCTGAAGGGAGACACCCCTATACGCATACCCGCAGCACGCATCCCACACACCACCATCCACTTCACACACGAGCTAGCTCACATATATGCGGCTCGAGTCGAGAAGGGTCTTCTCTTGCTTCATCCTGACACCCCACTATCCCTACTCACCTCTCAGATAGCATCGGTTCTTCAGACATCAGCCATCAGCTCCTTCCCACACACCATCCATTCTCGTCACACACCTCCTCCCGGGACTATGCCACAACATCGTTGGTATGATGAGGATTACAGAGATCTTTACCGCAGACTACGAGCTCAGCGAGCATTGGGAGAGATCACAGAGAGAGAGGCCAAGGGACAGATGAAGACTCTCACACGTCGAAAGAAGCGAGCCTTTGAGGAGGCACAGGAGCTTGAGCTATACCATCTCTTTATGAGTATGGACAGTGCTGAAGCATGGCGCACCCTACGAGAGCCACGCCCGACCACACCTATTGGGGACCCACACACATGGCATGATTATGCTCAGAGGTTATATGAGGTACCTAGGCAGCCTCCCATTCCCCAGCCACTTGAGCCTCGCCCTACTAGTTCTTCTCTCTTCACAGCAAAGATGGTTGAGAGGGCCATAGGACGACTGCAACATGGACGTTCGACAGACCACACGGGATTGCAGAGCGAGCATCTCATATATGCGGCCTCCACTATAGCCCCGTTGATTGCACATGTCTTCAACCGGGCTATAGGAGAGGGCTTCCCAGAGGAGTGGACTAGGCACACCATTGTGCCTATCCACAAATCTGGCGACACCCTGGATCCAGGGAACTACAGGACCATCATGATTGGCCACACCATGGCCAAACTATACGGTGCCATACTTGAGGCAGAGCTCAGCTCATATGCAGAGACTGAGGGGCTACGAGCACGAGGCAAGGCAGGTTTTCGACGAGCTTTCTCTACTATTGATCACATCTTCATTCTACGCTCCCTCATTGATGGGGCAAGGATGCGGAAGAAGAGGCTATATTGCTGCTTTGTGGACTTCCGCAAAGCTTTTGATACAGTGCCGCGAGAGAGGCTCTTCCTACACCTTCAAAGCTTGGGAGTACCATCAGGGATGATTTGGGCCATCTATGCACTCTATGAGAAGGTGATTGGGAGGGTACAGTGTCCAGGAGGTATGTCTGAGGCCATTGCTAGCACCATCGGTGTTAAGCAAGGCTGCCCACTCTCTCCCACTCTATTTGGTCTCTACATTGACGAGATTGAGGACTACATTCTCCGAGCTGGAGGAGAGGGTGCAGACCTCGCAGGTACACATGTCCACATTTTATTATATGCCGATGACATTGTCTTGATTTCAGAGTCACCCGAGGGATTACAGCGCCACCTTGAGGCCCTGGATGAGTTTTGTACACAGAGGGGCTTGACAGTAAACCTTGGCAAGACCAAGGTCATGATCTTCCACACCTCCCCCGTGGTGAGGAATGGAGCAGGATTCAGAGATGGTGGTGGACAGACTGAGGTGGTCACTTCCTATGTCTATCTCGAAGTCACATTCACGAGCTTGCCTGGCCCCTTCAGCATGAGACAGGCAGCCACCGATAGACTCACACGCGGATATGCAGCTTTAGCCATGTTAGAGCGGAGATGTCACCAGGCACACTTCCAGGAGCCCCGCACGAAGGGGTGGCTATTTGACACACTGGTCAGACCAGCTATGATGTATGCTGCGACGGTTTGGGCTCCAGGCCTCACAGTCACCCAGTGGAGTGCGATCGAGAGGCCACAGGTACGTATGATCTCACGATTATTTCGTGGGAAACAGTCGGTGCCACATGACATCATCAGGGCAGAGCTAGCTGCACCACCCATGGAAGTAGGGGCACTATTCCAGACTATCTGCTTTATTCAGAGGATTAGGGACCTCCCTACAGATAGACTCACACATAGAGCTCTTGAGGCATCTATACAGATATCAGAGTCAGGATATGAGAGAGCTTGGTACACTCAGGTTAGAGTCTGGTTTGATAGTCATGGACTTGATATGGACAGATTGCCGCCTTTTCAGTATGACCCAGACTCACCTCACATCCACCTCTCTCGTCGTGAGAGGAATGTTGTGCTCAGACAGGATCTCTGGCAGCTCTACATTAGTCAGACATGGCACACATCACACATGGGATCGAGACTATCGCACTATCGAGACCAGTTCTTAGACATACTAGCATACGGTTTCATCCAGGGACCACGCTACATGGATACTCACATGCCTCATAGCTCGAGGGTAGCGATTGGCCAGCTCAGGGTCTCATCACACCGACTCGAGATTGAGACGGGCAGAGCCGCAGACATTCCCAGAGAGGAGCGGATATGCAGAGTATGCAGAGTAGAGATGGAGGATGAGGAGCACTTGGTATGCAGATGTAGTGCATATGATGGCATCAGAGGCAGATACGAGACTCTGTTTGCAGGGCAGCCCACCCTCCGAGAGATCATGGACTCTAGAGACCAGCGACAGCTCGGGCGATTCTTACTAGACATACAGAGTCACAGAGATTCCCTACTCCAGCCTACTGTAGCACTCCATACAGGAGGGAGACAGAGTCAGCTCACTGACTTCTTTATTCCACGACGTGCTGCAGCCCTTCCCCCCTCAGCCCACACACCGAGCGGGGTGACTCTTCCGCAGGCTCAGATTTCTCGAGCTAGGAGACGACCCCGTGCTATCGGATATCGGGCCCCGAGACTTCACCGACACCAGATTGCGGAGATCCAGGCTTGTGACCATCCCGCCATGGAGGAGAGACGATCCCAGATGATGGCCGATCCCGTTGCAGCCATCAGGGTGGCCCTGACTCCACCTCCACCTATGTATCACATCTTACACCCACCCACTAGCACAGGATGGAGCTAGTTAGTCGTTTCATATGCATTCTCATGGTTGTTGTACTACCCTTTTGCATATAGACTATCATAGATATCGCACTCCATACACCCCCCCGCCATTTTCATGGGTATCCCCACATGCATACTACGGAGATCTATATCAGCTTAACCAGTTTCTTTTCAGCACTTTTATCTTTTCTGATTGATAGAAGATACACCCATGTACATCGATTTGTCTCATAGGCCGAGTTCGGCCTCCTAATAGACGTAAAACTCTCTCTCTCTCTCTCTCTCTCTCTCTCTCTCTCTCTCTCTCTCTCTCTCTCTCTCTCTCTCTCTCTCTCTCTCTCTCTCTCTCTCTCTCTCTCTCTCTCTCTCTCTCTCTCTCTCTCTCTCTCTCTCTCTCTCTCTCTCTCTCTCTCTCTCTCTCTCTCTCTCTCTCTCTCTCTCTCTCTCTCTCTCTCTCTCTCTCTCTCTCTCTCTCTCTCTCTGTGACGCGCGCTCTCTGACACGTCTGACGCGCGCTCTCTGACGCGTCTGACGCGTCCGACACGTCTGACACCTCTGACGTGCCTGGCGCCTCTGACGCGATCTGGAGTCTCTGACGACCTGGCAGCAGCTGACAAAAGGTACAGATCTGAAGCACTGGCGCCTCTGACGACCTGGGCTGACACATGGTACAGATCTGAAGCACTGGCACCTGTGACGACCTGGCAGCAGCTGACACACGGTACAGATCTGAAGCACTTGATACAGCAGAATATAACATCTGAAGCAGTACAGCAGATCTGAATTGTGCCCAAGAAGTTTGTACCCAGGAGTTCTTTGAAAGTTCTGTTCTGCTCGTGAAACGTGACTTAGAGTTGTTAGGGTTTGCTGTCAGAAATCGAACTGATGGCACCATATTAACGAAAAACCCTACAGTTGGGACACCACTTTCATTTGTTAAATATATAAGCAGACAACAACATGGCAAGGTTGGAAAAAAAAGAAGTGGAGGACATGATAACTAAGGCAATTAGAGAGGCAGACAGAGTACTCAATCAAGAAATGAGGAAGGCCATAAATAGAATAAGAGCCCTAGAAGAGCATGTCAAAATTCTTGAAGAAGACCGAGATGGATGGAAAGCTGAGACCCATCAGCTTCGAGAAGAAATCATTCAGCTGAAGGTTTCCCAAGAAGAAGGAGAGATCACAAAGCTAGATGACTTAAAAGAGGAAATCAAGAATGATTGGAAAATGGATATGCAAGAACACATCAAATCAAAGATGGAAGCGACACAAAATACTTGGGTGGAAGTAGTAAGTAAACATATTAAAAAGGAGCTCAAAGAAGAAGTGAAGAAGGAAGTCAAGGAAGACGTGAAGAAAGAAGAGCTCACACGGGTTCAGGATACACTCGAGGAGGAGAGACTTCGACACATTCGAAGACTCCACATTCGGATTACGGGCCTACCAGAGGGAGCATCACCGGAGGCGGACGCCACCAACATTTGCCATCGACTTGGGTACGAGAACATGCTCTTCATAGGTGCATGGCGGGTTGGGAGGGATACATCCCGTTCGCGAGCACTCATCCTTCAGATGAGCTCTGAGGAGACACGGACAGCCTTTTTTAGACGCCGATCAGTATTACGTGGACTACCGGGCGGCACCCTTTACATGGATGAGGACCTCACGAGGATGCAGGTAGCACATCGACGTTCTTGCATGCCACAGATACTCCAGGCGCGCCGAGAGGGAAGGCCTTTTACCGCGATGGTAAGGTCTTCATAGACGGACGCCCTATCAAATAGGGCCACGCGGCCTGTGAGACATCACTACATCAGGAGGCACCACTTAGAGGAGCAGTGTGGAACTGCAACGGGGCACTCTGGACACGGCCAGACAGACTCGAGGAGATCTTGAAGTCACATGACTTTGCTTGCATCACTGAGACCCATGAGAGCCCAGAGAGAGGTCTACCACGCATTGCAGGTTTTCATTGGGAATCTGCATTCAGGACCACGACGAGACAGAGTACAGCGCGAGGATCGGGAGGAGTGGCCATCATATTTCGACAGGAGATACAGAGCCGGATCCATATTATAGGTAGAGATGAGGAGGCACGATACATGTGGGTTCGCATGGAGATAGCACAGGGGAGGTGGATTTACATTGCTATATGCTACTTCCCACCAGGCGGGTCTCGATACGCAGGACAGGATCTTGGGCGACCGACCAGAGACAGAGACTCACCATACACAGCGCTTTCAGAGGAGATACTACATTACAGCACACTAGGTGAAGTCTTCCTTATGGGGGACTTCAATGGCCGCACTCAGTCACATCAGTGCGAGGCATATGACATGGATCACCCACATCTCATGAGGGCCAGAGACCCGGATGAGATGAGCACCAGCAGAGTATCGGCAGATATGGGTCAGGACACCACTGGCTATGGCAGACATCTACTCGAGCTAGGCAGCCGACATCATCTCGTTATATATAACGGGATGAATCGTTGGCCAAGTTCGGGCAGATTTACTTCCTTCCCTCATGGGGGAGGTGAGAGCACAGTCGACTACATTTTGGGTACCACCTCTGGAGCTTCACTCATCCCCTCACTTAGTATTGGACGACGTCCACTTGGTGCTGACCATACATTTATCACACTCACACTCTCATCTCCGATTCCATTAGACCCTCCCTCACCCACTGAGACACATACCACGATACACTTCACATACGAGCTCTCACACGTTTATGCACACCATTTGCACACCCGCCTACTCTCCCTCGATCCACTCTCACCTTTGGACACACTTACATCACATATCATCACCATCCTACAGGACTCTGCTCTCCACAGCTTCCCACACCGCACACATAGGCATCCTCCACGCATAGGATCCATGCCCCAGAACCGTTGGTATGATGCAGATTGTCGTGAGCTACGGAAGCACCTCCGGATTTTAGAGCATAGGGGAGATATAACACACACACAGGCACAGCATCGCATACAGAGCCTTACTCGCCGCAAACGGAGAGATTGGGAGGAGAGACACTATTGGGATATTTACCATTTGCTCAGGAGTCGAGACAGTGGAGTGGCATGGTGACATTTGAGAGAGAGGAGACAGCAGACACCTATCCGAGAGCCGAGCACTTGGCATAGCTATGCACAGAGTCTATACGAGATCCCAGACCAGCCGCCCATCCCCAGACCGCAGAGCTCACGTCCTACTACCTCTGACTTCTTCACACCCACTATGGTGGGACGCGCTATTGCCCGGCTACAGCATGGAAGGGCCCATGACCATTTCGGTTTACAGGCAGAGCACCTCATCTATGGAGGCACGACTCTCGCACCGCTCATTGCCCACCTCTTCAACCGTGCATTGGTTGAAGGGTTCCCGGACTCATGGACTGAGCACACCATAGTGCCCATTCATAAGTCAGGTGATACTATGGATCCAGCTACATACCGGACGATCATGATTGGCCCTATATTGGCCAAGTTATATGGGGCAGTACTAGAGACAGAGTTGAGTACTCTCGCTGAGAGGAAGGGTATCAGGGCTCCAGGACA
>CM035440.1:72249296-72261796 GCA_020310875.1 Ceratopteris richardii | reverse complement strand
TTTCTACTTTCGGTATTGTCTAAGGCCTAAAGTAAGGAGCAATCACTAAAAAAAATTGCGTAGTCTTCTGTTGTAGATCTGTATAGCACAAATCACGAACAGTTTCTAGTCTTCTAAATCAATTTAATTGTCAATCTGAGTATGTTTTCCATATTCAAGTGCATGAAGAAATCACCATGAAGCTATGGAGCTAAGATACATGCTCTTGAAGAAGATCAATCTCAAATGTGCACACTAGTAGTAAAAGATACACACTAAGAGCATGCAAAAACACTTATCATAGGTGGAGATAGGGTTGGGAAATTTCAAGCACACTATGCGAGCTGCAAACGAAGAATGAGGTAGAAGATATTAGCATGTGAAGCAAGATGCACTGGAGTTGATTTCATTTAATGAAGCAAGATGCACTGGAGTTGATTTCATTTATTCAAAAGGTTGTTTATAACTTGTGGTTTTTGTCATTTATACTTACGGATATGATCATTTTCACATAAAAGTTGGACAAAACCAATTTGATAATCCAAATGAGTCCTACAAATCTTACAACAAATTACAAGGTTATGAATATATACTTCTAAGGCTCAAGGACTTCTTGATCTTTACAAAAATGGGCCTCTTTTATAGGCAAAAATTACATAAAAAATTATAAAAATTGGGCATGTCATGACAGGAAGTTTCTCTTTTGTACCATACTCTTTTCATTGTTGCTCTCTTATTCCTTAGCATAGTCCAAGTGATTTGCCATGCACTTCATGGCTCGATCATGCAAAACCATTGGTGGATCTTTTCATACTTTTGAAACTTTACTTCATAGCTTTGCTCTTGTTGTTTGCCAGCAACTCCCCCCTGTAAACTTTCTTGTTTGTAACAAGGATCGGTGGAACGTGTTGGAGTTACATGTGGTTTGCTTGTGTGCTTCTTGGTCTTTGTGAATATGCTTATTGGCGAGAAACATTAGCTTTTCATTCCATTAAACACACTTTACAAAAAAATTCGGGGATGTTAAAAAAAAAAAACTATGTAATGTCCCTCCTCAAAAGTGATCATGTGATGTCTATCCAAAAATTTACATATATTGTAATAAGCTATTAGGCATTTCATTGGTGGACTTTGAGTAAAATCGAATGTAGGGGTCATACTACTTTGTGAAATCTTGATAATGGTATCTTGGGGGTGGGATTGCAATTAAAAACTATGAGGAATATGCACAAAGTGTTTCGAGAATTTTTATTAACATTTGGTATCTTGGGTATGGAAAATCTAGGGTCTCTTTTGCCAAAAAGCAATGGTGCTACACATACTTCACAATGATGGTATTTCTTACAAGAGCAACATTGCGAGGAGTTTAGTCAAAACTTTGTCGATCGTGAGTAGATAGATGTACATGATCTCTCTCTCTCTCTCTCTCTCTCTCTCTCTCTCTCTCTCTCTCTCTCTCTCTCTCTCTCTCTCTCTCTCTCTCTCTCTCTCTCTCTCTCTCTCTCTCTCTCTCTCTCTCTCTCTCTACGACAGCGTCGACGACCGAGACCCCTTGTCCGGAGAGCTCGTCCACATCAGAGAGAGATTCAGGCGATTCACGCACGCCATGACATGGAGATACAGAGACGTCAACAGCGCACCCCTATCGATTTGGACGCCCAGAGCATTTTGAGGATCGCCATGATGCCTTACCCACCGATGCATTATATCCTACACCCACTCCAGGCATTTAGGGGGTTGTGATACCATCGAGCCTCCCCTCCCTATGCATATCATATTTGTATCTCACCCATTGAGCATATAGAGTGCATACCCATAGCACCCCACACCCTTGATACCAGCTACTATCCCTCCTTTTATACCCGTTTGCAGTACTCACACTTTATTTTCGTTTTGGATCACAGTGGATTGGATCATACTGATGTATATGTTTTGTCTCATAGGCCGATTTTGGCCTCTAATAGACGTTAAAAAGTCTTTCTTTCTCTCTCTCTCTCTCTCTCTCTCTCTCTCTCTCTCTCTCTCTCTCTCTCTCTCTCTCTCTCTCTCTCTCTCTCTCTCTCTCTCTCTCTCTCTCTCTCTCTCTCTCTCTCTCTCTCTCTCTCTCTCTCTCTCTCTCTCTCTCTCTCTCTCTCTCTCTCTCTCTCTCTCTCTCCCCCCCTTCAGGAGGCACTCAGACCACCTCGATGTACCACATACTACACCCACCTCCCCCCATCACCAGTAGCTAGGGTGTTTTGCTCACTCATATTATGGATCCCCTTGTATTAGGTGGCCACTATCTGCTGAGTCAGAGCCACTTCTCCCCAGCCTTTTACCAACCCTTGATAGCTTTGTGTTTATTTCATTTCATTTTCTTACACATGGTTACTACACTTGTACATGGCTTTTGTCTCATAGGCCAAGTTTGGCCTCCAGAAGACATTAATATGACTTTCTTTCTTTCTTTCTCTCTCTCTCTCTCTCTCTCTCTCTCTCTCTCTCTTCTCTCTCTCTCTCTCTCCTCTCTCTCTCTCTCTCTCTCTCTCTCTCTCTCTCTCTCTCTCTCTCTCTCTCTCTCTCTCTCTCTCTCTCTCTCTCTCTCTCTCTCTCTCTCTCTCTCCTCTCTCTCTCCCTCTCTCTCTCTCTCTCTCTCTCTCTCTCTCTCTCTCTCTCTCTCTCTCTCTCTCTCTCTCTCTCTCTCTCTCTCTCTCTCTCTCTCTCTCTCTCCCCCCCCCCTCCCCTCGCCCCCCCTCCCACACCCTTTTTTGCTTTGTTCAACCTTCTTCTCCTTCTTGGTAATCTCCTTCTTCTTCTTACCTTTAGATGATGATACCATGGCTTCATCATTGTCTTCCATACTCTTTTGTTGATCTTCATCTTGAAGTAATAGGAACTCCAACTCTTCAAATGATAATTCTCTATCCCTTCTAGAGAGAGAAGGAGAAGTAACAAAAGAATGTTATGTTTGAAGGAAGTGAATTGATAAGTGTGTTCACCATCTCTTCATCAAAAATGCTTACTTCAACATCCAAATGTTGGTCACGAATGACTTTAAGCTTCAAAATATGAGATTATATTGACTCTCAAGCTTTCATGTGTCTTGGCTAACTACCTCCTTAAATGATTCTTCTTACACAATTTTTGCTTGCTTTGATAGGGCAACTCCAACCAAGCCTCACATGAGGTTGTGCATGACTTTATATGAGGAATGATATGACAATTAACACCCATAGGAATAAGTGAGAGTGCTTGTGCATCTGTAGTATCCCATCTAGATTACTCTTCAAAAGGTTGAATATGCTTTCCTTTGTTTGTAGATGATGAAACAATTTCTTCCTCTTCCTCTTCTTTTGTCTACTCGGCTGAAATTAGGGCAGCATGCTTCTTCGAATAAGAGCCAATACCCTCACCCAAGTTGCTTGGTCTTGGATACTTGCTATTAATAATAATCCACAAGTCCTTGGAAACTATAAATTCAATATCGTGAATCTCTATATTGGGTAATTAGACATTCCATCAAGCTTGTCTTCTTGTTCCAATCTGTCTCTAAAATCACTCATCCTAGGGACAAGTTATGTATGTGCACAAGGCTTTGATATCAAATGTTGTAGGCATAATATAACCAGAGGATCTTTCCAACACTTAGAATCCTTAAGTGCACACACACCTTGAATCAAATAAGATAGATGAATGACAATGAAATAGACAAGAGAGAATTAAAGTGCACCACGATGCTACTTAAAAGTAAATGGTTGATGAATAATGTCAATACAATGTGCGTGTAATACACAAAATCTAGAAATAAGGTTGAATTTCAAGGTTCTAGGTATAAAAATGTAAGAAAAGTGCCTAAAAGTTATGGAAAAAGTATAATTGTTGTATGTGAAGAATAGATGCATGTGTACAGCCCAATACCAAACCCTAACTGAAGATAGTTCTCCTATTAAGATACGGAGCAAATGCAATCCTCAATTCTTGAAGTGGTAGATGATTGGGTACATAAGAAAGAACTGGAGATGAGAAAATTAGTTACTAGAATCAACAGCACACACTGTCATGTGTGATGGAGAAGATGGGCAGTAGCAAATAACTGAAAAAATACAACAAGAAGTAGCACAAAACCTAGAGTGCATGACTTGAATCATAAATTGTGTGCCCGAAAGCCTTCTTTTATAGGCTCTTATGAGCCCCACAACAGCTTTCCCAAAAAGCTGATGCAAAGAGCAAGTTATGGCTCGCCACTAGTGGATTTCGAAAAATACGAAACTTTCGAGTGCTTTGGAGCTAAAAAACGAATTTAAATCATGATCCAAACTATATAAGTGCTCGTGCTTTTCCTGATGAGGGCAACAAGAATTATATGACATTGTGCTACTTTTCAAGAACGGACCACTCTGAAAATTAGGATTAAAATTCTGAACCCTAAAACATATCTGATGGTAAAGTATCATATATCAACAGAAAGCTCTTGGAAATACTATAGGAATATGTATATACACTTTGACCATGTTGACCTAATTGACCATTTGGACCATTTTTCTGAAATAAAGGTTTGCAGGTGTTTGATCAATTTGGCACTCCTTACCAACATACCATCAATTTTAGAGCCAACTTTGAAGCTGTGGTGCAAAAGGAGGTTTCCCTCAACTTGAAGGAGTTGGATTTGTAATTCTTCATCTTCCGCAAGTTATGCGGCAGCTTGAAGTTCTATTGTCTTAAAGGAGATCATCTGCAACTATGGAGCTATGGATTGTGAAGTTATGGCCAGCTTGTATTTCATGCATAATTTCTATGTTATCTTGTAACTTCATCTACATTATATTGGAATGTAATGATCATATATGGAGCATGGCTCCTTTTCTCTCTCATGCCTTCTCTATTCTCAATTTAGTTTCTCTTTTCCCTTTGTCTCTATATTGATTGTGGGCCTGAAAAACAACAACAAGAAGGCTTTAACTTTTTCATGAATCACAATAAATAACACAAGGCCCCCATTTTGCATGTTTCCACTTGATAAGCTTTCTAGAAAAAAGGGCTTAAGAAAAGTGTTTTCAAGGCCGTCCGTTTCCCAAAATCAGCTGCTCGATTTCGAGGACCCAAAATGACATTTCTCGATACTAAGCTCCAAAGAGTGTAGAAGAGTGTGTGTGATGATCATTGAACTAAAGCCTATGGATGAACCATTGGAAAAAAAAAACTATTGGATATGACAAAAAGCAAACATATGCATGCATCATAAATGCATAAACAGGCCATATGCATAATGATAAACTATAGACACGTGTTTTTAACATATATGATATGTAAACTAATCATGATTATACACAACAAGACATGTCATATCACATACATTATACATACAGACAAGAATGATGACACAATTATCCATGCATATCATATATCATATATTGTATAATACATACGGTTGAAACTTGAACATGTAAATCATGCCCTCTTTCATACAATCATATATGCACATTTGGCAAACACTTCTCTTCATTTGATAGATTATGCACATATTCTTACAATAGATGATGGGTATATAGGTCCAGCACCTAGGCTCTATTGTGCTCAACACATACTCAAGCTGCGAACATATTTTGTGCACACAGACTGACATGTATAACATGGGTGCTTGAAGTCGTGTGCAGAAAATCCTTCAACTAGTTGTCTTAAGATGTCCCACCTCCTCCTCGAAGCTTCGAGTAGTGTATGCTTATACATTATTGGAGGTCTCACATACCCTTGTGAGAGGTTTTATTATAGTCTGCACCTACTCGAGGGCATTGATGACGTGAGTAGGGATATCATAGCTATTTGTCCAAACTATGCATGATAAAGTTTAATTCTAATACTTCTTGTTTTGGAAAGACATAGAAGTTGACGATGCACTTTTTGTTTTTTTTTCGTTTTTGTTTAATTTGCATTTTTATATATTTATATAATTATTATTTTCTTAATTTATTTTCTTTTATCATTTTATTTTTTTATTATTAATTTTTATTTCTTTATATTTTTTAAAATTTAAATATTTTTTATTATTTTTTAGTGTGTTTCTTTTTGTATTGGCTTTCTTTCTTGTTTGTATTTTTCTTGTCCTATATTGATCTTATTTTTTGTGTAGTCTCTTGCTTTTGTTTATTGTTTTTTCTTGTGTGTATGTCTTTGTGTTCTCTATCTTAGGTTCGTAAGTCTCCTTAGGTGTGGATGAAGTAGTTGATGTAGAGGTTGAAGAAGATAGAGTATACTTAGAAGTAGATGACTTACTTTCCTTCTTGCTTTGTTTTGTGACTTGTCTTATCCTCCTTTGTAGACTCCTTCTTCCGTTTACATGATATCATAGCTTCATCATTCTCTTCTATACTTTTCTTCTTATTTTCATCTTAAAGTAATAGGAGCTTCAATTCTTCGAATGATATTTCTCTCTCTTCTAGAGAGAGAAAGAGAAGTGACTTAAAAGAACAATATGTAGATGGAAGGGAATTGATAAGTGTGCTTCCCTTTATCTGTGGATGATGATATAATTTCCTCTTCAATCTGTTGTGCAGAAATTGGAGTTGGAGGCTTCAGCATCTCTGGAATCCCATCTAGACTTCTTTTTTGATGGTTGAATGTGTCTCCCTTTGTTTCTAGATGATGATATAATTTCTTCTTCTTCCTCTTTAATCTCCTCTGAAAAAATTGGGGTCGTAGGATTCTTGGATAAAGAAGCAACATCTTCTTTAGTTTGTCTTAACCTTGGATATTTGCATTCACAATCTTCCACAAGTCCTTGCAAACTAGCGAATTCATCATCATGAAACTCCACATTGAATAATTGGACATTCCATCAAGCTTATCTTCTTATTCCACTCTATCTCTATAATCACTCATCTTAGCAATAAGTTATGTATGTGATTAAGACTTTGATACAAGAATGTTGAAAGTGAGGTAGGCCCAATATAACCACAAGATCTTTCCAACACTTAGAATCCTTAAGCACACACATATCTTGAACCAAATAAAATAGATGAATTACTATGAAATAGATAAAAGACAAGAGAACCAATTACTTTTAAGATAAAATTCTACTTGACGAATGAATAGCAATACAAATGTCTGTAATGATATAAGGATGAATGTTAGCAATTTCTGGGTGTAGGAGAAGAGGGCAGCCGTTAATCACCATGAAAAATCAGCAAAAACACCTCCAATCTGCCCCCATGACAGCTCCAATACCCTGATCATACTTGAGAATGCCCAATGTGTAAGTACGAGATATGCTAAAATCAGCAAAAAACACCTCGAATTTGCTCTTATGACATCTCCAATACCTAGATCGCACTTGAGAATGCTCAAAGTGTGAGTGTGAGATATGCTAAAAGAGAGGGCCTTTTTATAAAATTTAAAGCTCTCCCCAAATTTTTATTCTAAAAAAGAAGCTTTTTCGCAACTTTTTAATGTACTTTTTGTAAGTTTGTACTAAACTAACCTTCTTTTAAAGACAAAAAAACGAATTTGTGAAAAACTCTTTAAAATGATATCATAAACTTAAGATATGGTGTTTTTTTGGATCTAGAGAATGAGAGCTACATGATGATCTATTTCAAAAATTGAAAACTCGAAATTAGGGCTAGGGTTTTGATGCCTTGGATATCTCTAATGGTCAGATGTTGTGTGTCATTAGATAGCTCTTGATGAGAACAATAAGCCTATATATAAGCATTTTGAGCATGTTGACTATTTTGACCATTTTTTTTAAATTAGGGTTTGGACCCCTCAATGTGACATTGTTCTTCCAACAAGTCCCACATATGTTTCAATGCAATATCAAGTCTTGTAAATCTTGTTATCATTGGAATGCCATGGCTCAAGAAAAATAATCCAAAAATTGATTGGAAAAGGAATAATGTTATTCGATGTCACAATGAGAAGAAGCCGCCCTATGTAGGAGCCAAAACCTTTATGCACACACTAAAGAAGGAACCTACATGTATGAACTATGCCATACTAGGTAAAAAGTCACAGCGAGATGATGAGGTAAAATTACCCAACCAATACCAAGAATTTCAAGATATTTTTAGAAAGAAGAATGAAGATATCCTACCAAAGCACAGACCTTATGATTGTGCCAAAGAACTTCAAGAGGGAGCACAAACACCCTTCGGACCAATCTATAGACTATCCCCAAAAGAACTCAATTTTGAGGTACAATATCATAAGGGTGTGACCAATGTAGTCATTGATGCCTGAGTAGGATTCTTAAGGTAAACTCCCTCCCCTTCACTAAGATTGTGACACTTTGGTGGGATCTAGTGACAAACTCCAAGACAGAGATAGTAAGCCCGATTGCCATGATGGAGCCTTTGTAGAGAGGTATCCATGGGAGTGTACATATTGCTAACTTAATGAAGCTGAGCGCTTGTGCCTTGCAAAGACTTCTATATACCTTACCCATTCCAGATAGTAAATGAATTTCCATTTCTACAGACTTTGTGGTAGGTTTACCATAAATCTATTGAAGACATCCAAGTCATCATTGATTGGCTTACGAAGATCGTGATTTTCATACTCGCATGTACCACCATGAACAGCCACCAGTTAGCTCACTTCTTTGTACAGCATTGTATGAAATTTATGGACTTCCCAAGAATATTGTTGGTGATCACGACACTCGCATCTTTTAGCATACAATCTTCCATGACTTGAGACATGATTGTGCATGTCCTCCTTGTATCCCATGAGATTGATGGGTAAACAAATCGCATAAACCACATAATGGAAGTTATGTTATGGTCATATGTCACCTGTCATCAGCATGATTGAGTGTGTTAACTTCCACAAATTGAGTTTGCTCATAACAATACTAAGCATATGGCTACTTAACATAGCCCATGTTGATGTACAATCATGAGCCACAGCCACTAATTGCCACTATACTCAAGAATTTGTAACCACCTTCTAGAGCTGATTTCTTCCAAGATATGTAAGAGATCCTATAGATAGCAAGGGAGACCATAAAGACAAAAAGAGATCGTGCAGACTTTTATGCCAACTTGCATCCTAGGCCTCATGAGCACATATTGACATGTGAGTGTACATTTGGTACTAACATACTCTTAAGTTAATAGAGATTAACATGTGCATGAGCTTATTGTCCCAATATTTTGGTCCATTTTAGATAGAAAGGTGGGTAACTAGTGCGCCTTACAAGCAAGACCCGTCATGTAAATTGCTCATGACTTTATATCACATTAGAGCATGGTTGGAAAAAGTCACGACCCAAACCTCTTGGAATGGTACATACCTTACCATACATACCGAACCTATCGTACGCATACCCTACTTGTTCACATGACTTTTTTTTTGGTTCACTATTTGAAGCATCCCATTGAAGCCATACATGCAAAGATCCATAGTACATTGATGCATAGAATTGCATATATACATACATAGTACATACAATGCAACATGCACATAACACACATATATAAATATACATTACGTACATAAAAGCATGTATATATACATGTCAGCTACTTGTAAACACATACATATTATGTCATACATACATACTATTGTCAACATACGTAAATACATAATATATTATTCATAACTACATGAATGCATAGATGCAAACATATACACGTGAGTGTGTGTGTGTGTTTGTGTGTACACACGCACACACACACACATACATACATACATACATACATGCATGTGTCTGTGTCTGTGTGTGTGTGTGTATGTCTCTGTGTGTGTGTGTGTGTGTGTGTGTGTGTGTGTATATATATATATATATATATATATCATAGTGCAAAAAAATCGCGATTTTTTCGCAAAATAAAGTTCGTTTTAATCGTCCACGATTTAAATCGAAAAAATCGCGATTTTTTTACTTTTTTGTGACGAACTTTTTCGGGCAGAACTTTAAAACCCTGTTTTGGACGATTTTTTTCGGAATTCAGCTGCGCTCGCCGCTTGGTCATTGTTGGCAGTTGCCTACATTGCTTGGTCGGAAGTGCTTGGAAGTTGGATCTCTAAAAGATGGGAAGGCTGCCCGATCCTATTCGCTCTCATGTGCAAACCATCGGACAAAATACATGGAAGTGCAAGCATTGTGAAGGTACTTTCACAGGTTCAGGCTCACGTGTAAGAGCTCATTTGCTTGGGCTGAAAGGTGGTGGCATTGGGAAATGCACAAAAGTGCCACCCAAAGTTTTTGATGAGCTGATGGCAAAACTCCAAGTCAATAGAGGAGTTGGTAATGTTGTGGAAGAGGTGAATGAAGATAACCAACATGAGGGAGTGGGAGAATATGATTCAGCAGGTACTTCTAAGATTGCACGAACTGAAAGCAAAGGTTCATGGCCTCGATCCTCCACACCATCAGATGCCGAAGTAAGTCAAGTGAACACTCCATATGATTTACCATCTAGTATATTCATGAAAGCAAGCATGAAAGCAAGCTTGCAAAAGCAAGCAACGGAAGTGGCCACACATGAGATGACGAAATTTTTCATCCAATGTGGCATTCCATTCAATGTTGCTAATACCGTTGCATGGAAGAGATTGATAAATGCTACCAGCAAAATAGGTGCACCATGGCAAGGACCATCTGCACAAGTATTGAGAACAAAGTTACTAAAGAAAGAAAAGTCTAATCTTGAGACAGAGTTGCTTTCTTTGCGGATGACATGGCAAAAATATGGCTTCTCTATATTGTGTGATGGATGGTCAGATATAAGAAAAAGAAGTGTGTACAATATTTTAGTATCATCGTGTAAGGGCACAATGTTTCTTCGTGCCATACCTGCTTCTCAGCCCGGTACTACTTTCACTTGTATGATTCATCATTCATGACACATGTCTCAACTTTCATACATATTTTCTAGTTATTGATACTAGTTTGAACTTTGTAGTAAGTTGTAACTATGAAGTTTGAACTAGAATCTGGATAGATCATAGTTTATAAATCATGATTCATATTTCATCTTTTATGGTATCATTGAATCCTCAATGATCAATGATCATGCATGTAATGTGCATGATGCATGCATGTAATGTGCATGATGCATAAGCATCATGCACATTGCATGCATAATGCATATATTGGTTATGTAAATGTTTAATGTGCTATTGCCAATTGGCAATTATGATGCAGGTGAGTTCATCTATAGACATGTGCGGGAAGCCATTATTGAAATCGGCCCCGAGCACGTGGTGCAGGTATACCATATTACAAATGTGTAATTACTAATGACATGTGAATGTCACACTATAGCTTTGATGATTGAAGTTTGAAATGATCCTTGATTTTTTAATTTGTCATGTAGGTTATCACAGATAATGGATCCAATTGTGTATCCATGGGCCGTATGTTACAGGAAGAGTATCCTAAGATAACTTGGACTCCATGTGCCTCTCACAGCCTTGATTTGATGATGGAGGATATTGGGCAGTTATCTTGGATGAGAGTTGTGCTTGAGAAAGCAAAATTCATTGTGCGATTTGTTACTAGCAAGCCCAAAGTTTTAAATATATTTAGGGCAAACTCTTCATTGCAATTTCAGAAACCATCAGCTACTCGTTTTTGTTACATGTTTCTTGTTCTTGAACGAGTACTTAGGGTTCGAAAGGGTCTACTACGCACAGTGGTTGCAGAGGAATGGTATAGTATCCAAGAAGTAAAGTCAGGTGACACATTGTACACTCAGTTCTCCAACATAGTGATGGGAGATGAGCAGTTTTGGAAAAAGGGTGAGATTATTATGCATGCTTTGAAGCCTCTTCATAGTGTGCTAAGGATCACGGACATGGAAGGAAGCACTCTAGGCCTTATATATGAGTACGTAGATCGTATTGGAGAGTGCATTGAGAAGATAGAAGGGTTGATGGAGAATGAGTAAGTATTTTTGTCTTTTGTTTTTCTCTTGAATTTTTATTTTTAAGACTCATCGTTCATGATTCATAAATCATGATTAATGATAATGTTAAATGGACAATGGACATTGATGATTGATGTTTATGTTTTTCTTTTCCAGGAAGAATGAGCTCTTAGAATGTGTGAGAAGGAGATGGGATTGGTTTCATAAACCAATCCATGCAGTTGCACATCTTCTACATCCATTATGGCGTAATGAGGAGGCATACTTAGATAATGAATTGGAAGATAATTGGCTCACATATGTGAAAATGTGGACAGGAGATGATGTGCACATGATAGATCAGCTAGAGAAAGAGCGGTATGCATTTCGTACGAATGAGAAGTATTTTGGGAACCCCACAGCACGCTTACGGGAGAATCAGCTTGCGCCCGTGACATGGTGGGAAAGATTTGGCTTGGGCACACCTTTATTGGTATATATTTAACTTTTATATTATCATTTATGTAAATTGTAATTTTATAAATTACAAGTTACAACTTGAACTAACATTAAACTTTGCATTTTGTATTATGTAGAGAAAGCTTGCTATCAGAGTCTTATCACAAGATTGTAGCACTGGCCCGGCGGAAAGGAATTGGAGCACTTGGGCTCTATTCCACACAAAAAAGAGAA